>LR738710.1:215234733-215271046 GCA_902687465.1 Secale cereale | reverse complement strand
GGGGGGCGCCTGGGCCCCCGAGCCCCGTCTGGTGCCCCCCTTTGGCATATATTTAGAGCGTCCTCCGAAAGCCTCGAGACGGGAACTCTTTTTCGCGATCTCATCTCTGTTCCGTCGCCGCCGCCGCTTCCAAGATCGGGAGCACCAGGAGAACTCTTCCCGGCACCCTGTCGGAGGGGAGGATCACCATCGGGAGCCTCTCCACCACCATGGACGCCTCCCGGATGAGTTGTGAGTAGTCTCCCTTGGACCATGAGTCCATGACCAGTAGCTAAGTGATGTTCTCCTCCCGTTCTTGTGCTTCACTAATCAGTCCTCGTGAGCTGCCCTACATGATCGAGGCACATATGTAATCCTTATGCTGTTGCTATGATGAGTTTGCTGGGATCCGATGGATTATGAGATTATGTTCAGATTGTGATTGAGTAATATATTTGATCTACCTCTTTTATATTTATGTTCGTAAGTAATTATTGCATGTTCTCCGTTGTTATTTATTGCTTTGGCCAAGTAATAGGTAGTGACTCCAAGAGGGAACGTTATGCTTGATTGTGGGTTCATGCCCCTCGATGACTAGTTTGAGTGACAGAAACATGAGTCTAGGGGATGTGCTATTGCCACAAGGGGGAAAACAACGCTGCTTGTGCCCGCGGGTGCAAGGATTGTTTACTTTACGCAAAGTTCTTTTAATGCAGTTGTCTGTTGCTTTGAGTTTACACTATGGGTGGGACTCGCAACTTAATACCAGCGAGATGTTCTGGATAGATATCTCAAGGTGGATGATTAGTAGTAGATATTGATGGATTTCGGTCTACTTACTTTGGCGTACCGCCCATGCTTTGAACCTCAACCTTTCTTGCAATGTAGTCAGCATTGGTTTGCGTTCGTGGTCCTGTCAATTGCCCAGCTGTAATTCGTTTACCTCACATAGCTGTTTTATCGTCTTTTGGGAGAGAGACATCACTAGTGAACATCATGAGACTCCGGTCCATATTACCATCATTGATCACATCCGCTATTTACTTTTCGCTATTACTTACTATTGCAAACATTATCTATCACTACTATCATTTGCGTTTAATCCTTTGTGAACTACAAGGCCGGAGGGATTGACAACCTCTCTGTACTCGTTGGGAGCAAAGTTATTTGTATCTGTGTGCAGGTCAACGTTGATTGCTAATATCTGGCGCTGTTAGCAGTTGACACCTACTTGTTGAACCTAGGAGTCTCTGGGGATAAGATCCTTGGCATCTTTGCTAAGGGAAAAACTTCCACAACACTGCATCTCACACCTTCCACTTGGGGTAACCAACGAGGGGTTAGAGGCCCATCAAGGAGTTTTTCTGGCGCCGTTGCCGGGGACTCCACTCTTCAGGATAGGGGAGTTGCACGCTATATTTTACCTTTGCTTTTTAGTCTTGTTAGTTTACCTTTCAGTTTTTGCTTTAGTACCTTTTATCGAAAATCACAAAAATAGTTATCTTGCTTGCTTGCTACTATGGGTTCCACCGAGAACACCAAGTTGTGTGACTTCACTAGTCACAACAACGATGACTTTATCAGCACACCTATCACTACACCTGCCACTTCAGCACCTTCATATGAAATTAAACCTGCTTTACTGAACTTAGTCATGAAAGATCAATTCTCCGGTGCTGGAGATGATGCTGCTTTACACTTAAACAACTTTGTTGAACTTTGTGATATGCAAAAGTACCAAGAAATAGACGGTAATATTGTTAAGCTTAAGCTTTTTCCTTTCTCCTTGAGAGGAGGAGCTAAAATTTGGTTTCAGTCTTTGCCTAGAAATAGCATAGATTCATAGGACAAGTGCAAAGATGCTTTTATCGGAAAATACTATCCACCTGCTAAAATTATCCAACTTAGAAGTAACATAATGAATTTTAAACAATTGGATAATGAACACGTTGCCCAAGCTTGGGAACGTATGAAATCTCTTATCAAGAACTGCCCTACTCACGGTTTGACTACTTGGATGGTTATCCAAACTTTTTATGCAGGCTTGAACTTTACCTCGCGGAACTTGTTAGATTCAGCCGCGGGAGGAACTTTTATGTCAACTACACTTGGTGCTGCCACAAAGCTTCTCGATGAGATGATGACCAAATATTCCCAATGGCACACCGAACGCGCTCCAACAGGTAGGAAGGTAAACTCTGTCGAGGAGATTTCCTCCTTAAATGAAAAAGTTGACTTAATCATGTCTCTACTTTCGAAGCAATCCTCTGTTGATCCTCGTGATGTTCCTTTAAATTCTTTGATTGCTCAAGAACAAGTAGATGTGAATTTTATCTCTAGAAACAATTTTAATAACAATTCTTATAGGAGTAACTTTGGTAACAATACTAGACCGTTCCCCTCTAATTCTTATGGGAACACCAATGCTTATCCTATCACCAAGAACTCTACTACTGAACTAGAGACTATGCTTAAAGATTTCATCACTACCCAAAAAGCCTTTAATAATAGTGTAGAAGAAAAACTAAACAAACTAGGTGATCTCTCTTCAAAGGTAGACAATTTAGCCAATGAGGTAGAATTGCTTAAAATTAGAACTTCTCCTCTTGAGGAGAGGAAGGTCACTCCTATTAATGCTACTCAAGTACAAATTAATGAAAATATTAGGATGATGGCTAAACTTAAAGAGAGATGGGCTAGAGAAAGGGAGGAAGAAGATATAATTAAGAGCCTTCCTACCCACCACACTGTTGCTACTATCCAAGTTGTCGAGGATATCCAAACTCTTAGCACCCAATGTACTCCTGGTCCCATTGGACCTATTAATGGTGATGCTATGACTATAGAAACTACCAAACATGTGAACCTAAAGGACACCACTACCACTTTACTTGATGCTAGTGACCTTGATTTTGATAGTTGCACTCTTACCGAAGTTATTGATTTCCTTCACAAGATGTCTAGAGACCCCCGCACTAGCACGCTTAATCTTGCCTTCACAGAGCATATCACTAATGCTCTCATCAAAGCTAGGGAGGAGAAACTTAGAGTAGAAGCCTCCATACCTAGAAAGCTAGAAGATGGTTGGGATCCTATGATAAAAATTAAATTGAATGACTTCTCTTGTTATGCATTATGTGATGTTGGTGCTAGTACCTCTGTTATGCTCAAAAGAATATATAATATGCTTAAATTGAAACCTTATGATTCTTGTTCTTTTGGTGTTCGTCTCGTTGATTCTTCCATAAAGAAACCTTTGGGGAGGATCGACGATGTTCTTATCGTTGTTAATGATAATTATGTTCCCGTTGATTTCACTATTATGGATATTGAATGTGATCCTTCATGTCCAATTATTTTGGGACGTCCCTTTTTACGCACCATTGGTGCTATCATTGACATGAAAGAGGGTAATATAAATTTTCAGTTTCCTCTCAAGAAAGGGATGGAACACTTCCCTCGAAAGAAGATCAAGTTACCTTTTGAGTCCGTTGTACGGGCTAGCTATTCTTTTACTCTTGATAAAACTTGATCCCTATGCATTATGCCTAGCTTAAAGGCATAAAAGAAAGCGCTTTTGGGAGGCAGCCCAATGAATAAATTTATTTTGCTTTTGTTGTGTCTTGATGTTGTTTACTACTGTAGCATCATCATTGTATCTTTTCTTTTCATATTTGTGCCAAGTATAGCCTCTGATTGCTAGAAAGTTCAAACGTTGTGAGGTGCTGTCCAGGAAACAGATTCTGTCCTTGGATAGAAAAATTCGTATAAAATCACCAGATCATCTTTTTGATCTGATTTTTTTCGACAGCGTTCTCTATATAATTGTCTTTCGTGCGTATGTTCTGAGTTTTTTGATTTGAGTTGCAGAAGTGCCCCGAACAAATCAATTACTACCTGTTGTTCTGTTTTTCACAGATTCTGTCCTGTTTTGCCTTTCCTTCATTTTGCAAACCAAGAGCTTGCTTTTTCTTTGCAAAAACCTTTTGGCAATCTTGAGAAACAGTAGAAATTCAAGAATATCTTTATTTCCAGCAAGGTATAATTATTTTATTAAGGGTACTAACCTCGCTAATCAGATTATGATGAGTTATGTATGAAGGGAGTTTTCAAGTGTGCGAGGGAAGATGATAAAAAGATTCAGGAGTGTCAAGCGCTCAAGCTTGGGGATGCCCCCGTGCACCCCCAAGAAATATTCAAGGAGACTCAAGCGTCTAAGCTTGGGGATGCCCCCGTGCATCCCCTTCTCCATCAACATTATCAGTTCGTCTTTCGTTCCGCTATATTTTTATCACTTCATGTGTTATGTGCTATGCTTGGAGCGTCTTGCTTTTAGTTTTCTTTTTAGTTTTTCATAACGAGTCGGAACTCAGCGTTCTTTATGTGGGAGAGAAACACACTCCACTTCTACCTAGAACATAACATAGAATTTTCATGTCTATCTTTGTTGTGTGTGTTCTTTGTCTTTTAATAGCTACTATCATGCTCTGCTCTTAGTATTCATGCTTATCTTTTCAAAGAGCTTTTGTTTAGTTGGTTGCTTGAACTCTCTTTAATTACCATGCTCACCTTATTAAGAGAGTTTGCTTCCGTTGCATTGGTTGATATGTCTATGATAAAGATGCTACGTGCATAATGGCGCTTAGTAGTTCAGGTTTTCTTGTGGTTAATCTCAAATAGCTGGGGGATTCCCAATGTGTTATTGGAGTACCAACATGATTTGTTTGCCTATGATGTGGTATGGTTTAGTAATATCTTCCTTCAAGAATTTATTTTGATTGACTTGGCGTATGCTCACGCATATCTAAGACTGTAAAGAAAGTCTGTCAAGCCTTGATGATCTTTTATTTCTGAGTAGCGATATAACTACCATGCCTGATTCAATATTGCTTTGTCGCTCTGCATGATTATGACCGTCATTGCTCTTTTAGTTGGTCGCTCCCAGTCTTTTGCTAACCTCCACCTGTACTAAGCAGACTAACTTTGCAATACATAGCTCATGGGAAAGTAGCTTAAAAACTATTGTGGTAAAGAATATGTTGCCTATGTATCTTATTTCTTATAAGTTGCTTGCTGAGCGGTAACCATGTTTCTGGGGACGCCATCAACTGTCACACTTTTGTTGAATATCATGTGAGTTGCTATGCATGTTCGTCTTGTCTGAAGTAAGGGCGATTTGCTATGGGTTGAATGAGTATGCATATTGTTAGAGAAGAACATTGGGCCGCCAACCAAAGCCATGTATCATGGTGGAAGTTTTAGCTTGGACATTAATCCTCAATCTCTTATGAGAATATGCTTAAGCATTAAAGAGGAGTCCATCATCTATTTTCTATGTTGTCCCGGTATGGATGTACTCAAGTTGAGATCTATCAAAAACGATAAATCAAATGCGATTTATCTCCTTGGACCTTTGTACAGGTGGCATAGAGGTACCCCTTTGTGACACTTGGTTGAAACATATGTAATGCAATGATAACCCATGGAAATCCGAGCTAATTAGGACAAGGTGCGAGCACTATTGGTATTCGATGCATGAGGCTTGCAACTTATAGGATGTCTTATGCATGACACATATGAAGTACTACTACCGTTGACAAAATTACTTCTATGTTTTCAAAATAAAAAAAGCTCTAGCACATAACCATTCTTTTACTTTTATGATGAGTCTCCACCTTCTTTCTTCAAGAACCAACTACTGAGAGCATGATTGTCATTCTAAGTGTAATGTGCATTGTTCCAAAGTAGCATTGTCTTTTGCATGATTGTGATATCGTTTATTTTGAAATCATTGTATCTAGTCATCACTTAAACCTTGAAGGTGCCCCTGCATTTATGTTTTGCTTCACTGAAGGGGGCAAGCTAGATATCACTTTATCATATTTGCACATCATGTTCATTGCAAATCTATTTGATGCTTCAATGTCATGTTGTAAAACTTTCAGTCATTTGTGATTTTCTCATGAGGCAACTTAATTACTACAGATTCATTGTCTCAGTAAGCTTTTGTCATATGACTATGAATAAGTCCTATATGGTTAATAGCATGCCACCACAGAAATTATTCTTGTTATCATTTACCGACTCGAGGACGAGCAGAAATTAAGCTTGGGGATGTTGATACGTCCAAAACGTATCTATAATTTCTGCTTGCTCCATGCCACTTTTGGGTGATATTGCTATGATATTTATACACTTCCATACACTTTTGATCATATTTGGACTAACCTATTAACTCAGTGCACCCCAGTGCCAGTTTCTGTTTTCGGCTGTTTTTGTATTTCAGGTTTTCATGTTACAAGAACTGCCAGGAAAAATCCAGAAAAATTATATAAAAAATCAGCGTTCCAGAACCTACCGTGCGCCCGAAGGACAGCTGGGGGGGCCACCAGGGCTCCAGGCGCCCTGGCGGTGCCCCCCCCTAGGCCGCGCCGGGGGGGGCGCCTGGGCCCCCCGAGCCCCGTCTGGTGCCCCCCTTTGGCATATATTTAGAGCGTCCTCCGAAACCCTCGAGACGGGAACTCTTTTTCGCGATCTCATCACTGTTCCGCCGCCGCCGCCGCTTCCAAGATCGGGAGCACCAGGAGAACTCTTCCCGGCACCCTGCCAGAGGGGAGGATCACCATCGGGAGCCTCTCCACCACCATGGACGCCTCCCGGATGAGTTGTGAGTAGTCTCCCTTGGACCATGAGTCCATGACCAGTAGCTATGTGATGTTCTCCTCCCGTTCTTGTGCTTCACTAATCAGTCCTCGTGAGCTGCCCTACATGATCGAGGCACATATGTAATCCTTATGTTGTTGCTATGATGAGTTTGCTGGGATCCGATGGATTATGAGATTATGTTCAGATTGTGATTGAGTAATATATTTGATCTACCTCTTTTATATTTATGTTCATAAGTAGTTCTTGCATGTTCTCCGTTGTTATTTATTGCTTTGGCCAAGTAATAGGTAGTGACTTCAAGAGGGAACGTTATGCTCGATTGTGGGTTCATGCCCCTCGATGACTAGTTTGAGTGACAGAAACATGAGTCTAGGGGATGTGCTGTTGCCACAAGGGGGAAAACAACGGTGCTTGTGCCCGCGGGTGCAAGGATTGTTTACTTTACGCAAAGTTCTTTTAATGCAGTTGTCTGTTGCTTTGAGTTTACACTATGGGTGGGACTCGCAACTTAATACCAGCGAGATGTTCTGGATAGATATCTCAAGGTGGATGATTAGTAGTAGATATTGATGAATTTTGGTCTACTTACTTTGGCGTACCGCCCATGCTTTGAACCTCAACCTTTCTTGCAATGTAGTCAGCATTGGTTTGCGTTCGTGGTCCTTGTCAGGGATATGGTTAATAGGTATAAACCGGATATTGTAAACCGGCCTAGTTATATCGTACTTGGTTTTATTATTTTAGTAGAGATTACGGCCCATGAGATTTCAAGGCCCATGTATAGAAATACGGTTTGTAATCCGCCAAAGAGATGTAACTTGAGAGATAAGAAAGAAAGGGCAGAGACCGAGGCGGACACGATTATGAGCCGGCCTCGGTACTCTGTAAACCGAACCAGGCGTCACCTCTATATAAAGGGACGACCCGGTACCGGTTCAAGGACAAGCAACAATCAATCCGTCGAGATGCAGGCAAGCGAATCCGCTCTCTGTAAACCGACGACCAAGCAATACCAAACCAACTAGACGTAGGCTTTTACCTTCTCGAAGGGGCCGAACTAGTATAAATCCTTTTGCGTCCTTTGTGTGCCATGAACCCTTTCAAGCTAACCCGTGCGATGGTTCCATCATCAAGTCCGCTAAACCGGACATCTGCCGTGTTAATTCCACGACAGTTGGCGCCCACCGTGGAGCCTGCGCACGATGGTTTCGAGTTCTTGAAAGGCGGCTTCGAAGGGTTAAAGGGTTACGCAGTCGGCCGGATGACCAAAAGTCGTCGTGGCCGGGTCTACATCGACGACGCGGGTTGGGGACCGGAGGCTGATTCGATCGAATACGGGTACCGGGTCCCCTTCGGCAGCATCCAAGTCTTCATCGGCAAAATTGGAGAACCGGGACCTGAGCCGGACACCTTCCCCAACATCGTCGAGCCGGCTCAGCGTGCGAGATCGGCCCAGATTCAGCCTGCCATGAAGCATGTGTTCGTTGGAGCAGTTCATGGAGGCCAAGCCGAGGACGGATCGGAATCTGATGGTGCAACCGTCGTCTATTCAGATGACGAGCCTTCGTCCGGGGAAACTGAATCTCTGTATCAGTTGCGGGACGGCCGGTCTGAGGGCGAGTCCGATGGAAACAGTATTCCGGACCCCTCCGGCCCGCCAAACCGGGTGGCGGTCTTCATGGCCGGTTCACAACCCCCGACGAACGGAGCAACAGCGGAGGCCGGTGCAGGGGGAAGCGGTTCAAATCCCTCCATTACTGCAGTTCTATCCACCTTGATCGAGGAGTTCACAGCTAAGGCAGTGGAGGTCGTAGCTCCAGCAGACAAGGCGCAACATGATGCTTTGCTTCTTCAGTTGAAGGCCCGGATCGATCAGTTAAAGGAGGATTTAAAGGCAGAAGGAGAGATGTTAGCCATAAGACAAGCAGAGTTGGATGATCAAGCTTTTCACTTAAGGATGGAACAGGCTTCTATGGAAGGAGTAAGAGGGCGAAAATATCGATCCCGCCTACCGCCGGGTTACGAATCTGCGAATTTGTTCAGAACACCTGGGGCTGGGGCCAGTAGTAATCCGATCTTAAACCGGAGAAGCCCACCAGCTCGAGATGAGCCGGTTCAGCAGCCCGCCGCAGAGCGGGAGCGACGGATTACATCGGCGCCTTATGTTCCTGTCCCCCCGGGACACTACTCAAACCCTGTGGATAATATTGCTGCAGCGGCAGCACGGTTGGCCGCTTTACCTGTGGAAGAAACATCCCCGGTGGCAATAGAGGCGCGCAGGGCCCAGAAGCTACTCAATACGGCGTTAATACAGCAGCAAGCGTACTCTCATAGCAGGGAAAGGTTACATTCAACACCACGTCCCAACCGAAGTTACTCTAGACATTGGGAGGAGCCCGAAGTGTCTAGCAGTGAACGCAGGAGACATTAGCACAGGCAAGATAATCCGGCAAGGGCAGAGATGCCAGCCCCGGATCGAAACCGGCCTAGATCGGAGGCCAGGGAGGAAGTTCGTCAGTCGACGCCGGTTCACACAGGCACTACAGGGACAGGAGCGACAGCGAGCGGTTTTGGGATACAATGTCTCGTCCCCGCCCTGCGGAGCGTTAAGTTGCCCAAGGATTTCAAAGGACCTCGCAAGGTGCCTAATTACACAGCCGATTTACCGCCCGAAGCTTGGGTGGAAAGTTACGAGATGGCCATGGAGATGCTGGACGTGGATGAATCGGCTTGTGCCAAATATTTCACTATGATGCTCGAAGGCACGGCCCGGACTTGGCTAAAGGCACTACCTCCGAATTCTATCGGATCATGGGGGGAGCTGCGCAGTCAGTTCATCAAAAACTTTAAGGATATGTGCAAGCAACCTATGTCGGTGATAGATTTAGCAGCATGCGTGCAAGGAGAGCAGGAGTCTACAGCAGCTTGGGTACGCAGAGTGGCAGAGATCTTGCACTCCTCAAACGGCATTAATCCGAGCACAGCAATTGTAACATTGGAGAACAATTGCCGGTTTGAATCTTTGAAACTAAAACTCGGACGGCTCAAACGGGAGTGCAATGACATGGGGACTTTGATGAGCGCCTTGGTGAAGTACGGAGACTCAGATAATACCAAGTATCCGGAGCCAGAAGGAGATAAAGCGGGAAAGGCTAGCAAGACTGGCAAACCGGCGCCGGTTAATCCGGTTACTTCAAGTTTTTTGGGCAAACGGAAACCGGAAAATAGCTCCGATTTTGTGGCTAATACACAGGTTCAAGGCGGTTTTCAGGTTAGTCAGCAAGGTCCCACTCGCCAAACCGGTGGAGGAAACCCGGGTTGGGAGCAGGATTTGGATCAACCCTGTCTAAAGCATAGCGGAAAAAGGGGGCCTGCACGGCACACTGCAAGAGAATGCCTGTCCCCTATGATAGCAGGGAACGGCCGTTTTAATCCTCTTAGCCGGCCCCCGAACGGCGGTTCAGGGCCCGGGTTTTATGGTCCGGGTTACCAAGGGAACAACTCCGGTTCAGGATATAGGGGCAACAGCGGTTATCAAGGGAACAACGGTGGTTATCAATCCCGGCCAGGCGGCCAAGGTAGTCAAGGAAACTACAATGGTCAGGGAAATCAATCACATTATCAAGGTGGTTATCATGGTCAGGGAAATCAATCGTATCATCAAGGTGGTTACAACAATCAGAATAATCAGCAGCAGGGCCAAGGGAGTCACAATAACCAAGGAAATCAGCAGCAGCAGCGTCCGCAGCAACAACAGCAATCCGGATACCAGAGTAATCCGAAGGAGTTGAGCAGCGGTCAATATCATGTTTTCACCACGAGTTTATGCAAGAGAGACCAGAAGGTTTTAAAGCGGGCTGTTAATGCGGTAGAACCGGCGACGCCACAGTTTCTACGATGGTCAGAGCAGCCCATTGTTTGGAGCAGAGAGGACCACCCGTTACGGGTAGATAATCCGGGACATTTAGCCTTGGTGGTGGCACCTCAGGTGGGAGGATACAAGTTCACTAAAGTCCTCATGGATGGAGGTAGCAGTATCAATATATTATATTACGAGACTTTTCGCCGTATGGGTCTGACAGATAAACAGTTAAGGACATCAAACACAGTGTTTCACGGGGTGGTCCCAGGTAAGTCAGCTTATCCAGTTGGTAAGATTGACTTAGAAGTTACCTTTGGGGATGAGCATGATTCCAGATCGGAGATGATCACCTTTGAAGTTGTCAAAATTAAAAGTCCGTATCATGCTTTGTTTGGGAGGACGGTTTATGCTAAATTTATGGCTAAGCCATGTTATGTTTATCTGCAGCTCAAGATGCCGGGTCATAAAGGCACAATTACGGTGCATGGCAGTCGTAAGATAGTAGTGGAATGTGAGGAAGGTGATGCAGCTTATGCAGAAGCGGTATGTGCCACGGAAGAGTTAAAATTTTATAAGGATAATGTTGATCCGGCAGATATGACTCCGCTGAAGAAGCCAACCACCGAGCATGATCCGGCTTTGAAGTTCAAATCAGCGGAAGAGACTAAGCAGGTCGATTTTGTGCCTAGAGATTCGTCTAAGCAATTCACCATCAGTGCTAACCTGGATCCTAAATAGGAAAGCGCGCTCATCGAGTTCATCCGTGAGAACCGGGATATCTTTGCATGGAAACCTTCTGACATGCCAGGTATACCGAGGGAACTCGCTGAGCACAAGTTAAATATTGATCCGAAGTTTAAACCGGTAAAACAGTATCTGCGCCGCTTTAACGAAGAGAGGCGCAAGGCTATAGGAGAAGAAGTGGCCAGGCTTTTGGCGGCAGGGTTCATAGTGGAAGTGTTTCATCCGGAATGGTTGGCTAATCCGGTGCTAGTTCTAAAGAAGAATGGGAAGTGGAGGATGTGTGTGGACTACACAGACCTCAATAAAGCTTGCCCAACTGATCCTTTTGCTCTACCTCGCATTGATCAGATTATTGATGCTACAGCAGGGTGTGAGCGGCTGAGTTTTCTGGATGCGTACTCAGGTTATCACCAGATCAAAATGGCAGTTGAAGATCAAGAGAAGACAGCATTCATAACCCCTTTTGGTGCTTTTTGCTATGTGTCTATGCCTTTTGGGCTCAAGTGTGCGCAGGCAACTTATCAGCGTTGTGTTCAAAATTGTTTGAAGGGGCAGATAGGAAGGAACGTACATGCTTACGTGGATGACATTGTGGTTAAGTCAAAGGAGGAAAGGACAATGATAGAAGACCTCAGAGAAACCTTTGATAATCTTCGGGCTTACAGGATGATGCTCAATCCGGAGAAATGTGCCTTTGGTGTCCCGGCTGGTAAGCTTTTGGGATTCCTGGTCTCGAACCGGGGAATAGAAGCCAACCCGGAGAAGATTAAGGCCATCACATCTTTGGCGAAACCGGCTTGCATTAATGATGTTCAGCGCATAGCTGGCCGGATCACGGCGTTGAGCCGGTTTATCAGTCGCTTAGGAGAAAAGGCGATCCCGCTTTATCAAATGTTAAAGAAGACGGACCGGTTCATTTGGAGTGATGAAGCGAATACAACGTTTGAGAATCTGAAACAGCAACTAGCGAAACCACCGGTTTTAGCTGCTCCTATCGACAAAGAGCCTTTGCTGTTATATGTCGCTGCAAACACACGGGCAGTCAGCGTTGCGATTGTGGTTGAGCGCAAGGAAGCAGGGAAGGAACATCCGGTTCAGCGCCCGGTTTATTATGTGAGTGAAGTACTCATCGAGTCTAAGCAGAGATACCCTCATTGGCAGAAATTGGTATATGGGGTGTTCATGGCAAACCGGAAGTTGAAGCATTATTTCCAAGGGCATCCAATAACTGTGGTTAGTTCAGCTCCGTTGGGAGATATAATCCAGAATAGAGAAGCAACAGGCAGAATAGCCAAATGGGCCATTGAGCTCAGTCCACATGAGTTGAAGTATGTACCACGTACTGCTTTAAAATCTCAGGCACTGGTCGACTTCATCAATGACTGGACAGAATTACAAACTCCTGAGGAGAAGCCGGATCTTACTTATTGGACGATCCACTTCGACGGTTCAAAGCAGTTGGAGGGCTCGGGGGCCGGAGTTGTCTTAACTTCCCCCAGAGGTGATAAATTTTGTTATGTACTCCGGTTGTTATTTCCTTGTACTAACAATGCAGCAGAATATGAGGCGCTGCTTCACGGTTTGAGATTGGCAAAAGAGATGAATTTGAGCCGGGTTAAGTGCCTGGGCGATTCAGACCTAGTGGCACAGCAGGTTTCGGGCAAGTGGGATTCAAGGGATCCCCTGATGGCGGCTTATCGACGAGAGGTTGAAGCGGTCGCAGGACATTTCAAAGGATATCAGGTGGAGCATATAGACCGGCGGAAGAACGAAGCAGCCGACGCTTTAAGTCGGCTAGGGTCGCAACGTAAACCGATACCACCTAACACCTTTTTGGATGAATTACACAATCCTTCGGTTCAAGTACCTTCAGAGGACGACCTAGCCGTTCCGGATCCAGAGGCACAGTTGGTTGCAGCAACCCATGTTATTCCGGATTGGACGTTACCCTATTTGGCATATTTAAGCCGGGGAGAGTTACCAGAGGACGAAGATGAAGCCCGGCAGGTCACCCGGCGTTCCAAATCTATGACAATTGCCAACGGGGAGCTGCACCATCGTAGCACCTCTGGAGTATTTCAACGGTGTGTTTCAGCTGAGGAAGGTTGTGAGATTCTAAGGGAGATTCATGAAGGGGATTGTGGTCATCATGTCGGATCAAAATCTTTAGTGGCTAAAGTTTTCCGACATGGCTTTTATTGGTTAACCGCACATGCAGATGCGGCAGACCTGGTCCGCAAGTGTGACGCTTGTCAGAAGTTCTCAAGACGTGCCCTTGTTCCGGCACAAGAACTCCGGATGATACCAATAACTTGGCCTTTTGCAACTTGGGGGCTTGACATGGTTGGTCCTTTCAAGAGATCCCAAGATCAGAAGACTCATCTATTAGTAGCAGTAGACAAATTTACGAAGTGGATTGAAGCGGAGCCTATAAGCAAGTGTGATGCGGCAACAGCAGTTAAGTTCATCAAAAAAGTAATATTCCGGTTTGGTTTTCCACACAGCATCATCACAGATAATGGCACCAATTTATCTCAGGGTGAGATGGAAGAATTCTGTCGACGAGAGCATATTCGTTTGGACGTATCTTCTGTGGCTCACCCCCAATCCAATGGTCAAGCAGAAAGGGCAAATCAGGAGATTTTGCGAGGAATCAAGCCCCGGCTTATGACACCTTTGCAGAGAACCCCAGGATGTTGGGTTGAAGAATTACCGTCTGTCCTTTGGAGCATTAACACTACACCCAACCGGTCTACAGGTTATACACCTTTCTTCATGGTTTACGGCGCAGAAGCAGTTCTTCCAAGTGACATACGCCATGATTCACCAAGGGTAGCGGCCTATGTAGAAGCCATCAATGAGGAGTCAAGACAAGACGGTTTGGATCGGTTGGATGAAGAGCGTGACATAGCTGCAGCACGGTCGGCGATTTATCAGCAAGATCTGCGCAGATATCACAGCCGCCGGATCAGAACCAGGACATTCCAGGAGGGTGACTTGGTACTCCGGCTTATCCAAGATCAAACAGATATGCACAAGCTATCCCCGCCATGGGAAGGGCCCTTTGTGGTCAGCAAAAATTTACACAACGGGTCATATTATTTGGTGGACATTCGAGAGCACAAAGATTCACGGACATCAGAAGAGGAGACGAAAAGGCCGTGGAACATTGCTCATCTACGGCCATATTACACTTGAGCCATAGGCTTCCATGTATCCTATGTATATATTATGAATAATGAATAAACCGGCACCCTCGGTAAACCGGGGGCTCAGCCTTTTTTCCACATACATAAATTTTGCGGCAAATATCCATGTCAGTTTGTTATCAAAGAATCATATTTCAATGTTGGCTGGTTTTTAGAAACTAATCTTTGCAAGGTGTGTGATGGAGCGGTAGAACTCACGGGAACAAGAGATTATGTCCGGTTCAGGAAGAGAAAAACCCCATAAAAAGAAAAAGGAAAAACCTGCAGGGTCAGGAGGAACGTCAGAGGCCCCTGGGGACAGTCGGGTTCGCCCACATCCCCATGATTGGCTATGTTATGAATATTTGGGCTCCCTGAACAGTTGGTACGCCCACGTTCAAATGATGACCCGGCCCCTGGGGACAGTCGGGTTCGCCCACATCCCCATGATTGGCTATGTTAGGATTATTTGGGCTCCCTGAACAGTTGGTACGCCCACGTTCAAATGATGACCCGGCCCCTAGGGACAGTCGAGTTCGCCCACATCCCCATGATTGGCTATGTTAGGATTATTTGGGTTCCCTGAACAGTTGGTACGCCCACGTTCAAATGATGACCCGGCCCCTGGGGACAGTCCGGTTTGCCCACGTCCCCATGATTGGCTAAACCTTGTTTTGAGCCTGGCAGCTCTTTGAAAAAGCCTCGATTACATAGTTTGATTTACAAGAATTGTGTGTTTCTTGATGTTTTTTGTGTTTCATAACCTTTTTAACCAAGGGGAACAGCTCCAGAAGTTGACCACCTATCTATAGTGTTACAAGTCTGGGTCATGAACACCAGCGAGAGTTAAACCGGCGTTCATCGTAACCCAGCTCGACTTCATGATGAGCTGACAGTTGGCAGCACACGATCAGATACAAGTTACAAATTTCTGAACCGAGAAGAGAAAGATTTATCGACAAGATGAACCGAAGAGTTTCAAGGGTTTATTAGAATTTATGAAGACTGATTAAGGTGATTTTAAACATCCTGACCGGTTTAAGGTATTTTGGCTACATACGATTCAGGTATCACAGTTATTTGTTAAAGATATGCTTATTAGTTATACCAAGAGAACAAGTTAATCCGTCCAGTGGTAAAGCCACTAGGACATATTTTTGATCTTTTTTATGGACAGAGCAAGGCATCCGTATAAATCAACAAGTCAACGAGCGAATACTTCAGAAAGACCAATGTCAGATGACAACGCTTTAAGTTTCAGCTAAACTTATTACAAGGCATAAAAAGCCAAATAGTGGGAAGCATTGTTTACGGAATAACAATCATGATTACAACAGTAGCATTCAAGATTGTGCTTCTCCTTGCCGGGATGATTGGCCACCGTCTTGTTCCGGAACATCTTCCTCCTCGTGAAGCGGCGGGAAATCTGGTGCACGCCAATCAATCTTGGCCAAGGCACGGAAATATACTTCATCGTTGATCAGCTCAGCAGGATCAATATCAGGAGCAAAAGTGTGAGGACGAACCGGCGGAGTTAAGTTTACAATATCGTAAACCGGTCGATCCACCCGCTCGTTCTGCAGGTTATATGCTGGATGGTATCGAGACAAGTCAGATTCCACCGCAATCTTGCTAGCGAGGGGACGCATCTCCTTTGTCAGAGCGTACAGATCCTTCTCATCAAATGCTGAACCGTCCTCGTTGGTATCAGGAAATCCGGTTAACACTTCTGCCGGATCAATATCCGGGACCCAAGCTTTAGCCCTCGTAAGGGCCAGAAGAGCACCTCCTCGAGCAGCCGATTTTTTCACCTCTTCAAGACGAGTTGGCAGAATAGACAAACTGTTTAAAGTATTCTTGATGGTTGAAGGAGCCGGTTTACCAAAGGAAGTAGCGCTGATAATCCTTTGTGCTCCAGAGTATAATTGTTCAACCAAGGTATAGCAGGCCTTCAGCTTCTTCCGTACATCATCCCCAAGATGGGAGACACGGCGTCCTACATACAACAAATGAAAGTTAAACCGGCGTAGATCACAGGTTGCAAAGATAAAAGACAAGAATTCAGGTTATGCTTACCAAAGATAGCAGAGGTCATCAAATCAATTTGGCACTTTAACCCGGTCAATTCTTCAGTAACCGGGTTAAGTGCTCCTTCGGCATCCTGAACACGTTTTTCAAGATCCTTTTTCTGGACTTCAAAAGTAGTCCGTTCCTCATCAAAGAACTTCTTCAAATCTTCAGCAGTCTTTAAACTCACTTGAAGTTCTTTCTTCGCCTTTGAAGCGGCTGACTCAGTCTCTATAAGCCGGCTTCGAAGTTCACTGATTTCTACAGCGTTCCGGTCCAGCTCAGCCTATAGACAAAAGTTCAAAAGCAAGGTTAGAAATTACAAGTCTCAAGCACACAACCAAGTTGTCTACTTGACACTTGGGGGCTAATGGCAGTTGAAGTAATACAGCAAAGACAATTTGAAAATGCAAGTCTCAAGCACACAACCAAGTTGTATACTTGACACTTGGGGGCTAATGGCAGTTGAAGCAATGCATCAGAGACAATTTTGAAATTACAAGTATCAACTACATAACCAAGTTATCTACCTGATACTTGGGGGCTAATGTATGGATCAGCAGTTCAAAACTACAAAGTTCCGGATTACCTTCAATAAAGAAGTTAAACCGGAACTTGGGGGCTGTTATAAGATAAAGAGGCGTTGGAAAAGGCAAAGTCAGAAGAGGAAAACTTACTTCATATTTTTCTCTCATCAGGTTTACTAGGCTGGCTTCATAATCCCGGCTGCTATGGAGCCGGTTCAGATATCCGGAATAGATGTCTTGAGCACTCATACTTGAGAGACTGGATATATCAGTGCTCCACTTCCCCTTCTCCTGAGTCATCTTTTCCGCTTTAGCTGTATGTTTTGCTAAAACGGTGGGTTCGGCTGGCGCAACATAAGCAGTGCCAGTAACCACGACATCAGGGGAAGTGGGTGCATTGGGAGGAGAAACTTCAGTTTGAGCCGGATCAGGAGACGCCGGGTTAACTTGAGGAGAGTTAACCCGGCCCGGACTTGGTGGGTCTTGGACATCTTCAGCAGCAGGTGTTTCAAGAGCGGGTTCGTCAACCGGAGCAGCAGGAGTACCTTCAGGAGGAACGGCGGTAGACGGATCAATCACCGGTTCATCAGTAGAAGGATCAGCAACAGGCTTTTTAGCCTTGGCTCTTTTGCTAGGTTTCGGTTTGCTGGAAAAACAAGCAAAAATAAGTTAGCATTATAAAGGAAAAGGGTATCATAAACCGGAAGAAGTAAAGAGAATTACCCCGGGACGGTCTTCAAAGGAGGAAGCTGTGTAGCGGTTGATTCGCCAGAAGAAGACAGTGGAGTTTCCTGATAATCAGGATCAGTCGGTTTAAGTGGTTTTCGGATAAGACCGGCCTTGGGATGAAGAAGGGTCGGAGAGAGTATCACCTCAGCGCGGCGCTTTCGAACCGGAGTTAATGAGATTCCAGAGGATTCCACTGCCAAGCCACTATGGCGAGTGGTCCGGCGCAAAGCTTCGTGCTGTTGCTTCTTCAAAGTAAAATTAGGATCCAACTTAGCATAAGGATGAGAAAATTGATACTTTCTAACAGTCCGACGACTCTTTTGAGGAGGAGGTTCTGAATCAGAAGAAATAAGGGTTACCTCAATCTCCGCCGGGTTATCACCTTCGAGTGGATCCTGTGAAAGGGTATCATTAGATATGTTAACAAGTACATAAAAGCAAAACGTAAACCGGAGTAAGGCATACCTCGGAGTCCGGATCATCATCCTCAGAAGGAGAACCGGCATCAACGGCTGCTTTCCTTTTCTTGTTTGCAGGGGTTTTTCGGCGAGCTTGCCTTACAGGTTTTTCCTGAGGTTTTCTCCTCCAGAAAGGGTCATCAGCCTAAATGAAAAAAGCAAAGGCAAGTAAAAGACGGTTCAAAGAGGACGGTTTATAAAGTACAAGTTAAAGACAAACTCACTTCAGGCAGCTTATTCTTCTTGAAGTATGGGGCCAAGCCAACTTTAGTGCAGTCTGTTAAAGCAGGATTGACAATTTTCTTGGCTGACTCAATTACTTCCGATTCAGAAAGCTTCTCCTTAGAAAACCTCTGAGGATCATCCGATTTACCGGAGTAATTACACATCAACTCAGGGCGCCGGCTTAAGGGAAGGATGCTCCAAGATAACCAGCAGCGAAGGAAATCAGTACCAATCAGGCCATTGGCCATGAAAGCTCTCAGCTTGGAAAGCTGTGGTGAAAACTGGATCCGTTCAGCAGCACTTAACCGTTGTGGCAAGGGGTGATTTGCCGGGATACGAGTTTCACGATAACCCGGCAAAGGATTTTTCACCTTCAGGAGATGTGTCTATACAATAAAACCAGGACTTGTTCCAGTCCTTAGGGTGAGTGTGTAAAGAGGCGTGAGGAAAAACTGCATCCCTCCTTTTCTGAATGCTAATCCCACCAAGCTCCTGGTGAGGCCCGCTGGTGAATTCAGTGCGCCGGTTTGCATGGAAGAAATCCCGGAATAAAGCAACTGAAGGTTCTTCTTGCAGATATGCTTCAGAAAATACTTGGAAATCACAAATGTTGGAAACAGAGTTTGGTCCGATGTCCTGCGGGTGCAGCTGGAAGGTAGCAAGAACATCCCGGAAAAATTTTGAACCGGGGGGAGAGAAGCCTCTGGAAATATGGTCCAGAAATACGATGACTTCTCCGGATCTAGGAGTAGGAGGGCACTCGTTACCCGGAGCACGCCATTTTAGCTCGGCCCGAGGCCCTAAGGTGCCGATGCTCGACAATTTGACTAAGTCTTCCTCAGTCACGACAGAACGGACCCAATCGCACGAAACGTACTGCTTAGCCATTCGAGCAAACTGCTGAAGAAGAGAAAATTACATAAACCGGATTATGAACATACAAATGATCCGGGACCTATACATATTGTACAATGGTGAAAACGGAGAACTAGCTGGCAAGATTAAACGGGCAATTATGAAACAAAGTTTATCATTTCTGGTTTAAATGGCAGTTGAAGAGGAACAGTTTAAATCGTTGCATCAGTTTATGTTATTTCCGGTTTATGGCACGACAATTTAAACCGGAACATACTTAGCGGATCTATCGAAGAGAAAAACAGGTTTCCAACACATTGCTAAGGAGGAATAGATCTGAGCATACTGAGATAAAAGAAACGAAAATTACACGGGAAAATCTACAGAGGTCCAATTCGGAGCAGACGAGTTTACAGGCTGTGCATAAAAAAAACGAGACCTAAGACAGGCAACTGCAGAAATAAAACAGCAAGATCTAAAGGGCAAGGCGCAAAAGTTAAATCCGCGGAACTGGTGCTAAAGGTTCTAATGGCGGAGTTCTAATGGCGGAGTTTTAATGGCGGAAGTTCTAATGGCGGAACAGATATAATTGTAGCATTATAAATGACAAGATCTAAGGCTAGTATTGAGCGGAAGGTTTATTGGCCAGGCCTAAAAGTTACGGATCCTACAGGAGGAACGAATCTACAAGAACAGAAGGAAAGCTTTGCTAGGAGCCCTAATGGCAGAAGGACTAGGAGGAGCACGGGCAGATGCAGATCGAAAACAAGGAAAGAAAAACATACCTGAAAAATGGAGGGCAGCAACGGAGTTTTTTCTGGACAAATCAGGTTGATGCAGCGGCCTGGGAGCTCTTGATCCGACGAGATGATGGCGGCGCTCCGAGCTTGGGCTCTAATGGAGTTCTTGCGGGTCAGGAAGTGGAAGGAGGAAGAAGACGCGAGAAGGAAGAATGAAAGGGGGCGGAATTATTTATAGGCAGAGAGGCAGATGTGAAGCGACAAGTGCGGTAATCAAGGGAGCAAAATCGGATAAAGATCCATTAAACGCCTCGATTCTCGGGATAACCATTAAAAACAAACTACAGTACAGCTTGCGGCGTTAAATGCGGAGATGATGTCATTGTCAGACTTTAATGATTTCGGAGGATGACGTCAGAGCCGGTTTACAAAAGATGAAGACAGAAGAAAAATTACAGGAGACGACGGAGACTGATATGAACAAGTTCAAATCATTCTGGGGCCTAATGTCAGGGATATGGTTAATAGGTATAAACCGGATATTGTAAACCGGCCTAGTTATATCGTACTTGGTTTTATTATTTTAGTAGAGATTACGGCCCATGAGATTTCAAGGCCCATGTATAGAAATACGGTTTGTAATCCGCCAAAGAGATGTAACTTGAGAGATAAGAAAGAAAGGGCAGAGACCGAGGCGGACACGATTATGAGCCGGCCTCGGTACTCTGTAAACCGAACCAGGCGTCACCTCTATATAAAGGGACGACCCGGTACCGGTTCAAGGACAAGCAACAATCAATCCGTCGAGACGCAGGCAAGCGAATCCGCTCCCTGTAAACCGACGACCAAGCAATACCAAACCAACTAGACGTAGGCTTTTACCTTCTCGAAGGGGCCGAACTAGTATAAATCCTTTTGCGTCCTTTGTGTGCCATGAACCCTTTCAAGCTAACCCGTGCGATGGTTCCATCATCAAGTCCGCTAAACCGGACATCTGCCGTGTTAATTCCACGACAGTCCTGCCAATTGCCCAGCTGTAATTCGTTTACCTCACATAGCTGTTTTATCGTCTTTTGGGAGAGAGACATCACTAGTGAAAATCATGAGACTCCGGTCCATATTACCATCATTGATCACATTCGCTATTTACTTTTCGATATTACTTACTATTGCAAACATTATCTATCACTACTATCATTTGTGTTTAATCCTTTGTGAACTACAAGGCCGGAGGGATTGACAACCTCTCTGTACTCGTTGGGAGCAAAGTTATTTGTATCTGTGTGCAGGTCCACGTTGATTGCTAATATCTGGCGCCGTTAGCAGTTGACACCTACTTGTTGAACCTAGGAGTCTCTGGGGATTCGATCCTTGGCATCTTTGCTAAGGGAAAAACTTCCACAACACTGCGTCTCACACCTTCCACTTGGGGTAACCAACGAGGGGTTAGAGGCCCATCAACTGCATAACCTCATATGTGAATATGGTGGTTCTTTCACTCTTTGCATGTTGTGTCCCCTACATGTTTTGTGTTCTTGCATATTGTCATGTCACATGTGCACTCATCATGTTCCTTTGAGATGCATCAAGTCCTGTCCATGCACATATGCATCATATCTTGCATCATGTGTTCGAGCATTGCATGGTGATTGATTGTTGTTCCGGTGTTTGTATTGTTGTGTTGGTTAGAGCCCGGTGACGATTCGGAGTTCGAGGTTCCTATCGAGACCGAGTTTGAGGAGCAAGGTTACGATCCCTCTCTGGACTTAACAGGCAAGATGACCATTCGCCGATATCACCTCTATCTTTGCCTTGCTAGTTGTATCACTCTTTAGCTATGCCTCGATGCCTATTCCTGTTTTGTCAGCCTCCTATGTTGCCATGAAACACTCTAACCGCCCTCCTAGAAAACCGTTGATTGGCTAAGTACGCTTTTGCTCAGCCCCTCTTATAGCGTTGTTAGTTGCAGGTGAAGTTTTCGAAGATTGCTCCACGTTCGGACTTGTTTATTGGGATAACACAATATATCTCTGTTTTAAATTAATGCACCTATATATTGGTAATGGGTGGAAGGCTTGGCCTTCTGCTTGGTGTTTTGTTCCACTCATGCCACCTTAGGACCCGATAAACCGGTGTTATGTTCATTGATTTTGCGTTCCTAACACGGTTGGGGTTTATGGGTCCCCCTTGATAATTTGCTCTGCTTAAAGCTTTTCTAGCAAGACCCAACATTGGTACTACATTTTCCTAACAACTAAAACTTGCATAGGGAGTTGCAAACCCGAGTTCTTAATCAACAACCCGGGCCAGTGCTCCTCATGAGTGTTGATCCAAACTGGGCGAACTGCAGGGCCGCCTTGGGGAAACCCGAAGTATCTGGTATTACCTATAGGATGTCCCATCCGGTCGTGGCCTGAGACGAGATAAGCGCGGCTACTATCAGGGTGTCGGCACGCCGGGAGGTCTTGCTGGATTAGTTTTACCTTTGTCGAAATATCTTGAGCACGGGATTCCAAGAATACTCGGGTCTTCCCAAATTGGAGTTGCGACTCCACAGATCGTGAGCTTGTGATGGGCTAAGTGGGGACACCCCTGCAGGGTTTTGAACTTTTGAAAGCCGTGCCCGCGGTTATGTGGCAGATGGGAATTTGTTAATATCTGGTTGTAGATAACTTGACACCATATCCTTAAGAATACACTACCTATGTGAGTAACTGTGATGGTCTCTTTCCGAAGGGCTTCGGGAAGTGAACACGGTGGGGTTATGTATGAACGTGAGTAGCTAGGATCACTTCTTGATCAACTTGGCGACCGTTGGCACATGCTCTCATCTCGCTATGAACTCGTAAGCTAGTTGCTTAGTGCTTGCTGCAAACCCTTTATCACCTTTCCACACCTACGGCTTTCTTAGTTTTGATACCCAGGAATGGGATTGCTGAGTCCTTGTGACTCATGGATTACAACACACACCAGATGCAGGTACAGCCGAGAACAATGCAGGAGATGGATCAGAACTTCACTGGGAGTTCGATGAAGAGGGTGGTCGTTTCTATGTTACGTATCCCGACGATTAGTAGTGGTTCCTATTAGGAGTGATCCGGCCTTTTGTTGTGGTATCTTTTCTCATTTGGATTTCGTCCGTAGTCGGACCCTGTGTTATTTGGATGAATGTATGTTATTGTATTCATTGTGTGACGTGGCGAGTGTAAGCCAACTATTTTTCTCTTTCATCCCGAAACTTTTACATGAGTTGTGCAAAGATACCACGCTTGCAATCATTCCAGCATGCGCTTATGTCTCTAAGTCGTGCCTCGACACGTAGGAGATATAGTCGCATCCTGGGCATTACAAGGCACTAGTAAGAAGAATATTGTCATCAACAGTGAGTTTCTCCTCACTAGTACATGTGTCAGTATACAAATGGAACAAGTTCCCCCTCGCGGGGCCGAACAAATCTTTGTAGTAGGCTGTGGCATGCTCGAGTAGGTTTTTCGTACCCTCTATAACCGACTCCCCAGCAGACGGGGAATGAATGGTGTTTTCTCATTTCCTGCCATTGGCAATACGATGGAAATATGATGTGTTTTGATCCCCTTTCAGGAGCCACCGAGCATTCGAGTGTTGCAACCAGAAAAGTTCCTCATCTACCAAAATCTCATTCAGCTCCGCACACAACACAATTCTTTTCTCATAAGACTCTGGATCAAGGGGGCCATTTTCTTCTCTTTTTTCAATTTCCTCCAACTCCTGTTTGATCCATTTTTTCCTTTTCCTCGCATGTCCGAAGGCATGCGATCCCCAACCTTTAAAATAGTTTTTGATACGTTTCAACTTGATATTCAAAATATCTATAGGATCCTCTGAATAAACTGGTTTTTCCCAAATCATCTTAGCTTTAACATAAAATTATTCCTTCTTTAACTAGCTTAATTCAAACCTAAACTCTCGCTGATGAGGTATATTATTATCTGAAGGACTTGTGGAGAGCAAAAGGGGGTTGTGGTCAGACACATCTCTTACAAGCTTGCGAACCGTAACCAAAGGAAACAGGTCTTCCCACTCAGGGCTCATGAGGACTCTATCAAGCTTCTCTAGAGCAGGATGTCTTTGCTTATCAGTCCATGTGTATTTGCCACCTCCCATATGGATCTCTCTAAGATTCGGGTTCTGAATGATCAAATTAAATCTATCCATGTAGATGGAACGATGAAGATCTTTATTCTTATCACCACTTTCACAAATGATATTGAAATCACCGCCAATCACATAAGGAGTCCTAATGTTATTGCACATCGAAATCAGTTCTTCCAGGAAACTATCTTTTTTGTCGTCATGAGCTGCCCCATACACCACCACCAGCGTCCACACACATTTCAATTTCACATCACTAACAGTGACCTGCAGTAAGTAGTTACCCGCATTCCAGGAGACAATTTCCAAGGTTTCTTTCTTCACCCCACACAAGATCCCTCCTGATTTACCAACAGAAGAAATCCAGTTCCAACTAAATCTATCAAAGGGATCCACTTTTCTTAGATACTTGGGGTCAAAATTCTTTTTCTTGGTCTCTTGAATGCCCACAAAATCTAGGAGATGGTCTTTAATAATATCAGAGAAGCAGGTACTCATACCTTTTTTTCCTGCTCCTCTACAGTTCCAAAACAGACCATTCATGGTGGTTTTTTCTTTTTTGCACCCCCTTTCTAGCAGCCCTACAAGGAGGCAGAGCAGGGCTGCCAGATTTTCCCACCGAAGAGGTCACATTTCTTTGGCTTCTAGTAGTAGGCCTAGCAATCACCACAATAGGTTTTCTCTCCTTCTTTTTTCTGGACCTCACCATCGTAAACTCCATTTCTTCCTCATCATTCACCTCCACCCAATCCATATTTAAAGGTGTTTGGTCCCCTTTAGCATTAGTCAGCATCAATTTTTCACCCTCCCCCAAATCATTATGTTTTTTACTGTTCTCCATATTTCTACATTTCTCAAGTTCTCTAAGGATATCCACACTCGCAAAATCATTGTCAGGAATATTAACTCCCATTTTAACTGCTCTAAGAATGAGATCATGATTATATAAGGCTTCAAAAGAGTTAGGGCTTTGCAATATACCTTCCATATCCCTCTACCACTTAGGTACTATTGTGAACTCATTCTAAATTCATATTGGTGTAATATCTACTGCATTCCAACTTCTCTATGGTTCATACCCGCAGATAGATTCATCAAAATAAGCAAACAACACAATAGAAACAGAATCTATCAAAAACAGAACAGTCTGTTGCAATCTGCAACTTTCGAATACTTCTGTAACTCTAAAAATTCTGAAATAAATTGTGGACGTGAGGAATTTGTCTATTAATATTCTGCAAAAAGAATCAACTCAAAAGCACTCTTCTGTAAAAAAAATGGCAGCTAATCTCGTGAGCACAAAGTTTCTATTTTTTACAGCAAGATCGCAAAGACTTTCACCCAAGTCTTCCCAGAGGTTCTACTTGGCACTTTATTGAAACAAAAGCTATAAAACATGATTACTACAGTAGCTTAATCATGTTAACACACAAAAATAGTAGGGGTAAATATTGGGTTGTCTCCCAACAAGCGCTTTTCTTTAATGCCTTTTAGCTAGGCATGATGATTTCAATGATGCTCGCATAAAAGATAAGAATTGAAACATAAATAGAGCATCATGAAGAATATGAATAGCACATTTAAGTCTAACACACTTCCTATGCATAGGGATTTTGTGAGCAAACAACTTGTGAGAACGAGAATCAACTAGCATAGGAAGGGAAAACGAGCATAACTTTAAGATTTTAAGCACATAGAGAGGAAATTTGATATTATTGCAACTCCTACAAGCATATATCCCCCCCTCATAATAAATTTCGGTAGCATCATGAATGAATTCAACAATATAAACATCACATAAAGCATTCTTTTCATGATCCCCAAGCATATAAGTTTTATTACTCTCCACCTAAGCGAATTTGTTCTCAAGAATAATAGTGGGAGCAAACTCAACAAAATAACTATCATGTGAAGCATAATCCAATTGAAAATTAAAATAATGATGACAAGTTTCATGGTTATATTTATTCTTTATAGCAAACGTGTCATCACAATAATCATTGTCGTGGTTTTGTCACGATAGATGTCCTAGCAAAAGGACTTAGTCGTGGAGCCATCGCTACGGGTTAGCTTAAAGGGGTTAAAGCGGACAAGGACGCAAGGGATTTTATACTAGTTCGGCCCCTTCGATGAAGGTAAAAGCCTACGTCTAGTTTGGTGTGGTATTGCTAGGGTTTCGATGACCAGGGAGCGAATCCGCTTTGCCTGTGTCTCGAGTTGTTGTTCTCTATCCCTGAACCGTCTCCGGGTCATCCCTTTATATACACAGGATGACGCTCGGTCTGGTTTACTGAATCTCGAGGCCGGCTCATAAACGTGCCTGGCTCGGTCTCTATCTTTCCTATCTTACAATACAAGTTATACGCCGTATGGCGGTTTACATTTACGGGCCCTAGCACCCCTTGGGCCCTGGATCTTTAATCTTCTGTAATCACGCGCCATACTCTGTCCCGTTGGGCTTCAACATAAGTAATTGCTTATAGGCATAAACCGGCCCCTCCTGGGCAGTTTATACCTAGTAGTTATATCCCTGACATTAGGCCCCAGATTGATTTGAACCTGTTCATGTCAATCTTCAACACTTTAGAAAAGTCTGGTCCTCCATGGCTTCAAATATTTTGTAAACCGCCATGTCGTCATCTTCGTGAACTATGTTAAACCGCCATGATGTCACATGTCCATTTAATGCTTGTACTTGTCTTAAACTTTATTTAATGATCCTCCGAAAATCGAGGTGACAATGTCGTCCCATATCCATTTTTTGGGCTCCTCGATTCCCGCGCCTGCCGTTTATCCCTTTGGCTTATAAATAGGGCGAGGAGTCATTTCTTTTTCCCACTCATCCCTTTGCTTCTTCTTCCTCACGCTCGTTCGTGCCTAAGCACCACCGCCGCCGTCGACCTTTCCCTCTTCTTCAAGTCAGGCCGCTGCACCAACATGTTCGGACCAGAGCCTCGCCGGCGCGCCTCTGCACCCGACAACTCCGGTAAGTTCTTTCCTTATTTTTCCTATAGATCTCATTAGGGTTTCTCCTGCGAGTACATCACAGTTAGGGCGATGTTCTTCGCTGTTCTTCTATATTCTTCGTCATAGCTCCGATGACTAGTTGTAGATCTGATGCTTTTGCCTGCAACTTTAGTAATAACTCCGCTCACTTAGCGTAATTATCTTACTCTAAAGTACTCCCCAATCTAGGTTCGTTTGAACTGCTGCAGTATCCGTTCAGTATTTATCCTGAATATTTCTGAATTTTTTGATATGTCGTAGATCTGTAATTCTGCTACTGATTTGCAAACCTGTTTTTCCATAACTTTAGATCTGCACCTTTCATATTCTCACCGGCGGTTTAGCTTTTAAAAAAATCATAAACCGATACTTATCATTAGGCCCCGCTTAAACCGCCGTTGCAGTCGACCTCGTAACACTTCCGATAGTTAACTCCGGTTTATTATTGTATATTTCTCAATACCTGCCAGCCGTAGATCATAAACCGGCCCTTTACTGTAATTTCAGCTTTTTCCCTTGAAATGGCAAAGCAAGCCAAGCAATTCACTTCCTGCAACTGGGTTCCGTCTCGGGTTACTGAAGAAGATCTGAACGGTTGGACTGAGGTTGGCGCTTTAGGCAAGAAAGATGTCATCCATTGGAGAGTTCCTGGTCCGGAATGTCCTCCAGAACCCAAAGATGGAGAAGTAATTGTGTTTATGGATCACTTATCCCGAGGGTTTAGCCCTCCCGGATCAAAGTTTTTTCGTGACGTACTGACCAGCTTCCATCTCCACCCTCGAGATATTGGACCAAACTCCGTGTCCAATATTTGCAATTTTCAAGTTTTCTGTGAAGCTTACTTGCGAGAGGAACCTTCAGTTGAACTGTTTAGGGATTTCTTCCATTTAAACCGCCGCACAGAATTTACGGATGGGCCCAACATTGAGCTCGGCAGAATATCCATCCAAAAAAGGAAGGATGTTAGCTTTCCACACGCCAAACACCACAGTCATCTTAAAGATTGGAACCAGACTTGGTTTTACTGTGTAGACACCTCTCCAGCCGATGAAAATCCTCTGTCGGGGTATCGTCCTCATCGGCTTCCCGATAATCATCCTTTCCCCCAACGGCTAAGTGCCTAGGAGCGATTCCAATATGCACCGCAGCTTTCAAAGCTCTGAGCCTTCACCGCCAACGGCTTAACAGGCATTGATTTTGTTCGCTGCTGCATTTCTTGGAGTATTCTACCACTAAGCCGGCGTTCCGGTTTGATGTGTGAATACACCGGAAATCCCAAAGATCCTCTACGCCATGCTGAAGTTGTGCTGTCAGAGAATGAAATCAACGAGTCTGTTAAGAAAATATTGAATGAACTGGTGGACGCCTGCAACAAAACTGGGCTGGCCCCTTTCTGTGAATCCAATAAACCACCATCGGTAAGTCTTCTTATATTGCTTGCTTTATTTCAATTTGTTTAAGTATCCTTTCTGAATGACCCTTCAACCTTCATCAGGGTAATGATTCGTTCTAGAAGAGGAAACCCAAAGATAAACCGGTAAAGGTAGCTCGCCTTAAGACCAAGGTCGTTAAGAATACTTCAAAGAGGAAGAACACCGAAACATCTGATTTAAACCTTGACGATGATGATGAAGCACCCTCAGAGGTATCACTTGACTCCCTTGGCTCCCTTTTCTTTCATCTTATTGACAATGATTATACTCAGGAAAACGCTGAAGGCAGCCAGGCTGATGATGTTGAGGTAATTACCCTTTCTTCCGGTTCAGATCCTCTGCCAACAGCAAAAATTCGTCGAGAAAGCTGGAAAGTACAATTTTCTCACCCTTTCGCTTACTTGGACCCAAACTTTATTTTGAAGAAACAGCAACATGAAGCTCGCCGCACAACACGGCACAGTGGTCAAGTTATCGAATCCACTGGTTTACCACAGACACCAGCCCGGAGACGTCGATCAGAGGTCTTGTATATTCCAGATGTTCTTTATCCCTAAGAGGGTCATATTCGCCAGCCTCTTAATCCGTCCGATTGAAATTATCAGGACACTCCTCATTCGTCATCCGGCAAGTCAACAGCCACACAGCTTCCTCCTCTTAAAACTGTTCTTGGGGGAATTTTTTATTTTCATGTTAATCCTTTTTTTTGACTCCACTGACTATCTTTACCTTTAATTTCGTAGTAAACCAAAGCCTAGTAAGAAGGCTAAATTTAGTAAACCGGCAGGTGATGATATAAACCCTGAACCGGAAAAGAATCCAGAGCCAGCTGAAGAAAATGCTGATGTCTTGCATAATGATCCCCCTCCACCGGATCATGATACTTTTACTAAACAAGAAGCCGCGCCAATAGACCTTGGCGATAATCAAACTAGCCCAGTCCGGGTCAGCACTAATCCGGCAAGCCCTGCTAAAACTGTTGCTGCCTCACAGAAGATGTCACAATTACCGGTTTTGGCCACACCACTCCTGGTGAACCTATTGCCTTATCAAAACATAATACCAAGGAAGAGATTGCTGGCATGGATAAAGGCAAATGGAGTACTGATTTGTCAAGCTATGCTCATCTCAGCACCCAGGACCTTCATTCCGGCTACCTGAACCGGCTGTATACTAGCCGTGATTATGAAGCCAGTTTAGTGAATCTTATGAAGGAAAAATATGAGGTAAACTTCTGCTTTAACTTCTACAATATTATTTCTGCCTAGGCCCAATAGCTTGTCTTGATTCCACCGTAGCCCCCAAGGGCCAATTTATCTCTTCAGGATGAACCGGGACTTTAGAATACCAAATATGTAGCTTTTCGCCTGTGTAGTCCCCAAGGGCCGGTTTATTACTTCAGGATGAACCGGGAATTTATTTTGTAACCTTCTTTTGAAAAATAACGCATTAGCCCCCAAGTGTCAAGTATATAACTTGCTATGTGCTTGGGACTTTTGATAAAAATGTCTCATAATTGCAAATATGCATTAGCCCCCAAGTGCCAAGTGTATAACTTGTTATGTGCTTGGGACTTCCAATATGCTTTACCAATGTATGATGTGTGCATCTCTTTGTAGGCTGATCTAAACCAGAAAGAATCTCAAGTGGCTGATCTCCAAGACAACCTGAAATTCCAGCAAACCGCCGCTTCCAAGATCAAGGATGAGTTGGCCGTCGCTTTAGCAAGCATGGATAAATTGAAGAAAGACTTTCAGAAGGAACGGGCGGATTGGGAGGCAGAAAAGGCCGCTTTGGAGAAAAGGGCAGTTGACGGAGAGGCCGCCCTCAATCCAGTGTCAGAAGTGTCGTGGAATTAGCACGGCAGATGTACGGTTCAGAGGACTTAGGTGTAAGGCCATCGCGCGGGTTAGCTTGAAGAGGTTAAAAGCACACAAAGGACACAGAGGGTTTATACTAGTTCGGTCCCTTCGATGAAGGTAAAAGCCTACGTCTAGTTTGGTGTGGTATTGCTTGGGCGTCGATGAACAGGGAGCGGATTGCTGGCCTGTGTCTCGACGGGTTGTTGCTTGTCCCTGAACCGTCGCCGGGTCGTCCCTTTATATAGGAGGCGACGCCCGGTCCGGTTTACCGAGTCCCGAGGACGGTTCATAATCGTGTCCGCCTCGGTCTCTACTCTTCCTATCTTACATCTCAAGTTACATGATATGGCGGTTCATAAACCGTAAGCTTTACACATGGGCCCTAAGCCTCTATGGGCCGTAACCCCTGACTGGGCTTATGATAGTACAACTACGTTAGTGTAATCCGGATCTTCCTGGCCGGTTTATACCTGCTAGTAATATCCCTGACATTAGGCCCCAGATTGATTTGAACTTGTTCATGTCAGTCTTCTATGTCTTCGCATAAATTTCTTCTCTGCAGCTTATCTGCTTCGTAAACCAGCCATGACGTCATCTCCAGGAATTATCTTAATCCGTCGTGACATCACTTCCGCATTTATTGCTCATCTCTGTTTGTTACCTTTGTTAAATGATATCCTGAAAATCGAGGCGACGGCGTAATCTTTATCCAATCTCTGACCTCCTCGATTCTCGCGCTTGCCGTTTCACCTCTTCGGCTTTATAAATACCGCTCGGGTCTGTCTCTTTTCTCTCTTCTGCCTTTGTCTTCCTCCGTCGCTTGAAGCTCCGCCGCCGTTCTTCGAGCCCGTCGCCGTCGTCGAGCCAGGCCGCTGCATCACCCTGAGTCGCGTCCAGAGTAACTCGCCGCCATCCACCTCTTCATCACGTATTCCTTCTTCCTCATTGTAGATCCCAATCTAGCGTTCCTCCATAGCTTCCGCCATGAAAACTTCGAAGCTTTCGCTGCTCATCTTTGCGGGCTATCCTTGCAGTAGATTCAAACTTTTACTTTTAGATTCGTTTCGAGTACACTCCTGCTCCGCACTCACGCCTTTAGTTCCTCTAGATCAACAGTTTAGATGAGACCTGTAGATAACCTCCATGGTTCTTCCTGTATAAGACTTGCATATATTTCATCTTCTCCTTATGCCTCAGATCCATTTTTACTTTAGCCTTCTGTGGAAAACTGTTTCCTCGTCTTGTAGATCTATAGCTCACTCACCGGTTTGATCAATCGTATGTTTCCTTCGATGGTCTAGATGTAATCATGTACATTATAATTGACGGTTTAGCGTCTGCTTTCTTTATCATCATAATCCGGTAGTTACCTTACTCTTTATATACTCCCGGACTAGTAATACCATTAGCCCCTTGTGTAAACCGGCAATTTAAATCCATAACCTCATATAATGTTCCAGCTTCATTGTAGTAATTGGTAAACCGGATTCTGTATTGTGTTTTTTAGCATTTCCTTATTCAAGATGACTGCCAAGCAGTTCGTTGCGTGCAGCTGGGCTCCTTCCCGCATTACTGAAGAGGATTTAACGAACGCCGCTTCAATCGGTATTCTGGGTCCTAAAGAGGTTCTGCGCTGGCGGGCCCCGGAAAATGAATGTCCACCTACCCCTAAGGAAGGAGAAGTCATTGTCTTCTTCGATCACTTGGCTCGAGGTTTTAGCCCTCCCGGTTCAAAATTCTTCCGGGACGTGTTAGCCGCTTTTCAGCTCCATCCTCAGGACATAGGTCCAAATTCTATATCAAATATCTGCAATTTCCAAGTGTTCTCGGAAGCCTATCTTCAAGAAGAACCTTCAGTGGATCAGTTCAGAGATTTTTTCCACTTAAACCGGCGGACATAATTTTCAGACGGTCCGCATCAAGAATTGGGTGGCGTCAATATTCAAAAAGGAAAGATGTGAGCTTCCCTCACACTGCTCTTCACACACACCCCAAGGAGTGGAACCAATCGTGGTTCTACTGCATAGATACTTCACCTGAAGGAGAAAACCCACTGCCGGGTTACCGTGCGTATCGCTTACCAACGGATCACCCTTTGCCGCAGCGCCTTAGTGCCCTGGATCATGCCCGGTTTGCTCCTCAGTTGTCTAAGCTCAGGGCCTTTGTGGCCAACGGCCTAACCGGAACGGACTTTGTCCGCTGCTGGCTTGCTTGGGGCATTCTTCCGCTGAGTCGGCGCCCAGGTCTGATGTGTGAATATACTGGTGAACCAAATGACCCCCTGCGACATATTGATATAATACTTCCTGAGAAAGAAGTCGCTGAATCGGCGAAGAAAATGTTCAATGTATCTCTGGAGGAGTGCAGCCGAACCGGCTTAGCTCCATTCTGCGAAAATAATAAACCGCCAGCAGTAAGTTCTTTTTGATCTTTTCGGTTTGTTCTGATCCGGCCATATCAATTGTCTTCCATTTATTTCCTATCTTTTGCACAAGCCAACAACCCCTTCTGGAAGCGGAAACCTCAAGATAAATCGGCCAAACAGCCACGCCGGAAGACGTTTGCCGTTAAGAAGAAGAAGGCGGTGGCTGCCTCCGGTTCACATCCTGAGGAAGATGATCCGGATTCTGAGGTATGAGTTGAACTTCATATGTTTTCTCTCTTTTTATCCAAATTTATGTTAACAGTGCCTTTCCACAGGATCTGGCTGAGGGAAGTAAAGCGGCGGAAGTTGAGGTAATCTCTCTTTATTCAGACTCAGAACTGCCACCCCCCAAAATCCGCCGGGTGTCTCGGAAATATATTTTTTCTCATACTTACGCTCAATTGGACCCCAAATTTCTTTTGAAGAAGCAGCAACATGAAGCACGCCGGACTACGCGCCACAGTGGTCATGTGGTGGAATCATCCGGAATTCCTCTTACTCCAGCACGCCGGCGCCGTTCTGAGGTTTTGCTTTCTCCAACTCTTCTTCATCCAAAAGCCGGGCTCATACGTAAACCACTTAAACCGTCTGATCCTAACTATCAGGAGGCTCCCTTGTCCTCTTCTGGCGAGTCAACTGCCACACAGGTCCCTGTGCTGAAGACCGTGCCCGAGTAAGTCCCTTTCAATCATCCGGTTTATATTTGTATGTTAATGATTCTCATTGTTCCTTCGATTTTCTCCAGCAAGCCAAAGCCTAGCAAGAAGGAAAAATCCACCAAAGCGGCTACCGAGACTGCTACCGCTGAACCGGCAGCTGATCCGGACGAAGTTATCCCTCCAGAAGACAATCCTGCAGCTCAGTTTGATGATCCTATTCCCATGGATCGTGACGATATTGCCACTTCGGAGGATATTAATACGGAGAATATAGTTGATCCAGCAAGTCCTAACCGAGTTAGCCCTCCTCGGGCTAATCCGGCTCCCGTTAGCCCGGTGCCTGCTGCTGCCCCTTCTCAACCAACTACCGCTTCTTCCCCGGACGTTCAAATAACCGGGTCAGGTTTTACCGCTCCTGCTGAGCCTATCGTCTTGGCCAAGCACACTGCTAAAGAGGAAAAACTTCAATAAGAAAAAGGCAAGTGGAGCATGGACTTATCCAGCTATGCCCAATTGAGTGCCCAGGAGCTTCATTCTGGGTATTTGAACCGGCTCTTTACCAGCCGTGATTACGAATTTGGCTTGGTTAACATGATGAAGGATAAGTACGAGGTAACTTCCTTTACTTGTTTCTGTCTTGAGTTCTTTAAAATCCTGTCTTTAGGCCATAGTAGCCCCCAAGTGCCGGTTTAGCTTCGTCGTAGGTGAACCGGCACTTCCAATGTATCTGTGAGTGAATTTACATTAGCCCCCAAGTGCCAGGGGTATAACTTGTTTTATGCGCTTGGGACTTGTCTGAAATTTTCCTTTGATACTTCAACTGCACATTAGCCCCCAAGTGTCAAGTTGATAACTTGTTTATATGCTTGAGACTTGCCTGAAATTCTCTTCTAATCCATTTGGTTTCCTTGTAGGCTGACTTGACCCGGAGAGCTGCAGAGGTAGCTGATCTCCGGAATAGATTGGCTGCTACTGAAAATGCTTCTGCCAAAGCCAAGGAAGAGCTTGTGCTGAGCTTAACCAACGTTGAAAAACTGAAAAAGGACTTTGAAGCTGAGCGGTCTTCCTAGGGGGTGCAGAGGGATGCTCTTGACAAGAGAGCAAAGGATGCTGAAGCTGCCCTTAATCCGATTACACAAGAGTTGACCGGTTTAAAGAAGCAAATAGAACTTATGACCTCTGCTATCTTTGGTGAGCACTCAATTATATATTTTTTTGTCTCTGTCGTCTTTGACCCACTCCGGTTTAACTTTGCCAATCATGTTTAGGGCGACGCATAACTCGTCTTGGAGATGACGTCCGGAAGTAGCTCAAGGCCTCTTATACCCTGGTGGAGCAGTTGTATTCCGGTGCTCAGAGGGTTATAAGTGCAATGTCCCATCAGAAAGCGGGCCCCACTACTATCCAAGGTACTTTGGAAAAACTATCTGTCCTGCCTGTACGCTTGGTGGAAGTGAAGAAATCTGCTGCACGGGCAGGCTCCCTTCTAGCGCTGACTCGGGCCAAGGCATGGGTTCCGGACTTTGATCCGGAAGAGGCTATGAACGGATATCCCAGTAATAAGGAAGATGGATCAACTTTCTCTGCCTCGGATCTCCGTGCCTTAACCAAAGAGATGCACCCACTCGCCAGCAAACTTGCCGATGAAGCGGATCTGACCACGTATCATCCGGCATACGACTTACAAAATGAACGGGTGGAGCGGCCGGTTTATGACACGGAGAATCTGATCCCGCCAGTGCGTGGCTATACTTTCGCTCCAGATGTTGATCCGTCCGAGCTTATTACTGAAGAAATGTACTTCCATGCGCTTTCCAAGATCGATTGGCGCGTTCCTGACTTCCAGCCACTTGCTGAAGATGAAGAAGTTCCGGAACAAGCCGACCCTCAACCTTCGCAGCGTGAAGAAGAATCATAAGACGCCCGGCTTAACTCATAATTGCTTGAAAACTTTCGCAAAAAACTTGAATCCGTTCAGGCCTACAAGTGCCTTGTAATAGGCTAGTTCGAAACATTGTCTTTGTCTCAATTCGGATGTCACAGCTTGTCTTGGCGTCTGTCAATTTTAATCCCTTGTCTCCTATGGTTGATCCGTTTATGTTATCTGTATCTGCATAAACAATTCTACAAAGATGTCCTGGCGGTTTACCACCGGACCAATTATATTGCTCCCATAGGCATATATTGAAAGAGTATCTGTTTTATACCCAAAAATATTTCATACCTTTGATTAAGTGTGCCTGGCATCCTTAATCCGGTAGACATAATTGAACGTGTAGATTTTGATGAAGCTCTTGGCCCTATTGGCGTTTGCCTGATGATTGTTCCGGGTTTGATAAACGCCGGTTTAAATCATGTTGGTGTTCTATGACCCAGACTTTTGTAGATATGGGGTCAACTTTGAAGTTGCCCAGTTCCGGATCAAAAATTGGCTAACCATAGAAAACTCTGAAAAATCGAAAAAACCAAGTATTATTGGCAAATAAGACCATGTAGTCGAGGCTTTTTACGAGCTGCCAGGCTCCAAATCGAGGCTTCTGATTTGAATGCGATCAGTAAACCGGACCAAAGGGGTTAAGCTAGGATTCGAATGCGACCATGTAGCCCCCAGTGGCTTTGAAATTTTGCCAATCAATGGATTCGAATGCGATCCAAGGAGCTATGATTCGAATACGATCATATATATTGGACCAAAAGGGGTTAAGCTAGGATTCGAATGCGATCTGTAGCCCCCAGTGGCCTTGAGATTTTGCCAAT
>LR738710.1:215212086-215234605 GCA_902687465.1 Secale cereale | reverse complement strand
AGCCCCCTAGTGACCATGAGATTTTGCCAATCAATGGATTCGAATGCGATCCAAGGAGCTATGATTCGAATACGATCATATAAACCGGACCAAAAGGGGTTAAGCTAGGATTCGAATACGATCCGTAGCCCCCTAGTGACCATGAGATTTTGCCAATCAATGGATTCGAATGCGATCCAAGGAGCTATGATTCGAATACGATCATATAAGTCGGACCAAAAACGGGTTAAGCTAGGATTTGAATGCGATCCGTAGCCCCCTATTGACCGTGGAGGCAGGGTACCTATAAGAGAGTTGCGCTTTGTATGGCAAGTCCTGTTTGGTCCCTTACAGAATTGTCCTGCATAACAAAATAGACTGATCAAAGCATCGTGTTTTTCTTGATAAAAATGATATATATCAAGAGAAGTAAACTTTAGATGGATATCACCTGAGTGAACTCCCATAAGACACTTATTTAGAAGAAAAAAGGCTGATCCCCGGTTTACCAGGGGTGCCGGTTTATTTATTAATCATAATATATACATGATACGTGAAGCGGAGCTCATGGCTCAAGTGTAGTAAGGCCGCAGAAGGGCAATGTTCCACGACCTCTTCGTCTCTTCCTCTGCTGTCCGTGAGTCTTTATGTTCTCGAACGTCCACCAGGTAATATGAACCATTGTGTAGGTTCTTGCTGACCACAAAGGGTCCTTCCCAAGGTGGGGATAACTTGTGCATATCTATTTGGTCCTGGATGAGACGGAGTACCAGGTCCCCCTCCTGGAACGTCCTGGTCTTAACCCGGCGGCTGTGATATCTATGCAGGTCCTGCTGATAAATTGCAGATCGTGCTGCTGCTATGTCACGCTCTTCATCCAGCCGGTCTAAGTTGTCCTGTCTTGCTTGCTCATTAGCCGCCTCAACATAAGCTGCCACCCGTGGGGAGTCGTGCCGGATATCACTTGGAAGAACTGCTTCCGCACCGTATACCATGAAGAAGGGCGTGTGGCCTATAGACCTGTTAGGCGTAGTGTTGATGCTCCAGAGGACAGAAGGTAACTCCTCAACCCAGCACCCTGGTGTTCTTTGCAAGGGAGTCATAAGCCGGGGCTTTATGCCTCGCAAGATCTCTTGGTTGGCCCTTTCAGCTTGACCATTGGATTGAGGGTGAGCTACTGAAGACACATCCAGGCGAATATGTTCCCTTTGGCAAAACTCTTCCATCTCTCCTTTAGATAGATTGGTGCCATTATCGGTAATAATGCTGTGTGGATAGCCAAACTGGAAAATTACCTTTTTGATAAATTTAACCGCTGTTGCTGCATCACACTTACTGACAGGCTCTGCCTCAATCTACTTTGTAAACTTGTCCACTGCCACCAACGGGTGGGTTTTTTTATCTTGGGATCGTTTAAAAGGCCCAACCATATCAAGCCCCCAAGTCGCAAATGGCCAAGTAATTGAAATCATCCGTAGCTCCTGTGCCGGAACAAGAGCACGCCGTGAAAATTTCTGACAAGCGTCGCACTTCTGGACTAGATCCTCCGCATCAGCATGGGCTGTTAACCAGTAGAACCCGTGACGAAAAGCCTTGGCTACCAGCGATTTTGAACCGGCGTGATGACCACAATCCCCTTCGTGTATCTCTAGAAGAATATCATTGCCTTCCTCCGACGATACACGGCGCTGAAATGCCCCAGAAACGTTGTGGTGATGAAGTTCTCCGTTAACGATGGTCATAGATTTGGATCGCCGGATTATCTGCCTAGCTTTAACCTCGTCATCTGGCAACTCTCCTCGGCTCAGGTACGCCAAGTAAGGGAGTGTCCAATCCGGAATAATATGAAGTGCTGCAACCAGCTGTGCTTCCGGATTAGGAACAGCCAAATCCTCCTCTAATGGTACCTGAACTGATGGACTATGTAGCTCATCCAAGAAAGTATTTGGTGGCACCGGTTTACGCTGAGAGCCCAGCCGGCTTAGAGCATCGGCCGCTTCATTTTTCCGCCGGTCTATGTGATCCACCCGATATCCTTTGAAACATCCTGCAACTGCTTCAACTTCTCGCCTATAAGCTGTCATAAGAGGGTCTTTAGAGTCCCACTTGACAGACACTTGTTGTGCCACTAGATCCGAATCACCAAAGCACTTGACCCGGCTCAAGTTCATCTCCTTAGCCATCCGCAAGCCGTGAAGCAGTGCTTCATATTCAGCCGCATTGTTAGTGCAAGGGAACATTAGTCGGAGGAGATAACAAAACTTGTCACCTCGTGGGGAAGTTAACTCTACTCCAGCCACCGAGCCTTCCAGTTGCCTTGAGCCGTCAAAGTGGATAGTCCAGTATGTATGATCCGGCCTCTCCTCCGGTGCTTGCAATTCTGTCCAATCATTGATGAAATCTACCAATGCTTGGGATTTGATAGCAGTACGGGGTACATACTTCAATCCGTGCGGGCTAAGCTCAATGGCCCACTTTGCTACTCTGCCGGTGGCTTCTCTGTTCTGAATTATATCCCCCAACGGAGCTGAACTGACAACAGTAATTGGGTGGCCCTAAAAGTAGTGCTTCAGCCTTCGATTTGCCATGAACATGCCATACACCAGTTTCTGCCAGTGTGGATACCTTTGCTTTGATTCAATTAGAACCTCACTGACGTAATAAACCGGGCGCTGAATCGGATATTCTTTTCCTGCTTCTTTGCATTCCACCACAATCGCCACGCTAACTGCACGGGCATTGGCGGCCACGTATAACAGCAGCGGCTCGTTGTCAACAGGGGCAGCAAGAACCGGCGGTTCTGCTAATTGCCGCTTCAAGTCCTCGAACACAGCGTTTGCAGCATCGCTCCATATAAACCGATCTGTCTTTTTCAGCATCTGATAAAGTGGAATTGCTTTCTCCCCCAGACGGCTGATGAACCGACTTAACGCTGTAATCCGGCCAGCTATGCGCTGGACATCATTGATACAAGCCGGTTTAGTCAAGGATGTGATTGCCTTGATCTTCTCCAGGTTGGCCTCTATTCCTCTGTTTGATACTAAGAACCCAAGGAGCTTGCCTGCTGGAACACCAAAAACGCACTTCTCCAGATTAAGCATCATCTTATAAATCCGGAGGTTGTCAAAGGTTTCCTTCAGGTCCTCTATCAGCGTCTCCTCCTTCCTTGACTTGACGACGATGTCATCCACATAGGCATGGACATTTTTTCCGATCTGCCCCTTAAGACAGTTCTGTACGCAATGCTGGTAAGTTGCTTGGGCACTCTTGAGCCCGAAGGGCATAGATATATAACAGAAGGCTCCAAAGGGAGTTATGAAAGTTGTCTTCTCCTGGTCCTTAATTGCCATTTTGATCTGATGATACCCTGAATATGCATCCAAAAAACTTAGCCGCTCACATCCTGCCGTAGCATCAATGATCTGATCAATACGGGGGAGAGCAAAAGGATCAGTTGGACAAGCTTTGTTTAGGTGTGTGTAATCTACACGCATCCTCCACGTTCCATTTTCTTTAACACCAGAACCGGATTAGCCAACCACTCCGGATGGAACACCTCAACAATGAACCCTGCGGCCAAAAGCCTGGCCACTTCCTCACCTATAGCCTTACGCCTTTCTTCGTTGAAGCGGCGCAGGTACTGCTTGACCGGTTTGAACTTCGGATCAATATTAAGACTGTGCTCAGCGAGTTCCCTCTGTATACCTGGCATGTCAGAAGGTTTCCATGCAAAGATATCTCGATTCTCACGGATGAACTCGATGAGCGCGCTTTCCTATTTGGGGTCTAGGTTAGCGCTGATAGTGAACTGCTTGGATGAATCGCCTGGCACAAAGTCAACCTGCTTGGTTTCTTCTGCCGATTTAAATTTCAATGTCGGATCATGCTCTGTAGTTGGCTTTTTTAACGGGGACATATCTGCTGGATCAACATTGTCTTTGTAGAACTTCAACTCTTCTGTGGCGCACACTGCCTCTGCATAGGCTGCGTCCCCTTCCTCGCACTCCAATGCAATCTTGCGACTTCCGTGAACCGTGATGGTTCCCTTGTGACCCGGCATCTTGAGTTGTAGATAAACATAGCACGGTCTAGCCATGAACTTGGCGTCAACCGGCCTCCCGAACAAAGCATGATATGGGCTCCGGATCTTTACGACCTCAAAGGTCACTCTCTCTGACCTAGAATCCTGCTCGTCCCCAAAGGTGACCTCTAGATCAATTTTCCCAACTAGGTAAGCCGATTTACTTGGCACCACTCCATGGAACACCGTGTTGGATTGTCTTAACTTCTTGTCTCTCAACCCCATACGACGGAAGGTCTCATAATACAAGATGTTGATACTGTTGCCGCCATCCATGAGTACCTTTGTGAATTTGTAGCCACCCACCTGTGGTGCTAACACTTGGGCCAACTGGCCCGGATTGTCAACCCGTGGCGGGTGATCCTCTCTGCTCCACACAATAGGTTGTTCCGACCATCGTAGAAAATGTAGCGTTGCTGGTTCAACTACGTGTAATGCCCGCTTCAGAATCTTTTGATCTCGTTTGCACAAGCTCGTAGTAAAGACATGGTACTGTCCACTACTCAGCTCCTTCGGATTACTCTGATATCCGGATTGTTGCTTCTGTTGACGCTGCTGATTACCTTGGTTATTGTAACCACCCTGACCATGTTGCTGGTTGCCTTGGTTATTGTAACCACCCTGACCATGTTGTTGGTTGCCTTGGTTGTAATTATTGTTTCCACCATGATATCCTGATCCGGAACCATTACCTTGGTGACCCGGACCTTGAAAACCGGAATTCGAGCCACCACCTGGTGGTCCGTTGTTGTATTTGGCTTGTCTCATGGCCTCTATCATGATTCGGCATTCCCTCCATGTATGTTTAGACGGGTGCTCCGGCGTGCTATGTTTCGGGCAGGGCCCATCCAACTGTTGATCTAGATTGACGGATCCTCCTTCACTCCATGGAGGTGGCCTACCCTTGCGGCGCTGAAAGTTTCCTTGAACATTGGTATTGGCCACAAAATCAGAGCCGCCCTCTGCCTTTCGCTTACCATTGAAACTTGTTCCTGCCGGATTAGCTTGCGCCGGTTTACCAGCCTTGTTTGCTTTCCCGGACTTGTCTCCATCTGCCTCTGGGTACTTAGTGTTATCAGAATCCCCATATTTTACCAGAGCGCTCATGAGTGTCCCCATGTCATTACAATCCCGCTTGAGCCGTCCCAACTTCAGCTTCAGAGACTCAAACCGGCAATTGTTTTCCAATGTTACTATCGATGTACTGGGGTTGATACTATTGGAAGAATGCAGGATTTCTGATACTCGCCGCACCCAGGTGCTCGTGGGCTCCTGCTCTCCTTGAACACATGCTGCTAAATCCACCACTGACATTGGCTGCTTGCACGTGTCTTTAAATTTTTTGATAAACTGGTGACGCAACTCACCCCGTGATCCGATGGAGTTGGGTGGTAAGCCCTTTAACCATGTCCGGGCTATACCCTCAAGCATCATGGTAAAATACTTGGCGCATGCCGCTTCATACACATCTAGCATCTCCATAGCCATCTCATAGCTCTCAACCCACGCCTCTGGAGCTAGGTCTGCCGTGTAGTTGGGCACCTTACACGGACCTTTGAAGTCTTTGGGTAACCTTACGCTTCGTAAAGCGGGGACAAGACACTGTACTCCAAAGGAACTCGCCGTGACTCCTGTTTCTGCTGTGGTTGGGTGGACTGGCGTCATTTGACGGGTATCCTCACGGGCGGTAGGTCTGGCCTGGTTTACCGCCTCCTGGGCGGGCACTTCTGCTCCTGCCGGATTATCCTGCCTATGACGGTGACGTCTCCGCTCGCTGCTAGATATTGTCGGTTCATCCCAATGCCTAGTGTAACTCCGGCTGTGGCGGGGGGTTGAATGAATCCTCTCCCTGCTGTAAGAGTACGCCTGCTGCTGTGTCAGTGCCGTGTCCAGCAATTCCTTAGCCCGGCGCGCCTCCAACGCCACGGGGGACGTCCCCTCAATGGGTAAAGCGGCCAGCCGTGAAGCAGCGGCGACAATGTTGTCCAACGGGTTTGAATAATGGCCAGGAGGGGTGGGGATGTGCGGCGTAGTCACAACTTGACGATTTTGCTCTACGGCCGGCTGCCGAGCCGGCGCGCCTGCTCCTGGGGCTCCTCCCCGGTTTACTTCTAGGTTATTGCTAGCTCCCGCTCCTGGTTTGCCAAAGAGATTCATCGCCTCATAGACCGGCGGTAGACGAGTTTGCTGCCTTCTGTTCCTTACCTCCTGCGCAGAAGTCTGATCAATCCTGAGCTGGAAAGCTTGGGAGTCTAGCTCTGCTTGCCTCGTAGCTATCATGGCTTTTTCTGCGTCCAGATCCCGTTTAGCCTGCTCAATCCGGCCCTTCAGTTGAAGGATCTCCGCATCATGTTGCGCCTTGTTGGCAGGAGCTACTTCTGCTGTTGCGCGTGTTGTTAACTCCTCGGCCAAGGTGGATAGAACGTCAGAGGGTGAGGGGGCTTGGCTGCTTGCCCCCGCACCAGCTATCTCTGCTGTGAACGCCCCGGTCACCGTGGGCTGCTGCATAGACTGTGATCCGGCCATGAAGACTGCCACCCGGTTTGGTGGATCAAAGGGGTCCGGAATACTGTCACCATCCGATATCCCCTCGGATCGGCCGTCCTGCAACAGATACAAAGATTCGGTCTCCCCGGATGAAGATTCGTTGTCAGAATAGACAACTGTCTCGCCACCAGATTCCGATCCATCCTCGGCTTGGACTCCATGTATTGCTCCAACGAAGACACGCTTCACGGCGAGCTGAATCCGGGCCGATCTCCCACGCTGAGCCGGCTCGATGATGTTGGGGAAGATGTCCAGCTCAGGTCCCGGTTCACCAATTTTGCCAATGAAGACGTGGATGCCGCCGAAGGGGACCCGGTACCCGTATTTGATTGAATCGGCCTCGGGGCCCCAGTCTGCGTCATCGATGTAGATCCGGCCGCGACGACTCTTGGTCATCCGGCCAACCGCGTAACCCTTGAGTCCTTCAAAGCTGCCCTTCAAGAACTCGAAACCATCGTGTGATAGCCCCACGGTGGGCGCCAACTGTCGTGGAATTAGCATAGAAGATGTCCCGTTCAGAGGACTTAGGTGTGAGGCCATCGCGCGGGTTAGCTTGAAGAGGTTAAAAGCACACAAAGGACACAGAGGGTTTATACTAGTTCGGCCCCATCGATGAAGGTAAAGCCTATGTCTAGTTTGGTGTGGTATTGCTTGGGCGTCGATGAACAGGGAGCGGATTGCTGGCCTGTGTCTCGACGGGTTGTTGCTTGTCCCTGAACCGTCGCCGGGTCGTCCCTTTATATAGGAGGCGACGCCCGGTCCGGTTTACAGAGTCCCGAGGCTGGTTCATAATCGTGTCTGCCTCGGTCTCTACTCTTCCTATCTTACATCTCAAGTTACATGATATGACGGTTCATAAACCGTAAGCTTTACACATGGGCCCTAAGCCTCTATGGGCCGTAACCCCTGACTGGGCTTATGATAGTACAACTACGTTAGTGTAATCCGGATCTTCCTGGCCGGTTTATACTTGCTAGTAATATCCCTGACAAGAAGAGCTATCTGGCTTAAAGCAGCAGATAAACGCCATGACTATTGTTGTCTTTGGTAAGTACTCTTATCATAATTCTGAATATGATATCTCTACAATCTTTTGGTTTAACCCTGGTTCCATTGACGTAGGAAAACGTACTGCTCATCTTGGTGCTGATATGCCGAAGAAGTTGAAGGCTGCCTATACTCTTATAGAGCAGCTTTATACCGGCGCTCAAAGGATTATTTTTGCTGCTTCTCATAACAAACCAGCCCCCACATTGATCAAGGAGACGTTGGAAAAGTTATCAGTGCTACCCGCCCGGTTTGGAGAACTCAAGAAATTAGCTGCTAGGGTGGGCGCTTTAATTGCATTAACTCGGGCAAAGGCTTGGGTGCCTGATCTTGACCCGGTCGATGTAATAAACGGCTATCCAAGCATGAAAGAGGACGGATCAGAATTCACCAATGAAGATCTGCGGGCTTTGACAAGAGAAATGCGGCCCTTGGCCAGCAAATTAGCCGATGAAGCTGATATGTCCCGCTATCAGGCGGGTTACGATGTTGACAATCGTCGGGTGAATGTGCCAATCCATGAAGTGGAGGATCTCATCCCGCCCGTCCGTAAGCATACCTATGCCCCTGATGTTGAACTGTCTGAGCTCATAAGCGATGAAGCTGTTTTCCAGGCTCTGACAAAGATCAATTGGGCAACCACTGACTTCCAGCTGCTGGATGAAAACGAAGAAGAGACGGTGCAGGATGATCCCCAACCGTCTGGCCGGGCTGACGAGGAGCCATGAACCGGTGCAGGCTTAACATTTAGTATATCGCAATACTTGGCGAGGAACATATATTTTTTTGGGCTGTAAAACGCCTTGTAATAGGATAGCTGAAACATTTGGTTATGTCTTCATGCATATTCCCTCTGCATAACATTGCTCAATTTGGCAGTTTCATAGTATTTCTGCTTATGACGCTGAACAGTTTTACTCAACCTGTTTCTGCATAAGACAAAATTTAAAGGGTCCTGACGGTTTATCGCCGAACGGGTCATAATGGCCAAATACATGATCTAGGTTTATAACCTGAGCTGTATTAAAATACGAAACATATATCATACCTGTGATATAAAATCGTGTCGTTGGCTTAACCAACTTTTGCAGTAAGGGTGATGATCCCAAATTGTGAGTATTGATGACTCCTGCAATAGTTTGCCTGTTCATGATGAAACCATACTGGGTTGTGATAAACACCGACTTAGCTGAAAATAATACTGGCGATTTGTAATCAAACCAGACCAGGTTCTGTGAGCGCCAGTTTATTAACGGTGTCAACTTGTAGTCAACCACTCGGCCGAATCAATAGATATCGGATGAATATCAACAATCTCATTGAGAAGTAAAAACTTGGCAAAGAAAGCAAATAAAAACTTGTAGTCGAGGCTTTTTACGAGCTGCCGGGCTCCAAATTCGAGGCTTTTCATGGGCTGTCAGGCCGCTGAGTTAAACCAATTCACGAAGCCTGTTAAGATGGACCTCAATCTTTAACCAATCGTTGTTTTAACGTTGATAAGTTCAGGGTGTGTTATAAGATTGACTTGTCAATCGTTTAACGGGTCATACCAGGTTTACCTGGGCGGAGTGACTTACTTGATGCAGGCAGGTTAACCTGGGGTTTTAGGTGTATACACCAGGCTTCCAAGCCGTGGCTTGATAGCCTATTACAAGGGCCTTAAAAGCTCTTTGTCGTTGTGCGACAGGAGCCCCCAAGTAACATTGTGAGATGTGCTCATCGGGTGCCTATGTTTGAGTTGTGCTATGCATCAAACTCTCTTTTGCCCCTTACCATCATGTTGGCTTGATAGCCGGCTTACCAAAGTAACCAGAGCTGTGCTCTTATGATGATATTGACTTGATAGCAGGTCTAAGAGGGCCATAGGAACTGTCTTACACAGAGAAGCCCCCATGTGACAAACTCTTATGAAAAAAGCAGCAGATACCCCTCTTTAACGGGGATGCCGGTTTATTATATTGATCATAATATATACATTCCGAATATATGTACATAAAGCAGAACCTATGGCTCAGGTGTAGTAAGGCTGAAGATGAGCGATGTTCCACGGCCGTCGGGTCTCCTCCTCTGTGGTGCGTGAGTCCTTGTGTTCTCGAACGTCGATGAGGTAGTATGACCCATTGTGTAGATTCTTGCTGACCACAAAGGGTCCTTCCCAAGGCGGGGATAGCTTGTGCATATTTTTCTGGTCTTGGATGAGTCGGAGCACTAGATCGCCTTCTTGAAACGTTCTGGTTTTAACTCGGCGGCTATGGTATCGACGCAGATCCTGCTGATAAATCGCCGATGGAGCTGCTGCAATGTCACGCTCCTCATCCAGCCGGTCCAATGCATCTTGACGTGCCTTCTCGTTATCAGCTTCAATGTAAGCCACCACCCGAGGCGAATCATGACGGATGTCACTAGGGAGAACCACTTCAGCTCCATATACCATGAAAAAAGGCGCGTAACCCGTGGACCTGTTGGGTGTGGTGTTGATGCTCCATAACACAGAGGGTAATTCCTCCACCCAACAACCCGACGTCCTTTGCAAAGGAACCATGAGCCGGGGCTTGATGCCTCTCAAGATCTCTTTATTGGCTATCTCAGCTTAACCATTGGACTGGGGGTGAGACACTGAAGATATGTCAAGCCGTATGTGCTCTCGTTGAAAAAATTCTTCCATAGCCCCCTTGGACAAATTGGTACTATTATTAGTTATAATACTGTGTGGAAAGCCAAACCGGAAAATCACCTTCTTGATGAATTGAACCGTCGTTGTCGCATCACACTTGCTGACTGGCTCCGCCTCGACCCACTTGGTAAACTTATCCACCGCCACCAGAAGGTGGGTCTTCTTATCTGGAGATCTCTTAAAGGGCCCAACCATGTCTAGCCCCCAAGTCGTGAATGGCCAAGTAATTGGAATCATCCTCAATTCTTGAGCCGGTATATGAGCACGCCGTGAGAACTTCTGGCAAGCATCACACTTTTTGACCAGGTCCTCTGCATCAGCATGAGCCGTCATGCAATAGAACCCATGACGAAAAGCTTTAGCTACCAAAGATTTTGAACCAGCATGGTGACCACAATCTCCTTCGTGTATCTCTCGAAGAATCTCGCAGCCCTCCTCCGGTGACACACAACGTTGAAACGCCCCGGATACACTGCAATGATGCAGCTCTCCGTTGACAATAGTCATCGATTTGGACCGCCGAATTATCTGCCTGGCCAAGACGTCATCCTCTGGTAACTCACCTCGGTTCATATACGCCATGTACGGGACTGTCCAATCCGGAATAACGTGAAGCGTCGCTACCAATTGAGCCTCGGATCAGGAACAACCAAGTCTTCTTCTGAGGGTGATTTCACTGATGGATTATGCAATACGTCCAGGAAAACATTAGGTGGAACCGGTTTACGTTGGGAACCCAGACGGCTTAATGTGTCGGCCGCTTCATTCTTTCGCCGGTCCACGTGGTCCACCTGATAACCCTTGAAGTGCCCAGCAACAGCGTCCACCTCTCGATGATACGCCGCCATAAGTGGGTCTTTGGAATCCCAAGTACCAGACACTTGCTGTGCCACCAAGTCCGAGTCACCGAAGCATTTAACCCGGCTTAAATTCATCTCCTTAGCCATTCGCAGACCATGGAGGAGAGCCACATATTCAGCTGCATTGTTAGTACAAGGGAACATTAAACGGAGGACATCACAAAACTTATCACCTCGTGGGGAAGTTAATACAACTCCAGCCCCCGAGCCCTCCAATTGCCTGGATCCATCGAAATGAATAGTCCAGTACGTGTGATCCGGTTTCTCCTCCGGTGCCTGCAACTCCGTCCAATCGTTGATGAAGTCCACCAATGCTTGAGATTTGATTGCAGTGCGAGGCACATATTTTAGCCTGTGAGGACCAAGTTCAATGGCCCACTTGGCAACCCGGCCAGTTGCTTCCCTATTTTGGATTATATCTCCTAGAGGGGCAGAACTGACCACGGTGATTGGATGAGCTTGAAAATACTGCTTAAGCTTCCGGTTTGCCATGAAGACTCCGTATACCAATTTCTGCCAATGCAGGTATCTCTACTTTGACTCAATGAGCACCTCGCTGATATAGTAAACCGGCCTTTGAACCGGATATTTTTTTCCCGCCTCCTTGCGTTCTACCACAATGGCAACACTTACGGCTCGGGCATTAGCAGCCACGTATAACAGCAGCGGCTCATTATTAACTGGTGCGGCAAGGATAGGTGGCTCTGCCAGCTGCTTCTTTAAGTCCTCGAACACAGCATCAGCAGCATCACTCCAGACAAAGCGATCTGTCTTTTTCATCATCTGGTAAAGCGGGATGGCCTTCTCTCCCAAACGGCTGATAAACCGGCTTAGCGCCGCAATGCGGCCTGCCAAGCGCTGGACATCGTTGATGCACGCCGGTTTAGCCAAGGACGTAATAGCCTTGATCTTCTCCGGATTAGCTTCAATCCCCCTGTTTGACACCAGGAACCCCAGGAGCTTTCCTGCTGGTACACCAAAAACGCACTTGGCCGAATTAAGCATCATCTTATACACTCGAAGATTATCAAAAGTTTCCTTTAAGTCAGTTATCAGCGTCTCTTCCTTCCTGGATATTACCACAATATCATCCACGTATGCATGAATGTTTCGCCCAATTTGCTTATGAAGACAATTCTGTACACAACGCTGATAAGTCGCCTGGGCACTCTTGAGCCCAAAAGGCATGGATACATAGCAAAAGGCTCCAAAGGGAGTTATAAAAGTTGTTTTCTCCTGGTCCTTAACTGCCATCTTGATCTAATGATAACCGGAATATGCATCCAAAAAGCTTAAGCGCTCACAACCCGTCGTAGCATCAATGATTTGATCAATACGGGGGAGGGCAAAGGGATCAGCTGGGCAAGCCTTGTTCAGATCTGTATAATCAACACACATTCGCCAAGTACCATTCTTTTTTAGCACCAGCACCGGATTAGCCAACCACTCAGGATGAAACACTTCAACTATAAAACCTGCCGCCAAGAGCCTGGCTACCTCTTCCCCAATAGCCTTGCGCCTTTCTTCATTGAAGCGGCAAAGAAACTGTTTAACCCGTTTAAACTTGGGACCAATATTAAGAGTGTGCTCAGCAAGTTCCCTCGGTACACCTAGCATGTTAGAAGGTTTCCATGCAAAGATGTGCCGATTCTCACGGATGAACTCGATGAGCGCGCTTTCCTATTTCAGATCCAGGTTAGCGCTGATGGTGAATTGCTTGGATGAATCGCCAGGAACAAATTCGACCTGCTTGGTCTCATCAGCTGATTTAAATTTCAAGGCTGGATCATGCTTTGTAGTCGGCTTCTTCAACAGAGACATATCTATCGGATCAACATTGTCCTTGTAAAATTTCAACTCCTCGGTTGCACAAACCGCCTCAGCATAGGCTGCTTCACCTTCCTCGCATTCCAAAGCAATCTTCCGGCTCCCATGGACCGTGATAGTTCCCTTGTGACCTGGCATCTTGACCTGTAGATAACGTAACAGGGCCTCGCCATGAACTTAGCATAAACCGGCCGCCCGAACAAGGCATGATACGGGCTCTTGATTTTTACCACCTCAAAGGTCAAAGTTTCCGACCTCGAGTCATGCTCATCTCCAAAAGTGACCTCCAGGTCTATCTTACCGACCGGATACGCCGATTTACCAGGTACCACGCCGTGGAAAACAGTGTTGGACTGCCTGAGCTTCTTATCTGTCAACCCCATGCGACGAAAGGTCTCATAATACAGGATATTGATGATGCTTCCTCCGTCCATGAGCACCTTGGTGAACTTATAACCCCCAACCTGAGGCGCCACCACTAGGGCCAGCTGACCCGGATTATCAACCTGGCGCGCATGATCCTCACGACTCCATACAATGGGCTGTTCCGACCAGCGTAAATAACGAGCCACCGCCGGTTCAACAGAGTGCACTACCCTCTTATAAACCTTCTGATCACATTTACATAAGGTTGTGGTGAAGACGTGATATTTCCCACTTGTTGGAAATATGCCCTAGAGGCAATAATAAATGGTTATTATTATATTTCCTTGTTCATGATAATTGTCTAGTGTTCATGCTTTAATTATATTATTCGGGAACAGTAATGCATGTGTGAATACATAGACCACAACATGTCCCTAGTGAGCCTCTAGTTGACTAGCTCGTTGATCAACAGATGGTTACAGTTTCCTGACCATGGACATTGGATGTCATTGATAACGGAATCACATCATTAGGATAATGATGTGATGGACAAGACCCAATCCTAAGCCTAGCACAAGATCGTGTAGTTCGTATGCTAAAGCTTTTCCAATGTCAAGTATCCTTTCCTTAGACCATGAGGTTGTGCAACTCCCGGATACCGTAGGAATACTTTGGGTGTGTCAAACGTCACAACGTAACTAGGTGTCTATAAAGGTACACTATGGGTATCTCCGAAAGCATCTGTTGGGTTGGCACGAACCGAGACTGGGATTTGTCACTCCGTATGACGGAGAGGTGTCTCTGGGCCCACTCGGTAATACTGTTGGAAATATGCCCTAGAGGCAATAATAAAAGAGTTATTATTATATTTCCTTGTTCATGATAATCGTTTATTATCCATGCTATAACTGTATTGATTGGAAACTCAAATACACGTGTGGATGAATAGACAGACTTGGTGTCCCTAGTGAGCCTCTACAGGACTAGCTCGTTGATCAAAGATGACCGCGGTTTCCAGGTCATAGACATGAGTTGTCATTTGATAACGGGATCACATCATTAGGAGAATGATGTGATGGACGAGACCCAAACGTTAAACATAGCTTTTGATCGTGTCAGTTATCGCTATAGTTTTCTGCATGTCAAGTATAAGTTCCTATGACCATGAGATCATGTAACTCACTGACACCGTAGGAGTGCTTTGTGTGTACCAAACGTCACAACGTAACTGGGTGACTATAAAGGTACTCTACAGGTATCTCCGAGGGTGTCTGTTGAGTTGACATGGATCGAGACTGGGATTTGTCACTCCGTATGACGGAGAGGTATCTCCGGGCCCACTCGGTAATACGTCATCTCAATGAGCTCAAAGTGACTAAGTAGTTGGTCACGGGATTATGTATTACAGTAACGAGTAAAGAGACTTGCCGGTAACGAGATTGAACTAGGTATAGAGATACCGACGATCAAATCTCGGGCAAGTAACATACCGACGAGACAAAGGGAACTGTATACGGGATTGCCTGAATCCTTGACATCGTGGTTCATCCGATGAGATCATCGAGAAACATGTGGGAACCAATATGGGTATCCAGATCCCGCTATTGGTTATTGACCTGGGAGTGTCTCGGTCATGTCTACATGGTTTCCGAACCCGCAGGGTCTACACACTTAACGTTCGGTGACGCTAGGGTTGTTAGTGAGAAAAGTGTATGGTTACCGAAGGTTGTTCGGAGTCCCGGATGAGATCCCGGACATGACGAGGGTCTCCGGAATGTTCCGGAGACGAAGATTGATATATAGGATGAAAGGTTTCGGAGTCCGGAAGTGTTCCGGGGAGCATCGGGAAATCGGCGGAGTACCGGAAAGGGTTTTCGGGGGGTCCGGAAGGAGTTCTGGGCCTAATGGGCCACAAGGGGGGACACCACAGCCCTCAGGGGGCTGTGCGCCCCCCCCTGGGCCCTCTCCTCATGCGGCTAAGGGGGTGGGACCCCCTAGGGCAGCCGCACCCCTATGGAGTGGGGGGCAAGGCACCTAGGGGGGGAAACCCTAGGGCCTGGCCCTGGCCGCCGCCCCCCCTTGCCTTGGCCGCCGCCCCCCCTTGCCCTGGCCGCCGGCCCCTAGGGGGAAACCCTAGGGCGCCCTCACCTCTCCACCCCCCTATATATAGTGAGGCAAAGGGAGGGCAGCAAACACAAGTTCGTGCCTCGGTGCTGCCCTCCCTCTCCCACAACATCTTCTTCTCCCGCGGTGCTTAGGCGAAGCCCTGCTGGAATTCTCCTCCACCATCACCACCACGCCGTCGTGCTGCCGGTTCTCCATCAACCTCTCCTCCACCCCTTGCTGGATCAAGAAGGAGGAGACGTCCCCGAGCCGTACGTGTGAAGAACGCGGAGGCACCGTTGCTTCGGTGCTAGGATCTTCGGCGATCTGAATCGCGGCGAGTACGACTCCATCATCCGCGTTCATAACGCTTCCGCTTAGCGATCTACAAGGGTATGTGGATCCTACTCTCCCCTCGTAGTTGCATCTACTAGATTGATCTTGGTGAACGTAGAGAAAAATTTTTGTTTTCCATGCAACGTTCCCCAACAGTGGCATCATGAGCTAGGATCTTGCGTAGATGTTTTCTCGAGTAGAACACAAAAGGGTTTGTGGCGTTGATGTTTAAATTGCTGCCCTCCTTAGTCTTTCCTGATTCAGCGGTATTATAGGATGAAGCGGCCCGGACCAACTTTACATGTCCACGTACATGAGACCGGTTCCATCGACAGACATGTGACTTTTGTTGCATAAGATGGCTGGCGGGTGTCTGTCTCTCCTATCTTAGTTGAATCGGAATAGAACAAGGCGGTCCTTGTAGAAGGTTAAATAGCAACTTGAATATCACCGTTGTGGTTTTGCGTAGGTAAGAAGCGTTCTTGCTAGATACCCATAGCAGCCACGTAAAACATGCAACAACAAATTAGAGGACGTCTAACTTGTTTTTGCAGGGTATGCATGTGATATGATATGGCCAATGACATGATGAATTATATTTGATGTATGAGATGATCATGTTGTAATAGTTAATATCGACTTGCATGTCGATGCATACGGCAACCGGCAGGAGCCATAGGGTTGTCTTTAATTTTTGTATGACCTGCGTGTCAATCATTAAGCGCTTTGTAATGCTTTACTTTATCGCTAAACGGTAGCAATAGTAGTAAGAGCATGGTGGGCGCCGACAACCCCGATGGCGACACGATGATGAAGATCATGGTGAGGCGCCGGTGACGATGGAGATCATGCCGGTGCTTTGGAGATGGAGATCAAAAGCACGAGTTGATGGCCATATCATGTCACTTATGATTTGCATGTGATGTTAATCCTTTTATGCATCTTATTTTGCTTAGGACGACGGTAGCATTATAAGGTGATCCTTCACTAAAATTTCAAGATAAAATTGTGTTCCCCCCGAGTGTGCGCCGTTGCGAAGGTTCGTCGTTTCGAAGCACCACGTGATGATCGGGTGTGATAGACTCTACGTTCGCATACAACGGGTGCAAGCCAGTTTTGCACGTGCAGAACACTCGGGTTAGACTTGACGAGCCTAGCATGTACAGACATGGCCTCGGAACACGGAGGACCGAAAGGTCGAGCATGAGTCATATAGTAGATATGATCAACATGTTGATGTTCACCATTGACACCACCTCATCTCACGTGATGATCGGACTTGGGTTGGTGAATTTGGATCATGTCACGCTCGAATGACCGGAGGGATGTCAATTTGAGTGGGAGTTATAATTAATTTGATTAGGTAATAACTCACTTATCATGAACAATAGTCTAAAATGTCTTTGCAAATTTATGTTGTAGATGGCTCGCGCAGGAGTTCCCATGAATTTTAATGCGTTCCTAGAGAAAGCTAAACTGAAAGATGATGGGAGCAACTTTGTGGACTGGCTCCGCAATCTGAGGATCATCCTCACAGCTGCCCAAAAGGTTTATGTCCTAAATGCACCGCTAGGTCAACCCCCCGCTCCTGGAGCCTCTGCGGACGATATGAACGTCTGGCAGACGCGTTCGGATGACTATTCGATAGTACAATGTGCCATGTTGTACGGCTTGGAAGGAGGACTCCAAAGGCGTTTTGAACGTCATGGTGCATATGAGATGTACACGGAGTTGAAATTCATCTTTGAGAAGAATGCTAAGATCGAGAGGTATGAGACCACCGATAAATTCTTCGCTTGCAAGATGGAGGAGAATTCGTCTGTCAGTGAGCACTTACTGAAGATGTCTGGGTACTATACCCGCATAGCTGATCTGGGACTTGTGTTCCCGGATGAGGCTATCATTGACAGAATTCTCCAGTCACTCCCTCCAAGCTACAAGGGCTTCGTGCAGCAGTATAACATGCAAGGGATGAACAAGACCATCGCCGAGCTGTTTTCGATGCTGAAAGTCGCTGAGGCAGACATCCAGAAGGAGTATCAAGTGTTGATGGTCAATAAGACCACCAGTTTCAAGAAGAATGGCAAGGGCAAGAAGGGTAACTCTAAGAAGGGTGGCAAAGCAGTTGCTAATCCAGTGAAGAAACCCAAGGCTGGGCCCAAGCCAGAGACTGAGTGTTTCTATTGCAAGGGGAACGGCCACTGGAAGCGGAACTACCCCAAGTATCTGGCGGACAAGAAGGGGGCCAACAACAACAAAGGTATATGTGATATACATGTTATTGATGTGTACCTTACCAACTCTCGTTGTAGTGCCTGGGTATTTGATACCGGTTCGGTTGCTCACATTTGCAACTCTAAACAGGAACTGCGGAATAAACGGAGGCTGGCGAAGGACGAAGTGACGATGCGCGTGGGAAACGGTTCCAAGGTGGATGTGATCGCCGTCGGCACGCTCGCTCTTCGATTACCATCGGGATTAGTTATGAACCTGAATAATTGTTATTTAGTGCCTGCGTTAAGCATGAACATTATATCTGGATCTTGTTTATTGTGAGACGGTTACTCATTTAAGTCAGAGAATAATGGTTGTTCTATTTATATGAGTAATATCTTTTATGGTCATGCACCCGAAGTTAGGAGTTTATTCTTATTGAATCTCGATAGTGATGATACACATGTTCATAACATTGATGCCAAAAGATGTAGAGTAGATAATGATAATACCACTTTCTTGTGGCACCGCCGTCTCGGTCATATCGGCGTGAAACGCATGAGGAAGCTCCATGCTGATGGACTTTTGGAGTCTCTTGATTTTGAATCACTTGACACGTGCGAGCCGTGCCTCATGGGCAAGATGACAAGGACCCCGTTTTCAGGGACAATGGAACGGGCAAGTGACTTATTGGAAATCATACATACTGATGTGTGCGGTCCGATGAGTGTAACGGCGCGCGGTGGATATTGTTATTTTCTCACCTTCACTGACGACTTAAGTAGATATGGGTATATTTACTTGATGAAGCATAAGTCTGAAACTTTTGAAAAGTTCAAGCAATTTCAGAGTGAAGTTGAAAATCATCGTAACAAGAAGATCAAGTTCCTACGATCTGATCGAGGGGGAGAATATCTGAGTTATGAGTTTGGTGATCACTTAAGAAAATGTGGAATTGTTTCACAGTTGACGCCACCCAGAACACCACAGCGTAATGGTGTGTCCGAACGTCGTAATCGAACCCTATTAGATATGGTACGTTCTATGATGTCTCTTGCCGATTTGCCACTATCGTTTTGGGGATATGCGTTAGAGACAGCTGCATTCACTTTAAATAGGGCTCCATCTAAGTCCGTTGAGACAACACCGTATGAACTGTGGTTTAGTAAGAAACCGAAGTTGTCTTTTCTCAAGGTTTGGGGTTGCGATGCTTATGTCAAAAGGCTTCAGCCAGAAAAGCTCGAACCCAAAGCGGACAAATGTGTCTTCATAGGATACCCAAAAGAAACAGTTGGGTACACCTTCTATCTCAGATCCGAGGGCAAAGTGTTTGTCGCTAAGAACGGGTCCTTTCTCGAGAAAGAGTTTCTCTCGAAAGAATTGAGTGGGAGGAAGGTAGAACTTGATGAGGTTATTGAACCTCTGCTTCAACCAGAGAGTAGCGCAGCACAGAAAGATGTTTTTGTGGAGCCTGCAGAGGATGAAGAGGAAGCCAATGATGATGATCAAGAAGCTTCTGATCAAGTTACTACCGAACCTCGTAGGTCGACAAGGGTACGCACTGCACCTGAGTGGTATGGTAACCCTGTCTTGGAGGTCATGTTGTTAGACAACGGTGAACCTACGAGCTATGGAGAAGCGATGGTGGGCCCAGATTCCGACAAATGGTTAGAGGCCATGAAATCCGAGATGGGATCCATGTATGAAAACAAAGTATGGACTTTGGAAGTATTACCTGAAGGGCGGAAGGCCATTCAGAATAAATGGATTTTTAAGAGGAAGACGGACGCTGACGGTAATGTCACCGTGTATAAAGCTCGACTTGTGGCAAAGGGTTTTTCACAAGTTCAAGGGATTGACTACGATGAGACTTTCTCACCCGTAGCGATGCTTAAATCCGTCCGAATCATGTTAGCAATAGCTGCATATTTCGATTATGAAATTTGGCAGATGGATGTCAAAACAGCGTTCCTTAACGGTTTTCTTAAGGAAAAGTTGTATATGATGCAACCAGAAGGTTTTGTCGATCCAGAGAATGCTGACAAAGTATGCCGGCTCCAGCGTTCCATTTATGGGCTGGTGCAAGCATCTCGGAGTTGGAATCTTCGCTTTGATGAGGTGATCAAAGCGTTTGGGTTTATACAAGTTTACAATGAAGCTTGTATTTACAAGAAAGTGAGTGGGAGCTCTATAGCGTTTCTAATATTATATGTGGATGACATATTGCTGATTGGAAACAATATAGAGTTTTTGGATAGCGTGAAGGGGTATTTGAACAAGAGTTTTTCGATGAAAGATCTCGGTGAAGCTGCTTTCATATTGGGCATCAAGATCTATAGAGATAGATCAAGACGCTTGATAGGACTTTCACAAAGCACATACCTTGATAAAGTTTTGAAGAAGTTCAAAATGGATCAATCCAAGAAGGGGTTCTTGCCGGTATTGCAAGGTACGAAGTTGAGTAAGACTCAATGCCCAGTGACTGCGGATGATAGAGAAAAGATGAGTGTCGTCCCCTATGCTTCAGCCATAGGCTCTATCATGTATGCAATGCTGTGCACAAGACCAGATGTCAGCCTTGCCATAAGTATGGCCGGAAGGTTTCAGAGTAATCCTGGTATGGATCACTGGACAGCGGTCAAGAATATCCTAAAGTACCTGAAAAGGACTAAGGATATGTTTCTCGTTTATGGAGGTGATCAAGAGCTCGTCGTAAAGGGTTACGTCGATGCAAGCTTTAACACAGATCCGGATGACTCTAAGTCACAAACCGGATACGTATATATTCTCAACGGGGGAGCGGTAAGCTGGTGCAGTTCCAAGCAGAGCGTGGTAGCTGATTCTACATGTGAAGCGGAGTATATAGCTGCCTCGGAGGCGGCAAAGGAAGGTGTCTGGATGAAGGAGTTCATGACAGATCTTGGAGTTGTGCCTAGTGCACTGAACCCAATGACTCTGTTCTGTGACAACACTGGTGCCATTGCTCTAGCCAAGGAACCAAGGTTTCACAAGAGGACCAGACACATAAAGCGACGCTTCAATTCCATCCGCGATTCGGTCAAGGAGGAGGACATAAACATTTGCAAAGTACACACGGATTTGAATGTTGCAGATCCGTTGACTAAGCCTCTTCCACGGGCTAAGCACGATCAACACCAAGACTCTATGGGTGTTAGATTCATTACCTTGTAATGATAGATTATTGACTCTAGTGCAAGTGGGAGACTGTTGGAAATATGCCCTAGAGGCAATAATAAAAGAGTTATTATTATATTTCCTTGTTCATGATAATCGTTTATTATCCATGCTATAACTGTATTGATTGGAAACTCAAATACACGTGTGGATGAATAGACAGACTTGGTGTCCCTAGTGAGCCTCTACAGGACTAGCTCGTTGATCAAAGATGACCGCGGTTTCCAGGTCATAGACATGAGTTGTCATTTGATAACGGGATCACATCATTAGGAGAATGATGTGATGGACGAGACCCAAACGTTAAACATAGCTTTTGATCGTGTCAGTTATCGCTATAGTTTTCTGCATGTCAAGTATAAGTTCCTATGACCATGAGATCATGTAACTCACTGACACCGTATGAGTGCTTTGTGTGTACCAAACGTCACAACGTAACTGGGTGACTATAAAGGTACTCTACAGGTATCTCCGAGGGTGTCTGTTGAGTTGACATGGATCGAGACTGGGATTTGTCACTCCGTATGACGGAGAGGTATCTCCGGGCCCACTCGGTAATACGTCATCTCAATGAGCTCAAAGTGACTAAGTAGTTGGTCACGGGATTATGTATTACGGTAACGAGTAAAGAGACTTGCCGGTAACGAGATTGAACTAGGTATAGAGATACCGACGATCAAATCTCGGGCAAGTAACATACCGACGAGACAAAGGGAACTGTATACGGGATTGCCTGAATCCTTGACATCGTGGTTCATCCGATGAGATCATCGAGAAACATGTGGGAACCAATATGGGTATCCAGATCCCGCTATTGGTTATTGACCTGGGAGTGTCTCGGTCATGTCTACATGGTTTCCGAACCCGCAGGGTCTACACACTTAACGTTCGGTGACGCTAGGGTTGTTAGTGAGAAAAGTGTATGGTTACCGAAGGTTGTTCGGAGTCCCGGATGAGATCCCGGACATGACGAGGGTCTCTGGAATGTTCCGGAGACGAAGATTGATATATAGGATGAAAGGTTTCAGAGTCCGGAAGTGTTCCGGGGAGCATCGGGAAATCGGCGGAGTACCGGAAAGGGTTTTCGGGGGGTCCGGAAGGAGTTCTGGGCCTAATGGGCCACAAGGGGGGACACCACAGCCCTCAGGGGGCTGTGCGCCCCCCCCTGGGCCCTCTCCTCATGCGGCTAAGGGGGTGGGACCCCCTAGGGCAGCCGCACCCCTTTGGAGTGGGGGGCAAGGCACCTAGGGGGGGAAACCCTAGGGCCTGGCCCTTGGCCGCCGCCCCCCC
>LR738710.1:215131607-215211715 GCA_902687465.1 Secale cereale | reverse complement strand
CCCCCCTGCCTTGGCCGCCGCCCCCTCCCCTTGCCCTGGCCGCCGGCCCCTAGGGGAAACCCTAGGGCGCCCCTCACCTCTCCACCCCCCCTATATATAGTGAGGCAAAGGGAGGGCAGCAAACACAAGTTCGTGCCTCGGTGCTGCCCTCCCTCTCCCACAACATCTTCTTCTCCCGCGGTGCTTAGGCGAAGCCCTGCTGGAATTCTCCTCCACCATCACCACCACGCCGTCGTGCTGCCGGTTCTCCATCAACCTCTCCTCCACCCCTTGCTGGATCAAGAAGGAGGAGACGTCCCCGAGCCGTACGTGTGAAGAACGCGGAGGCACCGTTGCTTCGGTGCTAGGATCTTCGGCGATCTGAATCGCGGCGAGTACGACTCCATCATCCGCGTTCATAACGCTTCCGCTTAGCGATCTACAAGGGTATGTGGATCCTACTCTCCCCTCGTAGTTGCATCTACTAGATTGATCTTGGTGAACGTAGAGAAAATTTTTTGTTTTCCATGCAACGTTCCCCAACAAATACATCATCGTAATGAGCTCAATGTGACTAAGGGGTTAGTCACGGGATGATGTGTTACGGAACGAGTAAAGAGACTTGCCATAACGAGATTGAACAAGGTATCGGTATACCGACGATCGAATCTCTGGCAAGTGCTATACCGATAGACAAAGGGAATCGTATACGGGACTGATTGAATCCTTGACATCGTGGTTCATCCGATGAGATCATCGTGGAACATGTGGGAACCAACATGGGTATCCAGATCCCGCTGTTGGTTATTGGCCGGAGAGATGTCTCGGTCATGTCTTCATGGTTCCCGAACCCGTAGGGTCTACACACTTAAGGTTCGATGACGCTAGGGTTATAGGGAATGTAGTACGTGGTTACCGAATGTTGTTCGGAGTCCCGGATGAGATGATGGACATCATGAGGAGTTCCGGAATGGACCGGAGGTAAAGATTTATATATGGGAAGTCCCGTTTTGGTCACCGGAATGATTTCGGGGGTCACCGGTATTGTACCGGGGCCACCGGAAGGTGTTCGGGGGTCCACCGGGTGGGGCCACCGGAAGGTGTTCGGGGGTCCACCGGGTGGGGCCACCTGTTCGGTGGGCCAAGTGGACCAAGTGAAGGGGGGGAACCAGCCCCTGGTGGGCTGGTGCGCCCCCCTCCCAAGGGCCCAGAGCGCCTAGGGTTTGGGGGGAACCCTAAGGGGGGCGCCCCTTGCCTTGGGGGCAAGGCACCCCCCTGGCCGCCGCCCCCTCCTCAGATCCAATCTGAGGGGGACGTCCCCCCTCTCCCTGGCCCCTATATATATGTGGGGGTGGGAGGTAAACCGTACCCAAGCCCTGGCGCAGCCCTCCCCCTCTCCCAAGTCCTCCTCCTCTCCCGCGGTGCTTGGAGAAGCCCTGCAGGATTCCCACGCTCCTCCATCACCACCACGCTGTCGTGCTGCTGCTGGACGGAGTCTTCCCCAACCTCTCCCTCTCTCCTTGCTGGATCAAGGCGTAGGAGACGTCACCGGGCTGCACGTGTGTTGAACACGGAGGCACCGTTGTTCGGTGCTTAGATCGGAATCGACCGTGATCTGAATTGCTTCGAGTACGACTCCTTCATCCACGTTCTTGTAACGCTTCCACATCGCGGTCTTCAATGGTATGAAGATGCACTCCCCTCTAGTTGCTAGTAGACTCCATAGATAGATCTTGGTGATGCGTAGGAATTTTTTTGATTTTCTGCAACGATCCCCAACAGTGCATCATGAGCTAGGTCTATGCGTAGTTACTATGCACGAGTAGAACACAAGTTGTTGTGGGCGTAGATCATGTCAATTTACTTGCCGCTACTAGTCTTATCTTGATTTGGTGGCATCGTGGGATGAAGCGGCCCGGACCGACCTTACACGTACGCTTACGTGAGAAAGGTTCCACCGACTGACATGCACTAGTTGTATAAGGTGGCTAGCGGGTGTCTGTCTCTCCCACTTTAGTCGGATCGGAATCGATGAAAAGGGTCCTTATGAAGGGTAAATAGGAATTGGCATATCACGTTGTGGTTTTTGCGTAGGTAAGAAACGTTCTTGCTAGAAACCTATAGCAGCCACATAAAAACTTGCAACAACAATTAGAGGACGTCTAACTTGTTCTTGCAGCATGTGTCGTGTGATGTGATATGGCCAAAAGGATGTGATGAATGATATATATGTGATGTATGAGATTGATCATGTTCTTGTAATAGGAATCACGACTTGCATGTCGATGAATATGACAATCGGTAGAAGCCATAGGAGTTGTCTTATTTTATTGTATGACCTGCGTGTCATTGAAAACGCCATGTAATTACTTTACTTTATTGCTAACTGTTAGCCATAGTAGTAGAAGTAATGTTTGGCGAGACAACTTCATGAAGACACGATGATGGAGATCATGGTGTCATGCCGGTGACGATGATGATCACGGAGCCCCGAAGATGGAGATTGAAAGGAGCAAAATGATATTGGCCATATCATGTCACTTTTTGATTGCATGTGATGTTTATCATGTTTTACATCTTATTTGCTTAGAACGACAGTAGTAAATAAGATGATCTCTCACTAAAATTTCAAGAATTGTGTTCCCCCTAACTATGCACCGTTGCTAAGGTTCGTTGTTCCGAAGCACCACGTGATGATCGGGTGTGATAGGCTCTAACGTTCGCATACAACGGGTGTAAGCCATATTTACACACGCAATACACTTAGGGTTCACTTGACGAGCCTAGCATGTACAGACATGGCCTCGGAACACGGAAGACTGAAAAGTCGAACATGAGTCGTATAGAAGATACGATCAACATAAAGATGATCACCGTTGATGACTAGTCTGTCTCACGTGATGATCGGACACGGCCTAGTCGATTCGGATCATGTATCACTTAGATGACTAGAGAGATGTCTATCTGAGTGGGAGTTCATTAAAGTTGTTTAGATGAACTTAATTCTCATGAACATAGTCTAAAATCTTTACAATATGTCTTGTAGATCCAATGGCCCACGCTAATGTTGCACTCAACTTCAATGCATTCCTAGAGAAAACCAAGCTGAAAGATGATGGTAGCAACTATACGGATTGGGTCCGTAACATGAGGATCATCCTCATAGCTGCCAAGAAAGCATATGTCCTTGAAGCACCGCTAGGTGATGCACCTGTTTTCCCAGCAACTCAAGACGTTATGAACGCCTGGCAGTCACGTAGTGATGATTACTCCCTGGTTCAGTGCGGCATGCTTTACAGCTTAGAATCGGGGCTCCAAAAGCGTTTTGAGCAGCATGGAGCATATGATATGTTCCAAGAGCTGAAAATGGTTTTCCAAGATCATGCCCGAGTCGAGAGATATGAAGTCTCCGACAAGTTCTACAGTTGTAAGATGAAGGAGAATAGTTCTGTCAGCGAGCATATACTCAAAATATCTGGGTTGCACAATCGCTTGTCTCAGTTGGAATTAATCTCCCAGATGACGCGGTCGTTGACAGAATCCTCCAGTCGCTCCCACCTAGCTACAAGAGCTTCGTGATGAACTTCAATATGCAAGGGATGGAGAAGTCCATTCCCGAGGTATATTCAATGCTGAAATAAGCGGAGGTGGAGATCAAGAAAGAACATCAAGTGTTGATGGTGAATAAAACCACTAAGTTCAAGAAAGGCAAGGGTAAGAATAGGGGTGGGCACTTTCAAACCGAAAACCAAAATTTGAAACCGAACCGAACCATTTTAACTGAAATATAGGCTAAATTGGTTTTCGGTTATTCGGTTTGGTTTGAAATATATAAATTATTTGGTGTTTAATTTTAAATCGGTTTTTGATTGAGAAAAACCGTATACACCGAACTAACCGAATTATGAGTCCACTACCATTGTTTCTCTCCGCGCAAGCACAATAAGATAACCAATTAGTCTAAGTCGCTAGCTAGTTGTGTATCGCTTTGGAAATTATACACAGATTCATGCAATCACAAGAGCATGGGTCTAGTGCATAGATTATAGGATCTCATGCATGCAAATACTAATTGGTAGCTATTTTTTTAGATGATTGACGGCTATGTATGTACAAAGTATAACAAATAGTTACATGATACACTGCTTCAACTGATGGTGGTGCACATGTATTTTGGTTTTTCGGTTAACCAAACAAACCGAACCGATATATTTTGGTTAATAAGGTTCGGTGGCAATTTTTATCGTGATTATTTCGGTTGTCCTTTTTCAGAAACCGAAATTCTAGAAACCCGAATAAATCGAACCGAATTAACCATATAAACCGAATGCCCACCCCTAGGTAAGAAGAACTTCAAGAAGGACGGCAAAGGAGTTGCCGCGCCTGGTAAGCTAGTTGCGGGGAAGAAGCCAAAGAATGGACCCAAGCCTGAGGCAGAGTGCTTTTATTGCAAGGGAACGGGTCACTGGAAGCGGAACTGCCCCAAATACTTAGCGGATAAGAAGGCCGGAAACGTCAAAGGTATATGTGATATACATGTTATTGATGTGTACCTTACCAGCGCTCGTAGTAGCTCTTGGGTATTTGATACCGGTGCAGTTTCTCACATTTGTAACTCAAAGCAGGAGCTGCGGAATAAGCGGAGACTGGCGAAGGACGAGGTGACGATGCGCGTCGGGAATGGTTCCAAGGTCGATGTGATCGCCGTCGGCACGCTACCTCTGCATCTACCTTCGAGATTAGTGTTAAACCTCAATAATTGTTATTTAGTACCAGCTTTGAGCATGAACATTGTATCTGGATCTCGTTTAATGCGAGATGGCTACTCATTTAAATATGAGAATAATGGTTGTTCTATTTATATGAGAGAAATGTTTTATGGTCATGCCCCGCTGGTCAATGGTTTATTCTTAATGAATCTCGAACGTGACGTTACACATATTCATAATGTGGATGCCAAAAGATGTAAGGTTGATAATGATAGTCCCACATACTTGTGACATTGCCGCATTGGTCATATTGGTGTCAAACGTATGAAGAAGCTCCATGCAGATGGACTTTTGGAGTCTCTTGATTATGAATCATTTAACACGTGCGAACCATACCTCTTAGGCAAGATGACCAAGACTCCATTCTCCGGAACAATGGAGCGAGCAACCAACTTGTTGGAAATCATACATACCGATGTGTGCGGTCCAATGAGTGTTGAAGCTCGCGGTGGCTATCGTTATGTTCTCACCCTCACTTATGACTTAAGTAGATATGGGTATGTCTACTTGATGAAACACAAGTCTGAGACCTTTGAAAAGTTCAAGGAATTTCAGAATGAGGTTGAGAATCAACTTGACGGAAAAATAAAGTTCTTACGATCGGATCGTGGAGGAGAATATTTAAGTCACGAATTTGGCACGCACCTACGGGACTGTGGAATTGTTTCACAATTGGCGCCGCCTGGAACACCTCAGCGTAATGGTGTGTCCGAACATCGTAATCGTACTCTGTTGGACATGGTGTGTATTAACCCACAAGTGTAGGGGATCGCGGGTAAAGTATTAAACCCAAATTTGTTGATTCGACACAAGGGGAGCCAAAGAATACTCTTAAGTATTAGCAGCTGAGTTGTCAATTCAACCACACCTGGAAACTTAGTATCTGCAGCAAGATAGTTTAGTAGCAAAGTAATATGATAGTGGCGGTAGCAGCGATAAAAGTAAAGATAGTGTTTTTGTAGTTTTTATGATCATAGCAATGGGAAAGTAAATAAGCAACTAGCAATATAGGTAAAGCTCGTAGGCATTGGATCGGTGATGGGAAATTACGTTGGATGCAATTCATCATGTAGAAGTTATAACCTAGGGTGACACAGAACTAGCTCCAGTTCATCAATGCAATGTAGGCATGTATTCCGAATATAGTCATACATGCTTATGGAAAAGAACTTGCATGACATCTTTTGTCCTACCCTCCCGTGGCAGCGGGGTCCTATTGGAAACTAAGGGATATTAAGGCCTCTTTTTAATAGAGTACCGGACCAAAGCATTAACACATAGTGAATACATGAACTCCTCAAACTAAGGTCATCATCGGGAGTGGTCCCGATTATTGTCACTTCGGGGTTGCCGGATCATAACACATAGTAGGTGACTATAGACTTGCAAGATAGGATCAAGAACACACATATATTCATGAAAACATAATAGGTTCAGATCTGAAATCATGGCACTCGGGCCCTAGTGACAAGCATTAAGCATAGCAAAGTCATAGCAACATCAATCTCAGAACATAGTGGATACTAGGGATCAAACCCTAACAAAACTAACTCGATTACATGATAGATCTCATCCAACCCATCACCGTCCAGCAAGCCTACGATGCAATTACTCACACACGGCGGTGAGCATCATGGAATTGGAGATGGAAGAAGGTTGATGATGACGATGGCGACGATCTCCACTCTCCTAAGCCCCGGACGGACTCTAGATCAGCCCACCCGAGAGAGATTAGGGCTTGGCGACGGCTCCGTCTCGTGAAACGCGATAATTCCTTCTCCCTGATTTTTTTCTCTGCGAAACGGAATATATAGGACCTAGGGATACGTCAGTGGGGCATCGGGGGGGCCTTGAGGCAGGGGGCGCGCCCTGGGAAGGGGGGCGCCCCCACCCTCGAGGACAGGGTGTGGGCCCCCCGGTGCATATCTTCTTGCAAATATTTTTTATATTTTCTGAAATAATTTTCCGTTGATTTTCAGGCGATTCCGAGAACCTTTTATTTCTGCACAAAAACAACACCATGGCAATTCTGCTGAAAACAGCGTCAGTCCGGGTTAGTTCCATTCAAATCATGCAAGTTAGAGTCCAAAACAAGGGAAAAAGTGTTTGGCAAATTAGATACGTTTGAGACGTATCAACTCCCCCAAGCTTAAACCTTTGCTTTTCCTCAAGCAATTCAGTTGATAAACTGAAAATGATAAAGAAAAACTTTGACAAACTCTGTTTGCTCTTGTTGTTGTAAATATGTAAGCTAGCATTCAGGTTTTCAACAAGATCATGAAATAACCACATTCACAATAACTTTCAGGTCTCAAGGCTACTCGCATCAATAGCATAATCAACTAGCGAGCAATAATAATAAACCTCGGATGACAACACTTCTCAAAACAATCATGATATGATATAACAGGATGGTATCTCGCTAGCCCTTTCGGAGACCGCAAAACATAAATGCAGAGCACCTTTAAAGATCACGGACTGACTAAACATTGTAATTCATGGTAAAAGAGATCCAGTCATGATCATACTCAATGCAAATTAATAGTAATACATGCAACAATAGAGGTGCTCTCCTACTGGTGCTTTTTAATAAGAGGGTGATGACTCTGCATAAAACTAAATAGATAGGCCCTTCATAGAGGGAAGAAGGGATTTGTAGAGGTGCCAGAGCTCGATTTTTAAATAGAGATTGAATAACATTTTGAGCGGTATACTTTCATTGTCAACATAACAACCAAGAATCTCGATATCTCCCATGCTACACACATTATAGGCGGTTCCCAAACAGAATGGTAAAGTTTATACTCCCCCAACCACCAACAAGCACACTCCACGGCCAGCCGAACCCACGGGTTACCGTCCAAACAAGCAACAGCCCTAGGGGAGTTTTGTTTAATTATTATGATTTTGAGCATGGGACTGGGCATCCCGATTACCAGCCATTTTCTCATGAATGATGAGCGGAGTCCACTCATCGTGAGAATAACCCACCTAGAATGGAAGATACAGACAACCCTAGTTGATACATGAGTTGTTCGAGCATACAAAACAGAATTTCATTTGAAGGTTTTGAGTTTGGCCCATACAAATTTACTTGGAACGGCAGGTAAATACCGCATATAGGAAGGTATGGTGGACTCATATGGAATAACTTTGGGGTTTATGGAAGTGGATGCACAAGTAGTATTCCCGCTTAGTTCAGGTGAAGGCTAGAAAGAGACTAGGAAGCGACCAGCTAGAGAGCAACAACAGTCATGAACATGCATTAAAATTAATCAACAATGAATGCAAGCATGAGTAGGATATAAATCACCATGAACATAAATATCGTGAAGGCTATGTTGATTTGTTTCAACTACATGCGTGAACATGTGCCAAGTCAAGTCACTTAAATCGTTCAGAGGAGGATACCACCCATCATACCACATCACAACCATTTTAATATCATGTTGGCACGCAAGATAGACCATTATAAACCCTCAGTTAAAGCATGGCATAAGCAGCTATGATCTCTAATTGTCATTGCAAACATGTTTCATTCATAACAAGCTGAATCAAGAACGACAAGCTATCATATTTACAAAAACAAGAGAGGTTGAGTTCATACCGGCTTTTCTCATCTCAATTAGTTCATCATATATCATCCTTATTGCCTTTCACTCGCATGACTGAACGGTGTGGAAAATAATAATAGTGCATGTGCATTGGACTAAGCTGGAATCTGCAGGCATTTAATACAAGAGAGAAGACAAGGTAATATGGCTCAAGGTTAAATCTACAATAAATCATAATCATATGAGATCCACTAAGCATTTTCAATCATGGTCTTCTACTCTTAACCCCTAAAGAAAAGAAAAGAAACTATTTACACGGGAAAGCTCTCGACAAGCAAAAGAAGAACGGGAAATCTTTTGGGTTTTCATTTTTAGTTACTACTACAGGCAAAGAAAGTAAACTAGCTAGAAGCTGCAACTAATTTTTTTTGTTTTTCTGGGTTTTTCTAGCACACAAGAAAAATACTAAGAAAAAGAAATTGAAACTAAGCATGAATGGTACAGTGAAAGAGTGTGAGCACCGACAACTAGCATAAGTGTGAACATGAATGTAAGTCGGCGAGAAACACGTACTCCCCCAAGCTTAGGCTTTTGGCCTAAGTTGGTCTATGGCCAGTACTGGCCGGACGGATATCCAAAGTTGTAGTTGGGGTCATACTGAGATGCAGCAGATGCTGGCTGCTGAGTTGCAGCTCGAAGGCGGTTTGCCTCCATCAAGTTATAATAGGCCTTTGCCTCCTCCATTGTTATAGTGTGTCTTCATTTTTCCTGAAAGTTAAACAAAGAAGGGGCATGAAGAACAATAGGGATGGCATGTTGCCGGTTAAAGATTAGTCGATAATTGAGAGTTTGATTATCCCACTCTATAAACCGATGACTAGCCATAGCATTACAGTCTAGATAAGCAGGGGCAAGCAATTTTTCTTCCTTCTCATGATGCGTAATAGGTATATTAAAATGTTCAGCAAGGCGAGAAGCAAAGATGCCTCCAAAGACGGGCCCTCTTGAGCGGTTCAGACTCAATTGTTTGGCAACGACGGCGCCCAAGCTAAAAGTTGTGTCGTGAAACAAAGCATGGCGTAAAATGATAATATCAGGGGCACCGAGATTTCCATTGTTCCCGCGACCAATTAAACATCTACTAGCAAATAAAGCAAAGTAGCGCAGAACAGGGAAGTGTATACTAGTTATTCTTGCCCCTACGACTTGTCTAGTTTCACCTACAGCTATCATATCAATAAACCCTTTGACGCCTTCATGACGTGGTTCATCAAGTCTACCTTCAAAGGGTACTTTGCATATTTCACAAAAGTCTAACAGTGATATCTCCTTAACCACATCATATAAGCGAAACTCCACCGTAGGTGGTGTTTTCCTAGAATGAAAATGAAAGCTTTGCGTAAAAATATTGGTGAGTAAGAGATAATGTTCTTTTTGGTCGTTGAGGAAGTCGGTGAGGCCTGCATTGTTTGCCATCCAATAAAAGTCTTCGTAAATACCGGCGGACATCAGGAAATCATTACAAGGCCATTCGCACGGTCGAACTTCCGCCATGCGAGGAAGATGATATTTGGGCTTCTTATTTTCTTCTTTCTTCTTTCTTCTTATCCTCTGAGCTATTACTGGAAGAGCCCCTCAATAATCTTTTTAACATTTTCCTTTTCTAAAAATTTCTGAAATTTTTAGTAACTCACAATTAAAGTTAACCAAACTCAAAAAGATTGATAGCAACGACTCCTATAAGTGCCCAGAGTCTATATCATGCATTAGAACTACTTGGGAGCAAGAAAATTTGACATGCAAGCTCAAGAACAAGGTCACCACAACAGCATAAATTTGCAACAAATAAAGCACTAGAGCAAAAACTAATTGGACCAATGGAGGAGTCACATATCAAGGAACAATCTCCCCAAACAGTTTGGTGAACGGTGCTTTGAGCAAGGAGATCAAAAATGGCAGCAAAACGAGCTAGAACTCGGGTTTGAGCTGGTTGAGGATTTTTTGGGGGGGAAGAAGAAGAGCATGGGTGAAAGGATAAGTGGAGGGGGGCCACGTGGGGCCCTCGAGGTAGGGGGCGCGCCCTATGCCCTCGAGGCCACGTGTTGGCTCCACTCGCTCTGTGTTCTGTGCCATATTTTCTTAAATATTCTAGAAAAAAATCATATTTCATTTTCATGGCATTTGGAGAACTTTTATTTTTGGGATATTTTTTATTGCACGGATAAGTCTGGAAACAGACAAATAATGCTAATTTTATTATATTTAACCTAATTAACAGAAAGTAAAAGGAGGATACAGAAGGTTTGTGCTATCTAGATTCACCTATCCCATGTTCATCAAAAGGAATCCATTAACAAGGTTGATCAGGCCTTGTTAATAAACTCTTTTCGAGTAACATGAAACCGGAGAATTTTTGAATGTCACTATGTTACCTCAATGGGGATATGTATGTCCCCAACAATAAGTATGTCATAAGCCTTCTTGATAGTAGGAATAGGAAACTCAAAACCTCCAATAGTAATAGTTGAAGTTCTTTCAATATAGTTGATACTATAAACCTGAGGTTGTTTCCTCGGAAAGTGTACCGTATGCTCATTACCATTGACATGAAAAGTGACATTGCCTTTGTTGCAATCAATAACAGCCCCTGCAGTATTCAAAAAAGGTCTTCCAAGAATAATAGACATACTATCATCCCCGGGAATATCAAGTATAACAAAGTCTGTTAAAATAGTAACATTTGCAACTACAACAAGCACATCCTCACAAATACCGACAGGTATAGCAGTTAATTTATCAGCCATTTGCAAAGATATTTCAGTAGGTGTCAACTTACTCAAGTCAAGTCTACGATATAAAGAGAGAGGCATAACACTAACACCGACTCCAAGATCACATAAAGCAGTTTTAACATAGTTTCTCTTAATGGAGCAAGGTAGAGTAGGTACTCCTGGATCTCCTAATTTCTTAGGCATTCCACCCTCAAAAGTGTAATTGGCAAGCATGGTGGAGATTTCTACTTCAGGTATCTTTCTTTTGTTGGTAATAATATCTTTCATATATTTGGCATAAGGATTTGTTTTAAGCACATCAGTCAAACCCATACACAAAAAAACAGGTCTAATCATTTCAGCGAAGTGCTCAAAGTCCTCGTCATCCTTTTTCTTGGATGGTTTCAGAGGAAAAGGCATGGGTTTCTGAACCCATGGTTCTCTTTCCCTACCATTCTTCCTAGCAACAAAGTCTCTCTTATCATAACGTTGATTCTTTGATTGTGGGTTATCAAGATCAACTGCAGGTTCAATCTCTACATCATTATCATTGCTAGATTGAGCATCAACATGAACATCATCATTAACATTATCACTAGGTTCATGTTCATTCCCAGATTGTGTCTCAGCATCGGAAACAAATATATCATTGGGATTCTCAGGTGGGTGAGCTACAGGTTCACTAGGAGCATGCAAAGTCTTATCATTTTTATTTTTCTTCTTCTTAGAAGAACTAGGTGCATCTAAATTAGCTCTCTGAGAATCTTGCTCAATTCTCTTAGGGTGGCCTTCGGGATACAGAGGTTCCTGAGTAATTTTACCACCTCTAGTTGGAACTCTAACAGCATAGTCATTATTCTTACTATTCAATTCACTGAGCAAATCATTCTGAGCCTTAAGTACTTGTTCTACTTGAGTGGTGACCATAGAAGCATGTTTACTAATAAGTTTCAGTTCACTTTTAGCACTAGACAGATAATCACTCAAGCGTTCAATCATATAAGCATTGTGTTGTAGTTGTCTACCAACATAAGCATTGAAGTTCTCTTGTTTCACAATGAAATTGTCAAACTCGTCTAAGCATTGGCTAGAAGACTTATAACTAGGAATATCACCTTCATCAAATCTATAAAGAGAATTTACCTTTACTACCTATGTCGGGTTATCAAGACCATGTATTTCTTCAATAGGAGGTAAATTCTTAACATCTTCAGCTTTAACACTTTTTTCTTTCATAGATTTCTTTGCCTCTTGCATATCTTTAGGACTGAGAAATAGAACACCTCTTTTCTTCGGAGTTGGCTTAGGGGCTGGTTCAGGAAGTGTCCAATTATTTTCATTGGCCATCATATTATTCAATAGTAATTCAGCTTGTTCCACTGTTCTTTCCCGGAAAACACAACCAGCACAACTATCTAGGTGGTCTCTGGAAACATCGGTTAATCCATTATAAAAGACATCAAGTATATCATGCATCTCAAGAGGATGATCAGGCAAAGCATTAAGTAACTGGAGAAGCCTCCCCCAAGCTTGTGGGAGACTCTCTTCTTCAGTTTGAGCAAAGGTATATATTTCCAGTAAGGCAGCTTGTTTCTTATGAGCGGGAAAATATTTAGCAGAGAAGTAATACATCATATCCCGGGGACTACACACACAACCAGGATCAAGAGAATTAAACCAAGTCTTAGCATCACCCTTTAACGAGAATGGAAACAACTTAAGGATATAGTAATAGCGGATCTTTTCATCATTGGTAAACAGGGTGGCTATATCATTCAAATTGGTAAGACGTGCCACAAAAGTTTCAGACTCATAGCCATGGAAAGGATCAGATTCAACCAAAGTAATTAACTCAGGGTTAACAGAGAATTCATAATCCTTATCAGTGACACATATAGGTGAAGTAGCAAAAGCAGGGTCATGTTTCATTCTAGCATTCAAGGGCTTTTCTTTCAGCTTAGATAATAACTTCTTAAAATCATATCTATATTGCAAGCAAGAAAGTCTCTAGCAGTTTCTTCATCCATAACATAACCCTCAGGCACAACAGGCAATTCATATCTATTCGGAGTAGTTTCATCATCACTTTCATAAATATCATCAACATTTGCACTCTCCCAAACCTTAGCAATTTGTTCATCTAGAAATTCACCTAGTGGCACAGTATCAGGCATAGAGATAGTTTCATCATACATAGCAGAAGTAGCATCATCAAGAACATACGACGTATCAGATTCAATAGCAGGAGTAGGTGTCGCAAGTTTACTCATAACAGAAGGAGAATCAAGTGCAGAGCTAGATGGCCGTTCCTTACCTCCCCTCGTAGTTGAGGGTAAGATCTTGGTTTTTGAGTCCTTCAAATTCTTCATAGTGATAACCAAATATAAATCGCAAGTCACTTAAAGAATAGAGCTATGCTCCCCGGCAACGACGCCAGAAAATAGTCTTGATAACCCACAAGTGTAGGGGATCGCAACAGATTTCGAGGGTAAAGTATTAAACCCAAATTTGTTGATTCGACACAAGGGGAGCCAAAGAATACTCTTAAGTATTAGCAGCTGATTTGTCAATTCAACCACACCTAGAAACTTAGTATCTGCAGCAAGATAGTTTAGTAGCAAAGTAATATGATAGTGGCGGTAGCAGCGATAAAAGTAAAGATAGTGTTTTGTAGTTTTTATGATAATAGCAACGGGAAAGTAAATAAGTAACTAGCAATATAGGTAAAGCTCGTAGGCATTGGATCGGTGATGGGAAATTACGTTAGATGCAATTCATCATGTAGAAGTTATAACCTAGGGTGACACAGAACTAGCTCCAGTTCATCAATGCAATGTAGGCATGTATTCCGAATATAGTCATACGTGCTTATGGAAAAGAACTTGCATGACATCTTTTGTCCTACCCTCCCGTGGCAGCGGGGTCCTATTGGAAACTAAGGGATATTAAGGCCTCTTTTTAATAGAGTATCGGACCAAAGCATTAACACATAGTGAATACATGAACTCCTCAAACTAAGGTCATCACCGGAGTGGTCCCGATTATTGTCACTTCGGGGTTGCCGGATCATAACACATAGTAGGTGACTATAGACTTGCAAGATAGGATCAAGAACACACATATATCCATGAAGACATAATAGGTTCAGATCTGAAATCATGGCACTCGGGCCCTAGTGACAAGCATTAAGCATAGCAAAGTCATAGCAACATCAATCTCAGAACATAGTGGATACTAGGGATCAAACCCTAACAAAACTAACTCGATTACATGATAGATCCCATCCAGCCCATCACAATTCAGCAATCCTACGATGGAATTACTCACACACGGCGGTGAGCATCATGGAATTGGTGATGGAGGAAGGTTGATGATGACGATGGCGATGATCTCCACTCTCCGGAGCCCCAAACGGACTCCAAATCAGCCCTCCCGAGAGAGATTAGGGCTTGGCGGTGGCTCCATCTTGTGAAACGCGATAATTCCTTCTCCCTGATTTTTCTCTCCGCGAAACGGAATATATAGGACCTGGGGATACATCGGTGGGGCATCAAGGGGCCCTCGAGGCAGGGGCGCTCCCTGGGAAGGGGGGCGCGCCCCCCACCCTCGTGGACAGGGTGTGGCCCCCCCGATGCAGATCTTCTTGCAGATATTTTTTATATTTTCTGAAATAATTCTCCATTGATTTTCAGGCGATTCCGAGAACCTTTTATTTCTGCACAAAAACAACACCATGGAAATTCTGCTGAAAACAGCGTTAGTCCGGGTTAGTTCCATTCAAATCATGCAAGTTAGAGTCCAAAACAAGGGCAAAAGTGTTTGGCAAAGTAGATACGTTGGAGACATATCAGTGTGATCTATGATGTCTCTTACCGACTTACCGCTATCATTCTGGGGTTATGCTTTAGAGACTGCCGCATTCACTTTAAATAGGGCACCGTCTAAATCCGTTGAGACGACACCGTATGAACTATGGTTTGGGAAGAAACCTAAGTTGTCGTTTCTAAAAGTTTGGGGATGCGATGCTTATGTCAAGAAACTTCAACCTGAAAAGCTCAAACTCAAATTGGAAAAATGCGTCTTCGTAAGATACCCTAAGGAAACTATTGGGTATACCTCCTACCTCATATCCTAAGGCAAGATCTTTGTTGCCAAGAATGGATCCTTTCTGGATAAAGAGTTTCTCTCGAAAGAAGTAAGTGGGAGGATCGTGGAACTTGATGAAGTGATAGTCACTCCTTCTGAACTGGAAAGTAGCGCAGCGCAGGAAGATGTTTCGATGGTGCCTGCACCGACTAGAGAGGAAGTTAATGATAATGATCATGAAGCTTCAGATCAAGTTACTACTGAAATTTGTAGGTCCACAAGGACACGTTCCGCACCAGAGTGGTACGGCAACCCTGTCCTGGAAATCATGTTGTTAGACAATGGTGAACCTTCGAACTATGAAGAAGCGATGGCGGGCTCGGATTCCAACAAATGGCTTGAAGCCATGAAATCCGAGATAGGGTCCATGTATGATAACAAAGTATGGACTTTGGTTGACTTGCCCGATGATCGGCAAACCATAGAAAATAAATGGATCTTTAAGAAGAAGACTGACGCGGATGGCAATGTGACCATGTATAAGGCTCGGCTTGTCGCTAAAGGTTATCGACAAGTTCAAGAAATTGACTACGACGAGACTTTCTCTCCCGTAGCGATGCTGAAGTCCGTCCGAATCATGTTAGCAATTGCCGCATTCTATGATTATGAGATATGGTAAATGGACGTCAAAACGGCATTCCCTAACGGCTTCCTTAAGGAAGAACTGTATATGATGCAGCCGGAAGGTTTTGTCGATCCTGAGAATGCTAACAATGTATGCAAGCTCCAGCACTCCATCTATGGGCTGGTGCAAGCATCTCGGAGTTGGGACATTCGCTTTGATGAGGTGATCAAAGCGTTTGGGTTTATACAGACTTGGGGAGAAGCCTGTATTTACAAGAAAGTGAGCGAGAGCTCTGTAGCATTTCTCATATTATATGTGGATGACATATTGCTGATGGGAAATGATGTAGAACTCTTGGAAAGCGTAAAGGCCTATTTGAATAAGTGTTTTTCAATGAAGGACCTTGGAGAAGTTGCTTACATATTAGGCATCAAGATCTATAGAGATAGATCGAGACGCCTCATTGGTCTTTCACAAAGCACATACCTTGACAAGATATTAAAGAAGTTCAATATGGATCAGTCCAAGAAAGGGTTCTTGCCTGTATTGCAAGGTATGAGATTGAGCACAGCTCAATGCCCGACCTCGGTAGAAGATAGATAAAAGATGAGTGTCATCCCCTATGCCTCGGCCATAGGTTCTATTATGTATGCCATGCTGTGTACCAGACCTGATGTGAACCTTGCCATAAGTTTGGTGGGGAGGTACCAAAGTGATCCCGGCATGGAACACTGGACAGCGGTCAAGAACATCCTGAAGTACCTGAAAAGGACTAAGGATATGTTTCTCGTTTATGGAGGTGACGAAGAGCTCGCCGTAAAGGGTTACGTCGATGCTAGCTTCGACACAGATCTGGATGACTCCAAGTCACAAACCGGATACGTGTATATTTTGAATGGAGGGGCAGTCAGCTGGTGTAGTTGCAAGCAAAGTGTCGTGGCGGCATCTACATGTGAAGCGGAGTACATAGCTGCTTCCAAAGCAGCACAGGAAGGAGTCTGGATGAAGGAGTTCATCACCGACCTAGGAGTTATTCCGAGTGCGTCGGGCCCGATGACTCTCTTCTGTGACAACACTGGAGCTATTGCCATTGCCAAGGAGCCCAGGTTTCACAAGAAGACCAAGCACATCAAGCGCCATTTCAACACCATCCGGAATTATATTCAAGATGGGGACATAGATATTTGTAAAGTGCATATGGATCTGAATGCGCAGATCCGTTGACTAAACCTCTTCCACGAGCAAAACATGATCAACACCAGAACTCTATAGGTGTTCAATTCATCACAATGTAACTAGATTATTGACTCTAGTGCAAGTGGGAGACTGTTGGAAATATGCCCTAGAGGCAATAATAAATGGTTATTATTATATTTCCTTGTTCATGATAATTGTCTATTGTTCATGCTTTAATTGTATTATCCGGAAACAGTAATGCATGTGTGAATACATAGACCACAACATGTCCCTAGTGAGCCTCTAGTTGACTAGCTCGTTGATCAACAGATGGTTACAGTTTCCTGACCATGGACATTGGATGTCATTGATAACGGAATCACATCATTAGGAGAATGATGTGATGTACAAGACCCAATCCTAAGCCTAGCACAAGATCGTGTAGTTTGTATGCTAAAGCTTTTCCAATGTCAAGTATCCTTTCCTTAGACCATGAGGTTGTGCAACTCTCGGATACCGTAGGAATACTTTGGGTGTGCCAAACGTCACAACGTAACTGGGTGGCTATAAAGGTACACTACGGGTATCTCTGAAAGCATCTGTTGGGTTGGCACAAACCGAAACTGGGATTTGTCACTCCGTATGACGGAGATGTGTCTCTGGGCCCACTCAGTAATACATCATCGTAATGAGCCCAATGTGACTAAGGGGTTAGTCACGGGATGATGTGTTACGGAGCGAGTAAAGAGACTTGCCATAACGAGATTGAACAAGGTATCGGTATATCGACGATCGAATCTCGGGCAAGTGCTATACCGATAGACAAAGGGAATCGTATACGGGACTGATTGAATCCTTGACATCGTGGTTCATCCGATGAGATAATCGTGGAACATGTGGGAACCAACATGGGTATCCAGATCCCGTTGTTGGTTATTGGCCGGAGAGATGTCTCGGTCATGTCTACATGGTTCCCGAACCCGTAGGGTCTACACACTTAAGGTTCGATGACGCTAGGGTTATAGGGAATGTAGTACGTGGTTACCGAATGTTGTTCGGAGTCCCGGATGAGATCCCGGACGTCATGAGGAGTTCCGGAATGGTTCGGAGGTAAATATTTATATATGGGAAGTCCCGTTTTGGTCATCGGAATGATTTCGGGGGTCACTGGTATTGTACCGGGGCCACCGGAAGGTGTCCGGGGGTCTACCAGGTGGAGCCACCTGCTCGGTGGGTCAAGTGTACCAAGTGAAGGGGGGAACCAGCCCCTCGTGGGCTGGTGCCCCCCCAAGTTCCCAGGGCGCCTAGGGTTTGGGGGGAACCCTAAGGGGGGGCACCCCCTTGCCTTGGGGGGGCAAGGCCCCCTCTCCCTGGCCCCTATATATATGTGGGGGGTGGGAGGGAAACCGTACCCAAGCCCTGGCGTAGCCCTCCCCCTCTCCCAAGTCCTCCTCCTCTCCCGCGGTGCTTGGCGAAGCCCTGTAGGATTGCCACGCTCCTCCATCACCACCACGCCGTCGTGCTGTTGCTGGACGGAGTCTTCCCCAACCTCTCCCTCTCTCCTTGCTGGATCAAGGCGCGGGAGACGTCACCGGGCTGCACGTGTGTTGAACGCAGAGGCACCATTGTTCGGTGCTTAGATCGGAATCTACGGCGATCTGAATCGCTTCGAGTACGACTCCTTCATCCGCGTTCTTGTAACACTTCCGCATCGCGATCTTCAAAGGTATGAAGATGCACTCCCCTCCCGTTGCTAGTAGACTCCATAGATAGATCTTGGTGATGCGTAGGAAATTTTTTGATTTTCTGTAACGACCCCCAACACTGCTACTCAGCTGCTTCGGGTTGCTCTGATAGCCTGATTGTTGTTGTTGCTGATGATTGCCCTGATGATTATAACCACCCTGGCCGTTCTGCTGGTTATGCCCGTTCTGATTGCCGTTGACGGCCACATTACCTTAGAATCCTGGACCGGAACCACCACCTTGATAACCCGGCCCGTGGAAGCCAGGGCCTGAACCACCTGACGATTCGCGATCGTATTCGAACTGGTTTCTGAACTCCCTCATGATAAAGCAGCCCTTCCAGAGGTGCATGGCTGCCTTTTCCTTCGTGTCATGCCTAGGGCAAGGCAAATTCATCTGGCGCTCCATATTAACGTTTGATCCTCCGCCCCGTGGGGGCGGTCTACCCTTGCGACGTTGGACATCATCCTGTGCACTAGTGTTAGCCACAAAATCTGAGTTGTTATCTGCTTTACGCTTATCGCTGTATCCCTGATTCGCCGGATTAGACTGCGGTGCTTTACCATTCCTCTTTCCTTTTCCCGACTTCTCATCGTCAGACTCTGGATATTTGGCACTATCCAACATACTTCACCAGGGCCCCCATAAGTGTTCCCATGTCATTACAGTGACGCTTGAGCCATCCTAACTTCAGCTTGAGAGGTTCGAACCGGCAATTGCCTTCCAATGTCACCACTGTTGTGTCCGGATTGATGCGGTCTGAGGAATGCAGGATCTCTGACACCCGGCGCACCCAATGACTCGTCGATTCGTTCCCCCCTTGAAGGCAAGCCGCCAAGTCTACAATGGACATGGGCTGCTTGCATGTATCCTTGAAATTATTGATAAACCGGCGTCGTAACTCGGCCCATGATCCGATGGAATTTTGCGGTTAACTTTTTAACCAGGTACGAGCCGTGCCTTCCAACATCATGGTGAAGTATTTCGCACACGCCGCATCGTCTACGTCCAGCATCTCCATTGCCATCTCGTAGCTTTCGACACATGCCTCGGGGGATAGATCAGCGGTATAGTTGGGCACCTTGCACGGTCCTTTGAAGTCCTTAGGCAGCCGTACATTGCGTAAAGCGGACGTGAGACATGGTACTCCCAAGGAGCTGGAAGAAACTCCTGGCTCGATCGTGGTAGATGGACGAACCGGCGTAGGTTGACGTGCTTCATATTGTGCCGCTAATTCGGCCTCGCGGTGCTGTCAGCCTTGATCCGCCACCTCTTGAGCGTTTGTACCTCCACCCGCCGGGTTACCCCTCCGCGGCGGGTTACGATTCTGTGCACTACTTGACATGGTCGGTTCATCCATATGCCTGCTGTAACTCCAGCTTGGGCGGGGGTTAGAATGAATCATCTCGCGGCTGTGAGAATAAGCCTGCTGTTGAGTTAAAGCTGTCTCTAGGAACTCCCTAGCTCGCCGCGCCTCCACTGCTATAGGGGATTCCCCTTCAATGGGAAGGGCTGCCAATCGTGAAGCAGCTGCAACTATGTTATCCAAAGGGTTGGAGTAGTGACCAGGAGGCGTTGGCATGTTGTGATGGAACGACCTGACGGGCTGGATCCGCGGCATGTGGCTGGACCAACGCCCATGTGCCAGGCACCTCTCCCCGGTTTACACCCGGCTGATTGCTGGTTCCCGCTCCCGGCGTACTGAAGATGTTCCTTGCTTCGTAAACCGGCGGCAGGAGAGACTGGCGCCTTCTCCTCATTACGTCATTTGATGCAGTCTGATCCAACAGGAGCCGGTAAGCCTGAGCATCTAGCTCGGCCTGCCTTGCGATCATCCTAGTATTCTCAGCAGACAGGTCAAACTTAGCTTGATCTATCTGGCCCCTCACCTTAGCAATTTCTGCGTCGTGTTGTACCTTCTCGGCCTGGCTGACCTCCGTAGTCGGCAGCGCTGTCAAGGTGTCGACTAAAATGGACAGAACTTGAGTCGGCGGCTGATCAGGGCCTCCTCCCCAGGTGCTGCTGCCGCCGTCAGATCGGATGTTAACGCTGCCGCAGTTGAAGATTGTTGCACAGATTGTGATTCGGCCATGAAGACTGCGACCCGGCTCGGTGGATCAAGGGTGTCCGGAATACTATCACCGTCGGAACAGCCCCCAGACCGGCCATCCCGCAACAGATATAAAGACTCGGTTTCTCCAGTGGATGACTCGTCGCCGGAATAAATGACGGTCTCACCACCAGATTCTGATCCATCCTCAGCTTGCGCTCCGTGAACCGCTCCCACGAAGACATGCTTCATGGCAGGCCGAATCCTGGCAGGTCTCGCACGCTGAGCTGACTCGACGATGTTGGAGCAGATGTTCGGCTCAGGGCCCGGTTCGCCGATCTTGACAATGAAGACATGGATGCCACCAAAGGGGGCCTGGTACCCGTACTCGACTGAATCGGCCTCGGGACCCCAGCCTTCATAGTCGATGTAGATCTTGCCACAACGACTCTTAGTCATCCAGCCCACTGCGTAGCCCTTGAGTCCTTCAAAGCTGCCCTTCAAGAACTCGAAACCATCGTGCGATAGCCCCACGGTGGGCGCCAAATGTCATGGTTTTGTCACGGCAGATGTCCTAGCAAAAGGACTTAGTCATGGAGCCATCGCTACGGGTTAGCTTAAAGGGGTTAAAGCGGACAAGGACGCAAGGGATTTTATACTAGTTCAGCCCCTTCGATGAAGGTAAAAGCCTACGTCTAGTTTGGTGTGGTATTGCTAGGGTTTCGATGACCAGGGAGCGAATCCGCTTTGCATGTGTCCCGAGTTGTTGTTCTCTGTCCTTGAACCATCGCTGGGTCATCCCTTTATATACACAGGATGACGCACGGTCTGGTTTACAGAATCTCGAGGCCGGCTCATGAACGTGCCTGGCTCGGTCTCTATCTTTCCTATCTTACAATACAAGTTATACGCCGTATGGTGGTTTACATTTACGGGCCCTAACACTCCTTGGGCCCTGGATCTTTAATCTTCTGTAATCACGCGCCATACTCTGTCCCGCTGGGCTTCAACATAAGTAATTGCTCATAGGCATAAACCGGCCCCTCCTGGGCGGTTTATACCTAGTAGTTATATCCCTGACAATCATCATAAGTAGGAGGCATGCTTTCATCATAATAAATTTGCTCATCAAAACTTGGGGAACTAAACATATCATCTTCATCAAACATAGCATACCCAAGCTTGTGGCTTTGCATATCATTAGCATCATGGGTATTCAAAGAATTCATACTAACAACATTGTAATCATGCTCATCATTCGCATATTTTATGCCAAGCATTCTAAGTAATTCTTCTTCTAGTACTTGAGCACACTTTTCCTTCACATCATTTTCACGAAAGATATTAAAAAGATGAAGCATATGAGGCAACCTCAATTCCATTTTTTGTAGTTTTCTTTTATAAACTAAACTAGTGATAGAACAAGAAACTAAAAGTTTCGATTGCAAGATCTAAAGATATACCTTCAAGCACTCACCTCCCCGGCAACGGTGCCAGAAAAGATCTTGATGTCTACTACGCAACCTTCTTCATGTAGACGTTGTTGGGCCTCCAAGTGCAAAAGTTTGTAGGACAGTAGCAAATTTCCCTCAAGTGGATGACCTAAAGTTTATCAATCCGTGGGAGGCATAGGATGAAGATGGTATCTCTCAAACAACCGTGCAAGCAAATAACAAAGAGTCTCTTGTGTCCCCAACACACCCAATACAATGGCAAATTGTATAGGTGCACTAGTTCGGCGAAGAGATGGTGATACAAGTGCAATATGGATGGTAGATATAGGTTTTTGTAAAATGAAAATATAAAACAGCAAGGTAACTAATGATAAAAGTGAGCACAAACGGTATTGCGATGCTTTGAAACAAGGCCTGGGGTTCATACTTTCACTAGTGCAAGTTCTCTCAACAAGGATAACATAATTAGATCATATAACAATCCCTCAACATGCAACAAAGAGTCACTCCGAAGTCACTAATAGCGGAGAACAAACGAAGAGATTATTGTAGGGTACGAAACCACCTCAAAGCTATTCTTCCTGATCGATCTATTTAAGAGTCCGTAGTAAAATAACACGAAGCTATTCTTTCTGTTCGATCTATCCTAGAGTTCATACTAGAATAACACCTTAAGACACAAATCAACCAAAACCCTAATGTCACCTAGATACTCCGTTCTCACCTGAAGTATCCATGGGCATGGTTATACGATATGCATCACACAATCTCAGATTCATCTATTCAACCAACACAAAGAACTTCAAAGAGTGCCCCAAAGTTTCTATCGGAGAGTCAAGACGAAACCGTGTGCCAACCCCTATGCATAAGTTCACAAGGTCACTGAACCCGCAAGTTGATCACCAAAACATACATCAAGTAGATCACACGAATATCCCATTATCACCACAGATAAGCACATGCAAGCCATACATCAAGTGTTCTCAAATCCTTAAAGACTCAATCCGATAAGATAACTTCAAAGGGAAAACTCAATCCATTACAAGAAGGTAGAGGGGAGAAACATCATATGATCCAACTATAATAGCAAAGCTCGCAATACATCAAGATCATGCCATATCAAGAACACGAGAGAGAGAGAGAGAGAGAGAGAGAGAGAGAGAGAGAGAGAGAGAGATCAAACACATAGCTACTTGTACATACCCTCAGCCCCGAGGGTGAACTACTCCCTCCTTGTCATGGAGAGCGCCAGGATGATGAAGATGGCCACCGGAGAGGGATTCCCCCCTCCGGCAGGGTGCCAGAACGGGTCAAGATTGGTTTTTGGTAGCAACAGAGGCTTTAGGCGGCGGAACTCCCGATCTAGGTTATTTTATGGAGGTTTCTGTATATATAAGGGGTGTTGGAGTCGGGAACAAGTAAGGGGGGTCCCCGAGGCGGCCACGAGATAGGGGGCGCGCCCAGGGGGTGGGCGCTCCCCCACCCTCATGGGAAGCCCGGGACTCCCCTAGTCCATCTCCGGTACTCCTTGGGCTTCTTCTGGTCCAATAACATCCTCCGTTGAGTTTCAGGTCAATTGGGCTCCGTTTGGTATTCCTTTTCTATAAAACTCAAAAACAAGGAAAAAACAGAAACTGGCACTGGGCTCTAGGTTAAAAGGTTAGTCCCAAAAATCATATAAAATAGCATATAAAAAATCTAAGATGGATAATATAATAGCATGGAACAATCAAAAATTATAGATACGTTGGAGACGTATCAGTTGACTAGAGGGGATGAATAGGCAACGTAGAGCTTAACCCGAGTATTCTGCATGTGCAAAAATGTCTTACACCCGTTGTATTTGAACCTAGAGCTTATCACACCCGATCATCACGTGGTATCTCAGCACGATGAACTTTCGCAATGGTATATACTCAGGGAGAACACTTGTACCTTGAATTTTAGTGAGAGATCATCTTATAATGCTACCGCCGAACAAAGCAAAATAATATGCATAAAGGATAAACATCACATGCAATCAATATAAGTGGTATGATATGACCATCATCATCTTGTGCCTTTGATCTCCATCTCCAAAGCACTGTCATGATCACCATCGTCACCGGCACGACACCTTGATCTCCATTGTAGCATCGTTGTCGTCTCTCCAACTATTGCTTCTATGACTATCGCTACCGCTTAGTGATAAAGTAAAAACAATTACAGGGCGATTGCATTGCATACAATAAAGTGACAACCATATGGCTCATGCCAGTTGCCGATAACTCTGTTACAAAACATGATCATCTCATACAATAAAATTTAGCATCATGTCTTGACCATATCACATCACCACATGCCCTGCAAAAACAAGTTAGAGGTCCTCTAGTTTGTTGCAAGTTTTACGTGGCTGCTACGGGCTTAGCAAGAACCGTTCTTACCTACGTATACAAAAACCACAATGATTTTTCGTCAGGTGTGTTGTTTTAACCTTCACAAGGACTGGGCGTAGCCACACTCGATTCAACTAAAGTGAGAGAGACAGACACCCGCCGGTCACCTTTAAGCAACGAGTGCTCGTAACGATGAAATCAGTCTCCCGTAAGCATACGCGTAATGTCGGACCGGGCCGCTTCTGTTGGAAATATGCCCTAGAGGCAATAATAAATTGGTTATTATTATATTTCCTTGTTCATGATAATTGTTTATTGTCCATGCTAGAATTGTATTGATAGGAAACTCAGATACATGTGTGGATACATAGACATACACCATGTCCCTAGTAAGCCTCTAGTTGACTAGCTCGTTGATCAACAGATGGTCACGGTTTCCTGACCATGGACATTGGATGTCGTTGATAATGGGATCACATCATTAGGAGAATGATGTGATGGACAAGACCCAATCCTAAGCCTAGCACAGATCGTGTAGTTCGTATGCTAAAGCTTTTCTATATGTCAAGTATCTTTTCCTTAGACCATGAGATTGTGCAACTCCCGGATACCGTAGGAATGCTTTGGGTGTACCAAACGTCACAACGTAACTGGGTGGCTATAAAGGTGCACTACAGGTATCTCCGAAAGTGTCTGTTGGGTTGGCACAAATCAAGACTGGGATTTGTCACTCCGTATGACGGAGAGGTATCTCTGGGCCCACTCGGTAGGACATCATCATAATGTGCACAATATGTGATCAAGGAGTTGATCACGGGATGATGTGTTATGGAACGAGTAAAGAGACTTGCCGGTAACGATATTGAACAAGGTATCAGGATATCAACGACCGAATCTCAGGCAAGTATTGTACCGATAGACAAAGGGAATTGTATACGGGATTGATTGAATCCTTGACATCGTGGTTCATCCGATGAGATCATCGTGGAGCATGTGGGAGCCAACATGGGTATCCAGATCCCGTTGTTGGTTATTGACCGGAGAGTTGTCTCGGCCATGTCTGCATGACTCCCGAGCCCGTAGGGTCTACACACTTAAGGTTCGATGACGCTAGGGTTATAGGGAAAGTATGTGCGTGGTTACCGAATGTTATTCGGAGTCTCGGATGAGATCCCGGACGTCACGAGGAGTTCCGGAATGGTCCGGAGGTAAAGACTCATATATGGGAAGTCCCGTTTTGGTCACCGGAAAAGTTTCGGGCGCTATCGGTAGCGTACCGGGACCACCGGGAGGGTCCCCGGGGTCCACCGGGTGGGGCCACCGGCCCCAGAGGGCTATGTGGGCCAAGTATGGGAGGGGACCAGCCTCAGGTGGGCTGGTGCGCCCCCCTAACCAGGCCCAAGGCGCCTCCAAGAGGGGAGGGGGGCAAACCCTAGGGCAGATGGGCCCTAGGGCCCAATCTGGTGCACCCCCCTCTCCCTCTCCCCCTCTGGCCGCCACCTTAGATGGGATCTGGGGTGGCCGCACCCCTAGGGGTGGGAAACCCTAAAGGGGGCGCTGCCCCTCCCTTCCCCCTATATATATGTGAGGTTTGGGGCTGCCCATAACACGGTTTGACCTCTCTCGCTTGGCGCAGCCCTACCTCTCTCCCTCCTCGTCTCTCGCAGTGCTTGGCGAAGCCCTGCTGGAGTCCCGCGCTCCTCCACCACCACCACGCCGTTGTGTTGCTGCTGGATGGAGTCATCCCCATCCTCTCCCTCTCTCCTTGCTGGATCAAGGCGTGGGAGACGTCACCGGGCTGCACGTGTGTTGAACGCGGAGGCGCCGTTGTTCGGCGCTTAGATCGGAATCAACCGCGATCTGAATCGCAGCGAGTACGACTCCTTCATCCGCGTTCTTGCAAAGCTTCCGCATCGCGATCTACAAGGGTATGTAGATGCACTCCCCTCTCCCTCGTTGCTAGATTACTCCATAGATAGATCTTGGTGATGCGTAGGAAAAATTTTGATTTTCTGCTACGATCCCCAACTGTGGTATCAGAGCTAGGTCTATGCGTAGTTTCTTGCACGAGTAGAACACAAAGTAGTTGTGGGCGTGGATTTGTCAATTTACTTGCCGTTACTAGTCTTATCTTGATTCGGCGGCATCATGGGATGAAGCGGCCCGGACCGACCTTACACGTACTCTTACGTGAGACTGGTTCCACCGACTGACATGCACTAGTTGCATAAGGTGGCTAGCGGGTGTCTGTCTCTCCCACGTTAGTCGGATCGGATTCGATGAAAAGGGTCCTTATGAAGGGTAAATAGAAATTGGCATATCACGTTGTGGTTTTGGCGTAGGTAAGAAACGTTCTTGCTAGAATCTTATAGCAGCCACGTAAAAACTTTCAACAACAATTAGAGGACGTCTAACTTGTTCTTGCAGCATGTGCCGTGTGATGTGATATGGCCAAAAGGATGTGATGAATGAAATATATGTGATGTATGAGATTGATCATGTTCTTGTAATAGGAATCACGACTTGCATGTCGATGAGAATGACAACCGGCAGGAGCCATAGGAGTTGTCTTATTTATTATATGACATGCGTGTCACTGAAAAACTCCACGTAATTACTTTACTTTATTGCTAACCGTAAGCCATAGTAGTAGAAGTAATGTTTGGCGAGACGACTTCATGAAGACACGATGATGGAGATCATGGTTTCATGCCGGTGACGATGATGATCATGGAGCCCCGAAGATGAAGATCAAAAGGAGCAAAATGATATTGGCCATATCATGTCACTATTTGATTGCATGTGATGTTTATCATGTTTTACATCTTATTTGCTTAGAACGACGGTAGTAAATAAGATGATCTCTCACTAAAATTTCAAGAAGTGTGTTCCCCCTAACTGTGCACCGTTGCAAAAGTTCGTTTTTCCGAAGCACCACGTGATGATCGGGTGTGATAGGTTCTAACGTTCGCATACAACGGGTGTAAGCCAGATTTACACACGTGATACACTTAGGGTTCACTTGACGAGCCTAGCATGTACAGACATGGCCTCAGAACACGGAAGACCGAAAGGACGAACATGAGTCGTATAGAAGATACGATCAACATGAAGATGTTCACCGTTGATGACTAGTCCGTCTCACGTGATGATCGGACACGGCCTAGTCGATTCGGATCATGTATCACTTAGATGACTAGAGAGATGTCTATCTGAGTGGGAGTTCATTAGATGAACTTAGTTGTCATGAACAATAGTCTAAGTTGTCTTCGCAAATTATGTTGTAGACCAAAAGCTTGTGTTGTAGCTCCCTGTTTAATACGATCCTAGAGAAAGACTAAGTTGAAAGATATTGTAAGCAATGATGCGGACTGGGTCCGTAGTCCGAGGAGTGTCCTCACTGCTACATAGAAAGCTTACGTCTTTGATGCACCGCTCGATGTGCAAACCCCTACAACGTTGTCTGTGGATGTTGTGAACATCTGACAGACACGTCCTGATGACTACTTGATAGTTTAGTGCACCATACTTTACGGCTTAGAATCGGGATTCCAATGACGTTTTGAACGCCATAGAACATAAGAGATGTTCTAAGAGCTGAAATTGGGATTTCAGGCTCATGCCCGAGTTGAGAGGTATGAGACCTCTGACAAGTTCTTTTGCCAAAAAGATGGAGGAGAATAGCTCAGGTAGTGAGCATGTGCTCAGAATGTCTGGGTGCTAAAATCACTTGAACCAAGTGGGAGTTAATCTTCCAGATGAGATAGTGGTTGACGGAATTCTCTAGACACTATCACCAAGCTACTAGAACTTCGTGATGAACTATGACATGCAAAGGATGGAGATGATCCCAGAGCTATTAGCGGTGCTTAAGACCGCAAAACTAGAAATCAAGAAGGAGCATCAAGTGTTGATGGTTTAACAACACCACTAGTTTCAAAAGGGGCAAGGGCTAGAAGGGAAACTTCATGAATGGCAAACCAGTTGTCGCTCTAATGAAGGAACCCAAGGTTGAACCCAAACCTCGAGACTAAGTGCTTCTATTGTAAGGGGAACGGTCACATGGTAGCGGAACTACCCCAAATACATGGTAGATATGATAGCTGGCAACTTCAACAAAGTATATTTGATATACGTGTTATTGATGTGTACCTTACCAGTACTCCTTGTAGCACCTGGGTATTGGATACCGGTTCAATTACTTGAAGCAAAAGCTACGGACTGAACGAGACTAGCTAAGGGTGAGGTGACGATTGTGTTGGAAGTATTTCCAAGGTTGATAAGATCACCGTCGCACGCTCTCTCTGCTTTCGGGATTAGTGTTGAACCTAGATAAATGTTATCAGGTGTCTACGTTGAGCATGAATATGATTAGATCATGTTCATTGCAATACAGTTATTCATTTAAGTTAGAGAATAATGGTTATTCTGTTTACATGAATAATACCTTTATGGTCATGCACCCAATGGTTTGTTGAATCTCGATTATAGTAATACACATGATGATAATATTAATGCCAAAAGATGTAGAGTTAATAATGATAGTACCACTTTCTTGTGGCACTGCCGCTTAGGTCATTTTGGCATAAAATGCATGAAGAAACTCCATGCTGATGGATCTTTGGAGTCACTTCATTTTGAATCGCTTGACACATGCGAGCCATGCCTCATGGGCAGGATGACTAAGATCCCATTTTCAGGTACAATCAAACGGGCAAGTGACTTGTTGGAAATCATACATGTTGATGTGTGTGATCCAATGAGAATTAAGGCGTGTGGTGGATATCGTTATTTTCTCATCTTCACTGACGATTTGAGTAGATATGGGTATATTCACTTAATGAAGCAAAAGTCTGAAATGTTTGAAAAGTTCAAGCAATTTCAGAGTGAAGTCAAGAATCATCATAACAAGAAGATCATGTTCCTACGATCTGATCAAGGGGAGATTTTCTGAGTTATGAGTTTGGCAATCACTTAAGACATTGTGGAATGTAGTTGAAGCCACCTGGAACACCACAGCGTGATGGTGTGTCCGGACGTCGTAATCAAACCTTATGAGATATGGTGCGATCTATGATGTCTCTTATCGATCTACCGCTGTTATTTTGAGTTTATGCATTAGAGACAGCTGCATTCACTTTAGATAGGGCACCATCTAAGTCCGTTGAGATGACGCCGTATGAACTATGGTTTGGCAAGAAACCAAAGTTGCCGTTTCTTAATGTTTGGGGCTGTGATGCTTATGGCTTCAGCCGGAAAAAGCTCAAACCCAAAAGCGGACAAATACATCTTCATAGAATACCCAAAGGTAACATTTGGGTATACCTTCTATCTCAGATCCAAGGGCAAAAAATGTTTGTCACTAAGAACGGATCCTTTCTCGAGAAGGAGTTTCTCTCGAAAGAATTGAGTGGGAGGAAGATAGAACTTGATGAGGTTGTCAAACCCTCACTTCAACCGGAGAGTAGTGCAACACAGAAAGATGTTTCTGTGGAACATACGACTGTTGAAGAGGAAACTAGTGATAGTGATCATGAAGCTTCGGATCAAGTTGCTATCGAACCTCGTAGGTCGACAAGGATATGTACTACTCCTGAGTGGTACCGTGATCCTGTCTTAGATGTCATGTTGTTGGACAACAATGAACCTACGAACTATGGAGAAGCGATGGTGGGCCCGTATTCCGACAAATGGTTAGAAGCCAAGAAATCCGAGATAGGATCCATGTATCAAAACAAAGTATGGACTTTGGTGGACTTGCCCGATGATCGGCAAGCCATTGAGATAAATGGATCTTTAAGAAGAAGACGGACGTGGACGGTAATGTCACCGTTTATGAAGCTCGACTTGTGGCAAAGAGTTTTTTCACAAGTTCAAGGAGTTGACTACGATGAGATTTTCTCACCCGTAGTGATGCTTAAGTCCGTCAGAATCATGTTAGCATAAGCTGCATTTATGAAATCTGGCAGATGGATGTCAAAACAAGTTTCCTTACCAGTTTTCGTAAGGAAAGGTTGTATGTGATACAATCAGAAAGGTTTTGTCGATCCTAAGGATGCTAAAATGTATGCTAGCTCCAGTGATCCTTCCATGGACTAGAGCAAGCATCTCGGAGTCGGAATATACGCTTTGATGGAGTGATCAAAGTTTTTGGGTATACAAAGTTTGTTAGAAACTTGTATTTACAATAAAGTGAGTGGGAGCACTACAACATTTCTGATAAGTATATATTGTTGATCCGAAATGATGTAGAATTTCTGGAAAGCATAAAGGGTTGTTTGAAAGGAGTTTTTCAAAGGAAGACCTGGATAAAGCTGCATACATATTGGGCATCAAGATCTATAAAGGTAGACCAAGACGCCCGATGATACTTTCAAAAGAACACACACCTTTGACATGATTTTGAAGGAGTTCAAAATAGATCAGTCAAATAAGGAGTTCTTACCTGAATTGTAAGGTGTGAAGTTGAGTAAGACTCAAAGCTTGACCACGGCAGAAGGAAGAGGAAGGACGAAGGTCGTCCCCTATGCTTTTGTCATAGGCTCTATACGGTATGCCATGCTGAGTACCGCACCTGATGTGTGCCTTGCCACATGTCTGGCAAGAGGGTACAAAGGTGATCCAGGAGTAGATCACCAGATAGCGGTCAAAATTATCCTTAGAGGAATAAGGAAATGTTTCTCGGTTGTGGAGGTGATAAAGAGTTCGACGTAAAGAGTTACGTCGATGCAAGCTTAACACCTATCCGGATAACTCTGAGTAGAGATACCGGATACGTATAATGGAGCAACAGTTTGGAATAGCTCCAAGTGGAACGTGGTAGCAGCATCTACGATATGACATAAAGTTTTGCGAAGTACATAGGGATCTGAATGTTGCAGACCCATTGACTACAACCTCTCTCACAAGCATAACATGATCAAACCCAAAACTCATTGAGTGTTAATCACATATTGATGTGAACTAGATTACTGACTCTAGTTAACTCTTTGGATGTTGGTCACATGGCGACGTGACCTGTGAGTGTTAATCACATGGCGATGTGAACTAGATTATTGACTCTAGTGCAAGTGGGAGACTGTTGGAAATGTGCCCTAGAGGCAATAATAAATTGGTTATTATTATATTTCCTTGTTTATGATAATTGCTTATTGTCCATGCTAGAATCGTATTGATAGGAAACTCAGATACATGTGTGGATACATAGACATACACCATGTCCCTAGTAAGCCTCTAGTTGACTAGCTCGTTGATCAACAGATGGTCACGGTTTCGTGACCATGGACATTGGATGTCGTTGATAACGGGATCACATCATTAGGAGAATGATGTGATGGAGAAGACCCAATCCTAAGCCTAGCACAGATCGTGTAGTTCGTATGCTAAAGCTTTTCTATATGTCAAGTATCTTTTCCTTAGACCATGAGATTGTGCAACTCCTGGATACCGTAGGAATGCTTTGGGTGTACCAAACGTCACAACGTAACTGGGTGGCTATAAAGGTGCACTACAGGTATCTCCGAAAGTGTCTGTTGGGTTGGCACGAATCGAGACTGGGATTTGTCACTCCGTATGACGGAGAGGTATCTCTGGGCCCACTCGGTAGGACATCATCATAATGTGCACAATATGTGATCAAGGAGTTGATCACGGGATGATGTGTTATGGAACGAGTAAAGAGACTTGCCGGTAACGAGATTGAACAAGGTATCGGGATACCAACGATCGAATCTCGGGCAAGTACTGTACCGATAGACAAAGGGAATTGTATACGGGATTGATTGAATCCTTGACATCGTGGTTCATCCGATGAGATCATCGTGGAGCATGTGGGAGCCAACATGGGTATCCAGATGTGATGCCCGAAGACCGACGTCCCAGAAGATTCCAGAAGATTCCAGATGTTCCGGGTTCTCCCGTGTGTTCTTTTTGCTTGTGTTATTTATTTTGCATTGCATCATGTCATCATGCCATCATGTCATTAATTTTTTGCATCTCAACTTAAGTAAATCGTGTGGGCCTTCGGTCCATTTAAATCGAGGGAATGCACATGGTGTTTTCTCTTTATAACATATCCTCCTAATATTTATGGAGCTACTATAAAAAATATTCCACTGTATGGAATTAACCCATAACACACTTGCATTTAATTCTCATGCCTTTGTTATCTTAATTCCCGGCCCCAAACTTTGTCCTCAAATTCTAGTCTTTTGGATTTCTTCTAAAGGGATTTCTAAATTCAAATAGTTTGACTTTTATTCGAACTTGTTTGAATTTTCATCTTCCAAAAACCCTCCTACTATTTTAATTAAATTCCTTACATTTTTATGATGCCCGAGAAAATAGCCGCTTGCCCAAATTCTAGCTCTACCTTCCTTTCTCCTCCTTTTCTTCTTTGTTTTTCTGTTTTGGGAAATAAAAGAAGAAGGAGAGCAGCCCAGCTTCAGGAAGAGAGCCCAGCCGCAGGCCCAGGCCTCCCTAGGCGCGGCCCAACTCCACCAGGCCGGCCCACCTACCTCTAACCCTAGCCGATCCCCCTCCAGGCTCACTCCCGCAGTGCCCCTCGCTCCTGTTTCCCAGCGCCGCCGCCCCCTCGCTCGTCTTTTCCCTCTCCTCTCTGTCCCGATTCCCCCTCGCTCCTCCCTCGATCGCATCGCCCGATTCCCTGACCCCGAGTCCCGCTCCTTCGATCTCCCGTGCGAACACTCCGCCAGGCCTCATCCCGATTCCCCTCGACTGCCTCGTTCCCTCCGCCAGGCCGAGCGCCCTTCGCAGTCATCCCACGCGCCAGGAGCTCGTCCGTCCTCCAGCTCCCCAGCGCCCCGTCGACCTCCCTCGAGCCCCTCCGTCCTCGAGGCCAACCGCGCCTCTTCTCCAGGACGACGCCCGACCCCTGTCTCCTCGCCGGCCAGGAGCTGCATCCACTTCGCCTCGTCGCCCGCCAAGGCCGATGCCCCCTCCTTCCCGCTCGAGGGATAGGAGCTCCCTCGCCCGCGTTGTCTCCTACCAGGGCCTCGTCCAGCGCCTCCCCTCGCCAAGTTGCTCCGTTCCCTTCGTCCTCCGCCTCGCCGCAGGACCTCCACTCAATGCTTCAAGCCGCCGCCGTGAAGCTCTCGGCTGCTGTGCCAAGGCCCTCCTCCACCTGCTGGTCGTCCTCCTCGCTGCTCCTCCGTGGCTCTGCTCCGGCCACCGGCGCGCCAAGAACGCTGCTGCCCTTGCCTCCTTGTTGCCTTTTTTTGGTTGTCTTGTTGCTGCTGTTTGTCTTTTCGCTAAGTGCCAGGTTGACATGTACAACTACGAGACCGATAAACCGGCATGCTCGACAAGTACCCTCCGATGACTAGTACATCTACGAACGGGAACGCCTACACGACTACACGATGACCCGACAAGTACCATGACCCAAGTACCACGACGACCCGAACAACTACGGATCATGTACAACTACCGTCGCCAAGTTCCACTACCGTCGCCCCGAAGATGTTGGGTTCATCAAGTCCCTCTCCGAAACGAACATGTACCACTACTTCAACTACCATCGCTCGACGATCCGTCAAGTACCTCTTCGGAAACGTGAACGACTACTTCCCTCTACGAACGTGTACCCCGACTCCCGAGAACGACTCCTTCCTCTACGATCTCGAACCGCCCCGAAACGAGTGTTTCGAAGGTATAACCCCGAGACGATGAATCGTGGATGCTTGTTGTGTTGTATGAGATGTTTCTTCCCTAGTGAGCACCGTGCCCGTTTCGTCCTTTTGTCATGTTCCTCGGTTGCCTCGTCGCCGACTCGTGGGAACCCGGTGACGGGATCGCCCCACCTTTCATCTCGTTTGACTCGCTCACGCCATCTTTCCTTTTGCACCGGACTCTCAACGAGTTACCGGAACCGATATGTTGTCGTGGCATCATTTTCGGAATTGTTGCCGTGGCACCTTTTTCCTTCCACCACGGGGACAATTGCTTCATATCATCTTCTTGTCAACTTTTAATAAAATTGCATAAAACTTGATCATGTCATCCGCATCATGTTAACAACATTATATATGTTAAATTGTTGTTTGCTTATAATTACTAAACATGCTCATGGGGATTTTCCGGAATTGTTGTTGTTATTTTCCGGCCTCATTTAAATTGTCTTAATAGTGTAGTTTTTTTATGCTTAACCTCTTGCCATGTTAACAAACATTTAATCTTGTCTTGTAATAAACGAGAGTCAACTAAATAAATAAAATGTGGTGTTTCATCAATATGCAACTCGTTGCATATTGAGCTCCACTTAAATTGTAGTGTTGTTTGTGCACTTTGCCATGCCATGCATATTTAAACCGGACATGCATCATACTTGGATGTGCATCGTATGCCATGTTTATTCTTGTGTGTTTACCATGTTGTTTGCTTCTTTCCGGTTGTTTCTCTTGTTAGCTTCGGTTTCGTTCCGGAGCTGTGAGGATTCGCTCCTCTGTGTTGCTCCGTCTACTTCGTGGATCCATTCTTCTCCCTTGCAGAATCCCAGGCAAGATGATCATACCCTTGGATACCTTTACTACCATTGCCATGCTTAGTTGTCTCGATGCTATCGTTACATGTCGCGCTACCCATCTTTTATGTCAGCCTCTCCTTGTTGCCATGAAACCTCTAACTTTGAAACCTTCCTAGCAAAACCACTGTTTGGCTATGTTACCCACTTGCTCAGCCCCTCTTATAGCGTTGTTAGTTGCAGGTGAAGATGAAGCCCGTTCCAGGAGGGAACTTGTTGTTGGAATATCACAATATCTATAAATATTATTAACACACCTATATACTGGGCATGGGTGGAAGGCTTGGCCTTTTGCTCGGTGTTTTGTTCCACTCATGCCACCTTAGGCGCCGATAAACCGGCATTATGTTCCTTGATTTTGCGTTCCTTACACGATGGGTGGATGGGGACCCCTTGATAGTTCGACTTTGAATAAAACTCCTCTAGCAAGGCCCAACATTGGTTTTATTTGCCTCATAATAATAACTTAATTAATTAATTAATTTGCATAAGGGGGACACTCCTTGGAGATTCTTTTCTACATAGCAGGGGGGCCAGTGCTGATGGTGTTGGTCCCAAACTAGAGCCACTTGCGGTGCCACCCAGTTATCTGGGATCTTCGGTTACTATACGTAGCGCTCATCCGGACGTGGCCTGAGACGAGATGCGCGCGGCTACCATCAGGGTGTCAGCACGCCGGGAGGTCTTGCTGGACTAGTTTTACCATTGTCGAAATGTCTTGTGCTACCGGGATGCCGAGCCTGATCGGTTTTCCCTAAGATAAGGAGTGATGATATTATATTTATCGCTTCAGCTAATCGTGAGAGCTTGTGATGGGCTAAGTTGGGACACCCCTGCAGGGTTATGATCTTTCGAAAGCCGTGCCCGCGGTTATGTGGCAGATTGGAATTTGTTAATGTCTGGTTGTAGAAAACTTGACAGAGGATCCGAAGTAAAACACACCACTATGTGAGTAACCGTGACTGTCTCTTTTCACTTTGAGAAGAGAACACGGTGGGGTTATGTTTGATCGTATGTAGTTCAGGATCTTTAGCGATCACCTTTTGCGACCGTTTGCGTAGATGCTCATCTTATTCTGGTACTCGTAAGTTAGCCACCATATTATGCTTAGCCGCTGCTGCAACCTCACCACTTTACCTCCTCCTACCCTTAAAGCTTTGCTAGTCTTGATGCCCATGGTTATGGGATTGCCGAGTCCTCGTGGCTCACAGATACTACAACACCAGATGCAGGTTCAGCCGAGTTTGATGCAGGAGCTGGCTCAAGTTCTTCACTGGGAGTTCGATGAAGAGTTTGGCCGTATGCTTGTGACGTTTCGACGATCAATAGTGGCTTCTACTAGGATTCGATCCTGACCTGTGGCTTTATGTTGTTTTGGTATCTTTCATTTGGATCTTCGCCCGTAGTCGGGTTGTGATGTTTTGAATGATGTTTTGCTTATGTACTGTATTGTGTGAAGTGGCGAGTGTAAGCCAACTATCTCCTTTTGCAATTTAATCCCTCTTTTACATGAGTCGTGCAAAGATACCAAACTTGAGATCATTCTAGGATGGGCTTATTCCTTTAAGTCGTGCCTCAACACGTAGGAGGTATAGTCCCATCCTGGGCATTACAAGTTGGTATCAGAGCCTTCTCCGACCTAGAAGCCCCCATTGATTGATCGAATCGTTGACGGTTGAGTCTAGGCACACACTTGAAAATATTTTGAGTCCTATATATATATATATATATATATATATATATATATATATATATATATATATATATATATATATATATATATATATATATATATATATATATATATATATCGGAGAGTAGGATTTCTTTTGCTCCTCAGCTCTCATTCTGGTGAGTACTCCTGACGATTACTCTTGTCTCTTTTACTTTCAAAAATGCACCAAATTTTTTTAGGATCACGCGAGTATTGTTTGGATTGTTCCGATGTCTTTGTGACGAGAACATTGTTCTCGATGCCTCCTAACATTAGGGGTTGTGGCAGTGTCCCGGGGAGTTGAGCTCCGAGGTGTTGTCGTCACAAATCCATCGCGGCAGTACTAGAATACTTAAGACGGCCGACATCGAAAACTCTCCTATGCGGTTAGTGGCAAGATAACCCCGACATCACCCAGTACTGGGGAGGTAGTTCGAGAGTATTGCCATAACTTGTATAGTGGATGCGTTTCGAAGGTCCGAGGTAAACAGTTTCCGGAATCAACTGGTTATGTGTTGAAGGATGGATACAGCTGGATGTAGGATTAGAGTTGAGTGCGCGGTGCTTCCCCTGTATCCCCAACACCTGATTGCATAACTGGAAACTTTCGAAAATTAATAGGTGGGTTCATCTAGTCGTTCTAGGCATTCTTCCAACGAATGCATGATATGAAGTTCGGGGTTCTACATTGAGTGAAGTGGTTTTATAGACTTGTTCCGATCGGGATTTGCATCTTAAAGGGTCCTTGGCTATGCTGATACGGGGATTGCAAAACCCTTTTGTAACACGTTCCATGAGCTTTCAGCACGAAGATGTCGAACGAAGCTTCTATCTTGTATTTGTTCTATCTGTTCCTTGTTCCTTTTTTATTTACTTTTGTTCTCCAAGAGGCTTCTCGACAAGTTGATGTACCCGCGGAATTCATTCGTTCAATTCTCTGTTCGGATGATATTGTGAAGATCATGTTGCATATCTATCCTTTGTTCTTGTTTTGATTCTGGTATTCGAGTTGCTTCGATGTCAAATGTTGATTCCATACCTTTCCTAATCGGTATTATCATATTTATATGGGAGTGCTAATTCTTTTTGACCATCAAGATCTTCATGTTAATCTTTTTTTTCAACCGGTGTGCCTTCTCTTCAAGTTATTCCATACGGACGCCGTTGAGAAATCTGATGATGGTGTCTGTTTCATTCATCCCAAGTTGTCTTTGTTTTCCCCACCCTCCCACCCTTCTTCTTCTCGGAGCAAGAAATTCTCAAATGAAATATCCATTTTATTCATGTGAGGTTCTTCATTCGTTTCCTTCAATGTTCTTATCCGGTGCTTTATCGTGAAGATGCTCAGGAAACTCCAAGTTCATCATTCTTTTGTTCTCAAATTATGCCGGTGGATGTAATTCAAGATTTCGGTGTTGATCTTATCCTTTTCCTCTTTTCACAATGTGCTATTATTCCGGTGCACCAATTATTCATTCTCCTCTTGCTATTCATATCCGGAGTGCTGAAGATATCTCGGAAGATTCATAATTCCATTCTTAATCCGTTCAAATTATTTTTGAGGATTGCTATCTTATTCAAGCCATTTAATTCAACCGGTGTAATACTCTTCAAGCAATCTTTTTCAACGGTGGTTTCTTTGAGTGGGCCCTAACCCACAGGTCTTTTCCCAGGATCTTACCTAACTCTTCCAATTTTCTGGAGTTATACTTAAATTCTTTTCATAGTGCGACGTAAGTATGAATCCCATCAGTCACAGTCCTTCTCGAAGACCACTTTCAAATTCTTTTGTCGTTGTTTCAACCTTTTTAATTCTTCATTCCGGAGTGCTCAACAATTCTTATGGCATTTCTCGTCTTCATTCTCAACATTTGGAGACCGGATAAGTGTTTCTCTTAATTCTTGGCCGTCTTCTTGAAGATTCGTGGTTCTAGCTTCATGCCATCCTCATTATTTTTCCGATTGTGGGGAATTCTTTTATGCCATCCAAAGCATTTCATGAGTTCTTCCCATTGTGATCCTCCGAAGGCCATCATTTAAGAATATTTCTTCGTTCTCAGTTTTCAACTTCGTTCTCCAAATATTCTTCATTGATGTCTCTTCGTTCGTCTCCATATTCTTACGGTGGTTCATTCAAGTTTACTCTTTCGTGTTATCGTATTAATTCACTCGTTCTTTTCATAATCCTACCGGTGGTTCGTTGAAGAATTACCCAAGCTTGTGCGAGATCTCTCTTAATTCTTTCCAACGATAATATGTAGGATGCCAAATCCTTTAGTTGTCATCAATTTAAATTGGTGAAGGAGATGCATGACATAATTCTTATTCTTATTCCTTCAAGGTGATTTAATTCTTTTGTCTGGAGCTTGTTCATCATATCATATTCTCGGTTCTAAGTTGTTCATCTTGTTTTCCGGAGCTCCAAGTTATTTCAATTATATCATTTCAACCTCAATCTAATTCATCTCAGGCCTTGAATCTTATTCTTTCATCTTTCACTCTCATGTTTTCATTACCGGAGTTCTTCATGGTGGTTCATCATCATTTAATTCATCCTCAAAGTCTTCATCAAGATTCTTGTTGGAGGAGGTCAAATATTCTTCTTCTTGCATTTTGAAGTGCAATCCCCTACCTTATCTTTTCAGGTGGTGTTATGTCATTCTTGATAATTTTCCTCCATGTTTCATGATTCACAAGTTGTCAAGAATGAGATATTTAAAACCATTATTTTCCTTGTTCAGGAGATCCCTTCAACCCCTCTTTTTTATCTCTTGGAGTTATTTTGGGTTGTATTCACCTAAAAGCTTTCCCTAAGGATTGTTGCTAATTATGGTGCTCATAAATGACACAAGTTCTTCATTTATCCTTCTAGTGAAATAAGTTTTTCGTCTCCTTGTTGATCTCAATCCAAGCAATTTGTTTCTGTTAGTGGCTGGTTGTCACATCTTAATTTTGCGATGTTTCCATAAGCCCACATCAAGCTTATTCTTTCGTTGTTGAATTTCCAACAACTCCATTCAACCCTTCTTTGTAAGGTTGCTCTTTCAAATTCAATTTTGGGAGAAGTTGTCATTTTTCTTCTCCGTTCTTTCTTTCCAACGACCTAGCTTATATTCTTCCATTCCGGAGGCATTGTGATGATGATCTCTCTTCGAACCATCATCTTGTCATATCGAGATCATGTTTTTTTCCTTTGCTTACCATTTAACCGGAGTGTTGTATTCTTCATTCAGTTCCGTCATTTATCTAGTTTTGCCTGTCTTTTTTAACCGGAGTGCTATCTGAATTCTTTCTTACCCCTTGTGCCATTCTTTCAATGTTCCGGAGGCAACGTGTTGTTGTTTTCATCAATTATCTTCCCAACTTGGCAAGTTCATGTTCAATTCCTTCCTTTTTCAGACAATGTGCTGTCCAAATTATGTCATTCTTATTCCTTGGCTGTACCGTTGCAGTTTCATATTCTTTTGGTTCGTAAGCTCTTGTTTCATGTTTTTTCAACCTACAAGGTTCTCATAATGTTCCTTGTTACTCTTTTCTAACGGAGTGTTTTCATATTCGTTCATCTCCGTTGTATTCTTTCTTTCAAGATTGTTCAACCTCTCAAGTTCGTGGTTTCACTCGTCTGTTAAAGAAGCAACTTTGTTTTACCTCTTCTTTTTTCGTTTCTATCCGGTGCCATCTCTAGGATCTCGGGTCGAGATCCTTTGTTAGTGTGGGAGAGTTGTGACGCCCGAAGACCGACGTCCCAGAAGATTCCAGAAGATTCCAGATGTTCCGGGTTCTCCCGTGTGTTCTTTGTGCTTGTGTTATTTATTTTGCATTGCATCATGTCATCATGCCATCATGTCATTAATTTTTTGCATCTCAACTTAAATAAATCGTGTGGGCCTTCGGTCCATTTAAATCGAGGGAATGCACATGGTGTTTTCTCTTTATAACATATCCTCCTAATATTTATGGAGCTACTATAATAAATATTCCACTGTGTGGAATTAACCCATAACACACTTGCATTTAATTCTCATGCCTTTGTTATCTTAATTCCCGGCCCCAAACTTTGTCTTCAAATTCTAGTCTATTGGATTTCTTCTAAAGGGATTTCTAAATTCAAATAGTTTGACTTTTATTCGAACTTGTTTGAATTTTCATCTTCCAAAAACCCTCCTACTATTTTAATTAAATTCCTTACATTTTTATGATGCCCGAGAAAATAGCCGCTTGCCCAAATTCTAGCTCTACCTTCCTTTCTCCTCCTTTTCTTCTTTGTTTTTCTGTTTTGGAAAATAAAAGAAGAAGGAGAGCAGCCCAGCTTCAGGAAGAGAGCCCAGCCGCAGGCCCAGGCCTCCCTAGGCGCGGCCCAACTCCACCAGGCCGGCCCACCTATCTCTAACCCTAGCCGATCCCCCTCCAGGCTCACTCCCGCAGCGCCCCTCGCTCATGTTTCCCAGCGCCGCCGCCCCCTCGCTCGTCTTTTCCCTCTCCTCTCTGTCCCGATTCCCCCTCGCTCCTCCCTCGATCGCATCGCCCGATTCCCCGACCCCGAGTCCCGCTCCTTCGATCTCCCGTGCGAACACTCCGCCAGGCCTCATCCCGATTCCCCTCGACTACCTCGTTCCCTCCGCCAGGCCGAGCGCCCTTCGCAGTCATCCCGCGCGCCAGGAGCTCGTCCGTCCTCCAGCTCCCCAGCGCCCCGTCGACCTCCCTCGAGCCCCTCCGTCCTCGAGGCCAACCGTGCCTCTTCTCCAGGACGACGCCCGGCCCCTGTCTCCTCGCCGGCCAGGAGCTGCATCCACTTCGCCTCGTCGCCCGCCAAGGCCGATGCCTCCTCCTTCCCGCTCGAGGGAGAGGAGCTCCCTCGCCCGCGTTGTCTCCTACCAGGGCCTCGTCCAGCGCCTCCCCTTGCCAAGTTGCTCCGTTCCCTTCGTCCTCCGCCTCGCCGCAGGACCTCCACTCAACGCTTCAAGCCGCTGCCGTGAAGCTCTCGGCTGCTGTGCCAAGGCCCTCCTCCACCTGCTGGTCGTCCTCCTCGCTGCTACTCCGTGGCTATGCTCCGGCCACCGGCGCGCCAAGAACGCTGCTGCCCTTGCCTCCTTGCTGCCTTTTTTTGGTTGTCTGGTTGCTGCTGTTTGTCTTTTCGCTAAGTGCCAGGTTGACATGTACAACTACGAGACCGATAAACCGGCATGTTCGACAAGTACCCTCCGATGACTAGTACATCTACGAACGGGAACGCCTACACGACTACACGATGACCCGACAAGTACCATGACCCAAGTACCACGACGACCCGAACAACTACGGATCATGTACAACTACCGTCGCCCCGAAGATGTTGGGTTCATCAAGTCCCTCTCCGAGACGAACATGTACCACTACTTCAACTACCGTCGCTCGACGATCCGTCAAGTACCTCTTCGGAAACGTGAATGACTACTTCCCTCTACGAACGTGTACCCCGACTCCCGAGAACGACTCCTTCCTCTATGATCTCGATGTTGGGGAACGTAGTATTTTAAAATTTTCCTACGATCACGCAAGATCTATCTACCAGATGCATAGCAACGAGAGGGAAGAGTGTGTCTACGTACCCTCGTAGACCGGAAGCGGAAGCGTCAAGTGACGCGGTTGATGTAGTCGAACTTCTTCGCGATTTAACCGATCAAGCACCGAACGTACGGCACCTCCGCGTTCAGCGCACGTTCAGCTTGATGACGTCCCACGAGCTCTTGATCCAGTTGAGCTTCACGGGAGAGTTTCGTCAGCACGACGGCGTGGTGACGGATATGATGTATTCACCGGCGCAGGGCTTTGCCTAAGCACTGCGACGGTATGACCGAGGTGTGTTTCTGTGGAGGGGGGCACCGCACACGTCTGGAACAATTCAACTTGTGTGTCCTAGGGTGCCCCCTGCCCCCGTATATAAAGGAGCAAGGGAGAGGCCGGCCCTAGAGGGGGCGCGCCAAGTGTGGGGAGTCCTACTAGGACTCCCAAGTCCTAGTAGGATTCCCCTTTCCTTTCCGGAGTAGGAGAGAAGGAAAGAGGTGGAGAGGGGGAAGGAAAAAGGGGCTGCACCCCTTGTCCAATTCGGACCAGAGGGGGGGCACGCGCCTCCTTCCTTTTGGCCTTTCTCCTCTATTCCCGTATGGCCCAATAAGGCCTATATACTCCGAAAAATACCCGAATCACTCGGAACCTTTCTGATGTCCGAATATAGTCGTCCAATATATCGATCTTTACGTCTCGACCATTTCGAGACTCCTCGTCATGTCCCCGGTCTCATTCGGGACTCCGAACTCCTTCGGTACATCAAAACTCATAAACTCATAATACCGATCGTCATCAAACGTTAAGCGTGTGGACCCTACGGGTTCGAGAACTATGTAGACATGACCGAGACTCATCTCCGGTCAATAACCAATAGCGGAACCTGGATGTTCATATTGGCTCCTACATATTCTACGAAGATCTTTTATCGGTCGAAACCGCATAACAACATACGTTGTTCCTTTTGTCATCGGTATGTTACTTGCCCGAGATTCGATCGTCGGTATCTCTATACCTAGTTCAATCTCGTTACCGGCAAGTCTCTTTACTCGTTCCGTAACACATTATCTCGTGACTAACTCATTAGTCTTTTGCTTGCAAGGCTTATTATGATGTGTGTTACCAAGAGGGCCCAGAGATACCTCTCCGACACTCGGAGTGACAAATCCTAATCTTGATCTATGCCAACACCACGAATACTTTCGGAGACACCTGTAGAGCATCTTTATGATCACCCAATTACGTTGTGACGTTTGATAGCACACAAGGTGTTCCTACGGTATTCGGGAGTTGCATAATCTCATAGTCATAGGAACATGTATAAGTCATGAAGAAAGCAATAGCAGTAAAACTAAACGATCATAGTGCTATGCTAACGGATGGGTCTTGTCCATCACATCATTCTCCTAATGATGTGATCCCGTTGATCAAATGACAACTCATGTCTATGGCTAGGAAACATAACCATCTTTGATCAATGAGCTAGTCTAGTAGAGGCATACTAGGGACATACTGTTTTGTCTATGTATTCACACATGTACTAAGTTTCCGGTTAATACAATTCTAGCATGAATAAAAGACATTTATCATGATATAAGGAAATACAAATAATCATCTTTATTATTGCCTCTAGGGCATATTTCCTTCAGTCTCCCACTTGCACTAGAGTCAATAATCTAGCTCACATCGCCATGTGATTTAATACCGATAGTTCACATCGTTATGTGAATAACACCCATAGTTCACATCACCATGTGACCAACACCCAAAGGGTTTACTAGAGTCAATAATCTAGTTCACATCGCTATGTGATTAATACCCAAGAGTAATAAGGTGTGATCATGTTTTGCTTGTGAGAGAAGTTTAGTCAACGGGTCTGTCACATTCAGATCCGTATGTATTTCGCAAATTTCTATGTCTATAATGCTCTGCATGGAGCTACTCTAGTTAATTGCTCCCACTTTCAATACGCATCCAGATTGATACTTAGAGTCATCTGGATTTAGTGTCAAAGCTTGCATCGACGTAACCCTTTACGACGAACTCTTTATCACCTCCATAATCGAGAAATATTTCCTTTAGTCATCCAATTACTAAGGATAATTTTGACCGCTGTACAGTGATCTACTCCTGGATCACTATTGTACCTCCCTGTCAAACTCATGGCAAGGTACACAACGTGTTTTGTACACAGCATGGCATACTTTATAGAACCTATGGCTGAGGCATAGGGAATGACTTTCATTCTCTCTATATTTTTCTGCCGTGGTCTGGCTTTGAGTCTTACTCAACTTCACACCTTACAAGTCAGGCAAGAACTCCTTCTTTGACTGATCCATTTTGAACTACTTCAAAATCTTATCAAGGTATGTACTCATCGAAAGTCTTATCAAACGTCTTGATCTATCTCTATAGATCTTGATGTCCAATATGTAAGCAGCTTCACCAAGGCCTTTCTTTGAAAAAATCCTTTCAAACACTCCTTTATGCTTTCCAGAAAATTCTACGTCATTTTCGATCAACAATATGTCATTCACATATACTTATCAAAAATGTTGTAGTGCTCCCACTCACTTTCTTGTAAATACTGGCTTCACCGCAAGTCTGTATAAAACTATATGCTTTGATCAACTTATCAAAGCGTATATTCCAACTCTGAGATGCTTGCACCAGTCCATAGACGGATCGCTAGAGTTTGCACATTTTGTTAGCACCTTTAGGATTGACAAAACCTTCTGGCTGCATCATATACAACTCTTATTTAATAAATCCATTAAAGAATGTAGTTTTGTTATCCATCTGCCAGATTTCATACAATGCGGCAATTGCTAACTTGATTCGGACAGACTTAAGCATCGCTATGGGTGAGAAAGTCTCATCGTAGTCAACTCCTTGAACTTGTCGAAAACCTTTCGCAACAAGTCGAGCTTTGTAGACAGTAACATTACCGTCTGCGTCGGTCTTCCTCTTGAAGATCCATTTATTTTCGATGGCTTGCCGGTTATCGGGCAAGTCAACCAAAGTCCATACTTTGTTTTCATATATGGATCCCATCTCAGATTTCATGGCCTCAAGCCATTTTGCGGAATATGGGCTCGTCATCGCTTCCTCATAGTTCGCAGGTTCATCATGGTCTAGTAACATGACTTCCAGAACTGGGTTGCCGTACCACTCTGGTGCGGAACGTACTCTGGTTGATCTACGACGTTCAGCAGAAACTTGATCTGAAGTTTCATGATCATTATCATTAGCTTCCTCACTAATAGGTGTAGGAATCATTGGAACTAGTTTCTGTGATGTTCCACTTTCCAATTCGGGAGAAGGTACAATTACCTCATCAAGTTCTACTTTCCTCCCACTCACTTCTTTCGAGAGAAACTCCTTCTCTAGAAAGGATCCACTCTTAGCAACAAAGACCTTGCCTTAGGATCTGTGATAGAAGGTGTACCCAACAGTTTCTTTTTGGGTATCCTATGAAGATTTACTTCTCCGATTTGGGTTCGAGCTTATCATGTTGATACTTTTTCACATAAGCATCGCAGTCCCAAACTTAAAGAAATGACAGCTTAGGTTTCTCGTCAAACCACAGTTCATACGGTGTCATCTCCACGGATTTAGATGGTGCCCTATTTAACGTGAATGTAGCTGTCTCTAATGCGTAACCCCAAAAGTGATAGTGGTAGATCGGTAAGAGACATCATCGATCGCACCATATCTAATAAAGTACGGTTATGACGTTCGGACACACCATTACACTGTGGTGTTCCAGGTGGCGTGAGTAGTGGAACTATTTCGCATTGTTTTTATTGAAGGCCAAACTCGCTAACTCAAATATTTTACCTCTACGATCATATCGTAGAAACTCTTATTTTCTTGTTACGATGATTCTCCACTTCACTCTGAAATTCTTTGAACTTTTCAAATGTTTCAGACTTGTGCTTCATTAAGTAGATATACCCATATCTGCTCAAATCATCAGTGAAGGTCAGAAAATAACGATACCTGCCGCGAGCTTCAACACTCATTGGTCCGCATACATCAGTATGTATGATTTCCAACAACTCTGTTGCTCGCTCCACGGTTCCGGAGAACGGAGTTTTAGTCATCTTGCCCATGAGGCATGGTTCGCAAGCACCAAGTGATTCATAATCAAGTGATTCCAAAAGTTCATCACTATGGAGTTTCTTCATGCGCTTTACACCAATATGACCTAAACGGCAGCGCCACAAATAAGTTGCACTATCATTATTAACCTTGCATCTTTTGGCTTCAATATTATGAATATGTGTATCACACGATCGAGATCCAACAAACCATTTTCATTGGGTGTATGACCATAGAAGGTTTTATTCATGTAAACAGAACAACAATTATTCTCTAACTTACATGAATAACCGTATTGCAATAAACATGATCAAATCATATTCATGCTCAACACAAACACCAAATAACACTTATTTAGGTTCAACACTAATCCCGAAAGTATAGGGAGTGTGCGATGATGATCATATCAATCTTGGAACTACTTCCAATACACATCGTCACTTCATCCTTTAACTAGTCTGTTCATTATGCAACTCCCATTTCGAGTTACTACTCTTTAGCAACTGAACCAATATCAAATACCGAGGGGTTGCTATGAACACTAGTAAAATACACATCAATAATCTGTATATCAAATATACCTTTGTTCACTTTGCCATCCTTCTTATCCGCCAAATATCTAGGGCAGTTCCACTTCTAGTGACCATTTCCTTTGCAGTAGAAGCACTTAGTTTCAGGCTTGAGTTTAGCTTTGGGTTTCTTCACGGGAGTGACAACTTGCTTGTCATTCTTCTTGAAGTTCCCCTTCTATCCCTTTGCCCTTTACTTGAAACAAGTGGTCTGGTTAACCATCAACACTTGATGCTCTTTCTTGATTTCTACCTTCGCCAATTTCAGCATCGTGAAGAGCTCGGGAATTACTTTCGTCATCCCTTGCATATTATAGTTCATCACGAAGTTCTACTAACTTGGTGATAGTGTCTAGAGAACTTTGTCAACTACTATCTTATCTGGAAGATTAACTCCCACTTGATTCAAGCAATTGTACTACCCAGACAATCTGAGCACATGCTCACTGGTTGAGCTATTCTCCTCCATCTTGTAGGCAAATTACTATCAGAGGTCTTATACCTCTCGACACGGGCGTGAGTATGAAATACTAATTTCAACTCTTGGAACATCTCATATGCTCCGTGGCGTTTCAAAACGTTTTTGAAGTCCCGGTTATAAGCCGTAAAGCATGGTGCACTAAACTATCAAGTAGTCATCATATCGAGCTTTTGTCAAAACGTTCATAACGTCTACATCTGCTCCTACAATAGGTCTTTCACCTAGCGGTGCATCAAGGACATAATTCTTCTGTGCAACAATGAGGATAATCCTCAGATCACGGAACAATTCTGCATCATTGCTACTAACATCTTTCAACTTGGTTTTCTCTAGGAACATATAAAAAATAAACGTGGAGCAACATCGCGAGCTAATGATCTATAACATAGATATGCTAATACTAACAGGACTAAGTTCATGATAAATTAAAGTTCAATTAATCATATTACTTAAGAACTCCCACTTAGATAGACATCCCTCCGGTCATCTAAATGATCACGTGATCCAAATCAACTAAACCATGTCCGATCATCACGTGAGATGGAGTAGTTTCAATGGTGAACATCTTATGTTGATCATATCTACTATATGATTCACGCTCGACCTTTCGGTCTCCAGTGTTCCGAGGCCATATCTGCATATGCTAGGCTCGTCAAGTTTAACCCGAGTATTCTGCGTGTGCAAAACTGGCTTACACCCGCTGTATTTGAACGTAGAGCTTATCACACCCGATCATCACGTGGTGTCTCGGCACGACGAACTTTCGCAACGGTGCATACTCAGGGAGAACACTTATACCTTGAAATTTAGTAAGGGATCATCTTATAATGCTACCGTCGTTCTAAGCAAAATAAGAAGCATAATAAGATAAACATCACATGCAATCAAAATATGTGACATGATATGGCCATCATCATCTTGTGCTTTCGATCTCCATCTCCAAAGCACTGTCATGATCACCTTCATCACCGGCGCGACACCTTGATCTCCATCGTAGCATCGTTGTCGTTTCGCCAACTATTGCTTCTACGACTATCGCTACCACTTAGTGATAAAGTAAAGCAATTACATGGCGATTGCATTTCATACAATAAAGCGACAACCATATGGCTCCTGCCAGTTGCTGATAACATTACAAAACATGATCATCTCATACAAAACCGTATAACTCATCATGTCTTGACCATATCACATCACAACATGCCCTGCAAAAACAAGTTAAACGTCCTCTACTTTGTTGTTGCAAGTTTTACGTGGCTGCTACGGGCTTAGCAAGAACCGTTCTTACCTACGCATACAAAACCACAACGATGTTTCGTCAAGTATGTGATGTTTTAACCTTCACAAGGACCGGGCGTAGCCACACTTGATTCAGCTAAAGTGAGAGAGACAGACACCCGCCAGTCACCTTTAAGCAACGAGTGCTCTTAACGGTGAAACCAGTCTCGCGTAAGCGTACGCGTAATGTCGGTCCGGGCCGCTTCATCTCACAATACCGCCGAAGCAAAGTATGACATGCTGGTAAGCAGTATGACTAGTATCGCCCACAACTCATTGTGTTCTACTCGTGCATATCATCTACGCATAGACCTGGCTCTGATACCACTGTCGGGGAACGTAGTATTTTAAAATTTTCCTACGATCACGCAAGATCTATCTACCAGATGCATAGCAACGAGAGGGAAGAGTGTGTCTACGTACCCTCGTAGACCGGAAGCGGAAGCGTCAAGTGACGCGGTTGATGTAGTCGAACTTCTTCGCGATTCAACCGATCAAGCACCGAACGTACGGCACCTCCGCGTTCAGCACACGTTCAGCTTGATGACGTCCCACGAGCTCTTGATTCAGTTGAGCTTCACGGGAGAGTTTCGTCAGCACGACGGCGTGGTGACGGATATGATGTATTCATCGGCGCAGGGCTTCGCCTAAGCACTGCGACGGTATGACCGAGGTGTGTTTCTGTGGAGGGGGGCACCGCACACGTCTGGAACAATTCAACTTGTGTGTCCTAGGGTGCCCCCTGCCCCCGTATATAAAGGAGCAAGGGAGAGGCCGGCCCTAGAGGGGGCGCGCCAAGTGTGGGGAGTCCTACTAGGACTCCCAAGTCCTAGTAGGATTCCCCTTTCCTTTCCGGAGTAGGAGAGAAGGAAAGAGGTGGAGAGGGGGAAGGAAAAAGGGGCTGCACCCCTTGTCCAATTCGGACCAGAGGGGGGGCACGCGCCTCCTTCCTTTTGGCCTTTCTCCTCTATTCCCGTATGGCCCAATAAGGCTCATATACTCCGAAAAATACCCGAATCACTCGGAACCTTTCCGATGTCCGAATATAGTCGTCCAATATATCGATCTTTACGTCTCGACCATTTCGAGACTCCTCGTCATGTCCCCGGTCTCATCCGGGACTCCGAACTCCTTCGGTACATCAAAACTCATAAACTCATAATACCGATCGTCATCAAACGTTAAGCGTGCGGACCCTACGGGTTCGAGAACTATGTAGACATGACCGAGACTCATCTCCGGTCAATAACCAATAGCGGAACCTGGATGTTCATATTGGCTCCTACATATTCTACGAAGATCTTTTATCGGTCAAAACCGCATAACAACATACGTTGTTCCTTTTGTCATCGGTATGTTACTTGCCCGAGATTCGATCGTCGGTATCTCTATACCTAGTTCAATCTCGTTACCGGCAAGTCTCTTTACTCGTTCCGTAACACATTATCTCGTGACTAACTCATTAGTCTTTTGCTTGCAAGGCTTATTATGATGTGTGTTACCGAGAGGGCCCAGAGATACCTCTCCGACACTCGGAGTGACAAATCCTAATCTTGATCTATGCCAACACCACGAATACTTTCGGAGACACCTGTAGAGCATCTTTATGATCACCCAATTACGTTGTGACGTTTGATAGCACACAAGGTGTTCCTACGGTATTCGGGAGTTGCATAATCTCATAGTCATAGGAACATGTATAAGTCATGAAGAAAGCAATAGCAGTAAAACTAAACGATCGTAGTGCTATGGTAACGGATGGGTCTTGTCCATCACATCATTCTCCTAATGATGTGATCCCGTTGATCAAATGACAACTCATGTCTATGGCTAGGAAACATAACCATCTTTGATCAATGAGCTAGTCTAGTAGAGGCATACTAGGGACATACTGTTTTGTCTATGTATTCACACATGTACTAAGTTTCCGGTTAATACAATTCTAGCATGAATAAAAGACATTTATCATGATATAAGGAAATACAAATAATCATCTTTATTATTGCCTCTAGGGCATATTTCCTTCACTCGAACCGCCCCGAAACGAGTGTTTCGAAGGTATAACCCCGAGACGATGAACCGTGGATGCTTGTTGTGTTGTATGAGATGTTTCTTCCCTAGTGAGCACCGTGCCCGTTTCGTCCTTTTGTCATGTTCCTCGGTTGCCTCGTCGCCGACTCGTGGGAACCCGGTGACGGGATCGCCCCACCTTTCATCTCGTTTGACTCGCTCACGCCATCTTTCCTTTTGCACCGGACTCTCAACGAGTTACCGGAACCGATATGTTGCCGTGGCATCATTTTCGGAATTGTTGCCGTGGCACCTTTTTCCTTCCACCACGGGGACAATTGCTTCATATCATCTTCTTGTCAACTTTTAATAAAATTGCATAAAACTTGATCATGTCATCCGCATCATGTTAACAACATTATATATGTTAAATTGTTGTTTGCTTATAATTACTAAACATGCTCATGGGGATTTTCCGGAATTGTTGTTGTTATTTTCCGTCCTCATTTAAATTGTCTAAATAGTGTAGTTTTTTTATGCTTCACCTCTTGCCATGTTAACAAACATTTAATCTTGTCTTGTAATAAACGAGAGTCAACTAAATAAATAAAATGTGGTGTTTCGTCAATATGCAACTCGTTGCATATTGAGCTCCACTTAATTTGTAGTGTTGTTTGTGCACTTTGCCATGCCATGCATATTTAAACCGGACATGCATCATACTTGGATGTTCATCGTATGCCATGTTTATTCTTGTGTGTTTACCATGTTGTTTGCTTCTTTCCGGTTGCTTCTCTTGTTAGCTTCGGTTTCATTCCGGAGCTGTGAGGATTCGCTCGTCTGTGTTGCTCCGTCTACTTCGTGGATCCGTTCTTCTCCCTTGCGGAATCCCAGGCAAGATGATCATACCCTTGGATACCTTTACTACCATTGCCATGCTTAGTTGTCTCGATGCTATCGTTACATGTCGCGCTACCCATCTTTTATGTCAGCCTCTCCTTGTTGCCATGAAACCTCTAACCTTGAAACCTTCCTAGCAAAACCACTGTTTGGCTATGTTACCCGCTTGCTCAGCCCCTCTTATAGCGTTGTTAGTTGCAGGTGAAGATGAAGCCCGTTCCAGGAGGGAACTTGTTGTTGGAATATCACAATATCTACAAATATTATTAACACACCTATATACTGGGCATGGGTGGAAGGCTTGGCCTTTTGCTCGGTGTTTTGTTCCACTCATGCCACCTTAGGCGCCGATAAACCGGCATTATGTTCCTTGATTTTGCGTTCCTTACACGATGGGTGGATGGGGACCCCTTGACAGTTCGACTTTGAATAAAACTCCTCCAGCAAGGCCCAACATTGGTTTTATTTGCCTCATAATATTAACTTAATTAATTAATTAATTTGCATAAGGGGGACGCTCCTTGGAGATTCTTTTCTACATAGCAGGGGGGGCCAGTGCTGATGGTGTTGGTCCCAAACTAGAGCCACTTGCGGTGCCACCCAGTTATCTGGGATCTTCGGTTACTGTACGTAGCGCTCATCCGGACGTGGCCTGAGACGAGATGCGCGCGGCTACCATCAGGGTGTCGGCACGCCGGGAGGTCTTGCTGGACTAGTTTTACCATTGTCGAAATGTCTTGTGCTACCGGGATGCCGAGCCTGATCGGTTTTCCCTAAGATAAGGAGTGATGATATTATATTTATCGCTTCAGCTAATCGTGAGAGCTTGTGATGGGCTAAGTTGGGACACCCCTGCAGGGTTATGATCTTTCGAAAGCCGTGCCCGCGGTTATGTGGCAGATTGGAATTTGTTAATGTCCGGTTGTAGAAAACTTGACAGAGGATCCGAAGTAAAACACACCACTGTGTGAGTAACCGTGACTGTCTCTTTTCACTTTGAGAAGAGAACACGGTGGGGTTATGTTTGATCGTATGTAGTTCAGGATCTTTAGCGATCACCTTTTGCGACCGTTTGCGTAGATGCTCGTCTTATTCTGGTACTCGTAAGTTAGCCACCATATTATGCTTAGCCGCTGCTGCAACCTCACCACTTTACCTCCTCCTACCCTTAAAGCTTTGCTAGTCTTGATACCCATGGTTATAGGATTGCCGAGTCCTCGTGGATCACAGATACTACAACACCAGATGCAGGTTCAGCCGAGTTTGATGCAGGAGCTGGCTCAAGTTCTTCACTGGGAGTTCGATGAAGAGTTTGGCCGTATGCTTGTGACGTTTCGACGATCAGTAGTGGCTTCTACTAGGATTCGATCCTGACCTGTGGCTTTATGTTGTTTTGGTATCTTTCATTTGGATCTTCGCCCGTAGTCGGGTTGTGATGTTTTGAATGATGTTTTGCTTATGTACTGTATTGTGTGAAGTGGCGAGTGTAAGCCAACTATCTCCTTTTGCAATTTAATCCCTCTTTTACATGAGTCGTGCAAAGATACCAAACTTGAGATCATTCTAGGATGGGCTTATACCTTTAAGTCGTGCCTCGACACGTAGGAGGTATAGTCCCATCCTGGGCATTACACCAGATCCCGCTGTTGGTTATTGACCGGAGAGTTGTCTCGGCCATGTCTACATGACTCCCGAGCCCGTAGGGTCTACACACTTAAGGTTCGATGACGCTAGGGTTATAGGGAAAGTATGTACGCGGTTACCGAATGTTGTTCGGAGTCCCGGATGAGATCCCGGACGTCACGAGGAGTTCCGGAATGGTCCGGAGGTAAAGATTCATTTATGGGAAGTCCCGTTTTGGTCATCGGAAAAGTTTCGGGCACTATCGGTAGCGTACCGGGACCACCGGGAGGGTCCCGGGGGTCGACCGGGTGGGGCCATCGGCCCCAGAGGGCTGCGTGGGCCAAGTATGGGAGGGGACCAGCCCCAGGTGGGTTGGTGCACCCCCCAACCAGGCCCAAGGCGCCTCCAAGAGGGGACGGGGGCAAACCCTAGGGCAGATGGGCCCTAGGGCCCAATCTGGTGCGCCCCCCCTCTCCCTCTCCCCCTCTGGCCGCCACCCTTAGATGGGATCTGGGGTGGCCGCACCCTTAGGGGTGGGAAACCCTAAAGGGGGCGCAGCCCCTCCCTTCCCCTATATATATGTGAGGTTTGGGGCTGCCCATAACACGGTTTGACCTCTCTCGCTTGGCGCAGCCCTACCTCTCTCCCTCCTCGTCTCTCGCATTGCTTGGCGAAGCCCTGCTGGAGTCCCGCGCTCCTCCACCACCACCATGCCGTCGTGTTGCTGCTGGATGGAGTCTTCCCCAACCTCTCCCTCTCTCCTTGCTGGATCAAGGCGTGGGAGACGTCACCGGGCTGCACGTGTGTCGAACGCGGAGGCGCCCTTGTTCGGCGCTTAGATCGGAATCAACCGCGATCTGAATCGTAGCGAGTACGACTCCTTCATCCGCGTTCTTGCAACGCTTCCGCATCGCGATCTACAAGGGTATGTAGATGCACTCCCCTCTCCCTCGTTGCTAGATTACTCCATAGATAGATCTTGGTGATGCGTAGGATTTTTTTTGATTTTCTACTACGATCCCCAACAGCTTCATCTCACAATACCGCTGAATCAAAGTATGACATGCTGGTAAGCAATATGACTATTATCGCCCACAACTCATTGTGTTCTACGCGTGCATATCATCTACGCATAGACCTGGCTCATGATGCCACTGTTGGGGAACGTAGTATTTCAAAAAAAATCCTACGATCACGCAAGATCTATCTACTAGAAGCATAGCAACGAGTGGGAAGAGTGTGTTTACGTACCCTCGTAGACCGAAAGCGGAAGCGTCTAGAGACACGGTTGATGTAGTCGAACGTCTTCGTGATCCAACCGATCCAAGCACCAAACGTACGGCACCTCCGCGTTCAGCACACGTTCAGCTCGATGACGTCCCACGAGCTCTTGATCCACTTGAGCGTCGCGGGAGAGTTTTGTCAGCACGACGGCGTGGTGACGGTGATGATGAAGCTACTGACGCATGGCTTCGCCTAAGCGCTGCAACGATATGACCGAGGTGTGTATCTGTGGAGGGGGGCACCGCACACGGCTAAAACTGATGTTAACTTGTGTGTTCTAGGGTGCCCACTGCCCCGTATATAAAGGAGCAAGGGGGAGGGCCGGCCGACCCCTATGGCGCGCCCAAGGAGAGGAGGAGTCCTCCTCCTAGTAGGAGTAGGACTTCCCTTTCCTACTCCTACTAGGAGGGGGAAAGGAAGGAGGAGAGGGAGAAGGAAAAGGGGGGCGCCGCCCCCTTCCCTAGTCCAATTCAGACTAGAGGGGGAGGGGGCGCGCGGCCTGCCCTGGCCGGCCCTCTCTCTCTCCACTAAGGCCCATGTGGCCCATTAGTTCTCGCGGAGGGGTTCCGGTAACCCTCCGTCACTCCGGTTTTCTCCGAAATCACCCGGAACACTTCCGGTGTCTGAATATAGCCGTCCAATATATCAATCTTTATGTCATTCTGAGACTCCTCGTCATGTCTGTGATCACATCCGGGGCTCCGAACTACCTTCGGTGTGTCAAAACACATAAACTCATAATACCGATCGTCATCGAACGTTAAGCGTGCGGACCCTACGGGTTCGAGAACTATGTAGACATGACCGAGACTCATCTCCGCTCAATAACCAATAGCGGAACCTGGATGCTTATATTGGCTCATACATATTCTACGAAGATCTTTATCAGTCAAACCGCATAACAACATACGTTGTTCCCTTTGTCATCGGTATGTTATTTGCCCGAGATTCGATCGTCGGTATCATCGTACCTAGTTCAATCTTGTTACCGACAAGTCTCTTTACTCGTTCCGTAATACATCATCTCGTGACTAACTCATTAGTCGTTTGCTTGCAAGGCTTATTATGATGTGCATTACCGAGAGGGTCCAGAGATACCTCTCCGACACTCGGAGTGACAAATCATATTCTCGATCCATGCCAACACCACAAACACCTTCGGAGACACCTGTAGAGCATCTTTATAATCACCCAGTTACGTTGTCATATATTTTTACATTTGAAACAAAATTGGAAAACAGAAAACATTTTCATATATTTTTAACAAAATTTGAAAAATGTCATCATTTTTGAAAATTCTGGACACTTTCTGAAAAACGAAAATAAACTTGAAAAAAATAAAGAGAAAAAGAAAAAGGAACAGAAACAGAAAAAACAAAAAACAAAAATGAGAAAAGATAAAGGAAAAAATAATAGAATGACAGAAAAAACTAGAAAACAAGAAAAAACCCTGTTTAGGGAAGAAGGTTCCCAAAACCGTTTGGACGGATTGTGTATATCTGGAAGTGGGCCGGCCCATGTTTTGTCGCTGGCTTGGCTGCTCTGTGCGATCGCCTGACACTTTGCCGCAGCGAGCATCCAGTAGGGTTTTCCCACGCTTTATGCTAGATCCTGTCTCATGCTTTTTCTTGGATGCACAGTAGTGGGCTGGCCCATTGTGCCTTTTTTATTTTTTCTTTAGTTGTTTTTTCTGTTTATTAATCTGCTTTCTTCATTTTTCACCGTTTTTTCATTTCTTTCATGATTTTCACCGGGTTTTATTTTTCTTATTTCTTTCTCGTTTTTTTTCTTTCTTCGTTTGTCTTCTTTTTATATTTGTTTCCTCCTTGGATTTCATCAATATATTTTTTATGTCTACTTTTTTCATACACATTGTACATTGGTTGTATATATGTAGTACATTTTAATACATATTTTTTTTCGAGTACAAGATTAACATTTGTTGAATACATGGTAAACATTTTCTAAAGCACCGGGATCTTTTTAGTGGAAGTAAACATTTCTTCTGATACTATGTACATATACATCAAGAACATTTATATGCATGTTTAACTTGTTTCTATATTGAATTATATATTTAAATTTTTTGTTTTATATACCAGGAACATTTGTTTATTCTTTTATTTGATGTATGTTGACATTTTTTATATACACTAGAAATATTTTTAATACATTGGAAACACTTTTTAAGTACACGATCAACATATTTTCTACACATTGTTAATTTTTTTTGTATACATTTTTCGTATACATGAGAAACATTTTCTTTATACACATTTAAGATTTTTCGAAATGCTTGCTTAACATTTTTTTCAAATTCTACGTTAGATTTTTTTAAGTGTTTTATGTTAGAGATTTTGAATATATAACATTTGGAAGCATAGACATAAATAAATATATAAAACAAAAAAGAAAATAAAAACGTGAAAAGCAGGAAAGAATAAACGAGTCAGTGGCCTCCCGTGCACTGGGCCGGCCCATTTAGGGAGGCTTGAAGCGAGACACAGTGTCCCCCTGCGAGGGGGATACTGGGTCGCGATCGCGCGGTATTCGCGTCCAAAACATAATGGGCTAAGCCCAATTTGCAACGCGAGCAGATATAACAGACTGAGTCTGGCAGGGAAGGGTACCGCCCCATTTTTGCTAGGTTTCCCTCTCCGCCGCCACAGCAGCTTCTCCTCATCTCCCTCCTCGCCGCCGATCTCCGCTCGCCGCCATGGGACGCATGCACAGCAGCGGGAAGGGCATGTCGTCCTCGGTGATCCCCTACAAGCGGGAGGCCCCGGCCTGGGTCAAGACGTCCGCGCCGGACGTGGAGGAGATCATCGTGCGCTCCGCCAAGAAGGGCCAGCTGCCGTCTCAGATCGGCGCCCTGCTCCGCGACGGCTACGGCATCCCGCTGTCCAAGGCCGTCACCGGCGCCAAGATCGTGCGCCTGCTCAAGGCGCGCGGGCTGGCGCCGGAGATGCCCGAGGACCTCTACTTCCTCATCAAGAAGGCCGTCGCCATCAGGAAGCACCTGGAGAGGAACAGGTCGGACGTGGACGCCAAGTTCCGCCTCATCCTCGTCGAGAGCAGGGTCCACCGCCTCACCCGCTACTACCGCCTCACCAAGAAGATACCCGCCGCCTGGAAGTACGAGTCCACCACCGCGAGCACTCTCGTCGCCTGATTCGGTTAAGCTTCGGTTCGTTGACGTAATTCTCTGCAGCTTTGGACTTCGGTTTTGTGTTAAGTACTCCCTCCGTCCGCAAATACTTGTCGAAGAAATGGATGAATCTAGACGTATTTTAGTTATAGATACATCCAATTTTATCCATTTCTTCGACAAGTATTTTGGGACGGAGGGAGTAGTAAGCAATGCTTTTTGGGGATGTAAGCTGTTAAACCTATCAGCTACCGCTCGTATGCCTGGACAGAAGTATTTCGAGAGTTTAGTGTGGGACTGGATCAGGTTTTGATCCTTGCAAGTTGAGACTATTTACAATGTGTTGGTTTGGTAACTTTGAGTAGGCTGATAATGCTCTTCGTAGGTGCGTTGCTATCACAAGTCCTGCAGTGGAGTAAGAAACTTGCTAATGCACTCTTCATGTTTTATCTTGTTTTATTGTTGTTGCGAGCTCACAGTTGATGCAGGCTAGATTTACTTTCTACTCCCTCTGTAAACTAATATAAGAGCGTTTAGATCACTATTTTAGTATTCTAATTGCTCTTACATTAGTTTACAGAGGGAGTATATGTTTTTCTATCAACAAATTAAGGGAGAGTGGTCTTTCTTGGAATGTTTTTGTTCTTGTTTAGGCTTTCTAATGAGCTACTATCCAAGTGCTTGTGTAATGTCCATAAGTGGTAGCTTAAAACATTAAGCATATAACCCTAGAAGAGTATACAAACATGAAACGTGTACTGTAGCGTTAACAACTTGAGTGATGAAATCTTCATCAGGTAATGATCAACCTGCTATAGAGATCTTAATCAAATGAATTAATTTGCCAAAATCACACCGCTTTTGCAAAACCAGTTCCTTATTTTGAACTGAAGAGGGGTGGAGGGTTACCTTAGGTCAATAATTTGCACCTTTACTAGTATTGGTCTGAGATTTTACTTATGTTTCTTTGCTCCTTGGACTATTGGCCTGGAGGTTTTACTTGCGTTTCTTTGTTCCTTGGACTATTGGCCTGGAGGTTTTACTTGCATTTCTTTGTTCCTTGGACTATTGGACTGTAATCGATGTCCTGTTCTGTTATACATTTCCTATGGTTGGTCAGTAGTAAATCAGTTGTTCATGCCATGTAGGATACATACCAGGTTGGTTGTGATGCTTCCTGTGTAGGGAGTAATGATGTAACCTGCAATAAATACCTTGATCAAATGAACTAAGTTGGCCAAGATCACATCATTAGTTCATTAATTTGCACCTCTACCAGTATTTGGTCGGAGATTTTACCTGTGTTTCTTTGTTCCTTGGAACTATTATTTGGCCTGGAATCAGTACCCTGGCCTATTGCATTTCCTATCGCCGAACAGTCCTCCCTCTGCCCGTAACGATACAATAAAATTGTAGCACTAACATTATTGCATGGGAATATTTTGTTTGACATTATAGTTTAGATGATATATCAAGTGCTCAAACCATTTGTTGTTATTGATTGTGTTGTTTATGTTTACTTTACTTGGTGATGATCTGGTGAATATGTCGTGCTATTGTGTCATGGTTGGTCATTAGCGTTCCAAATGTTTCTTCGGACAATCCAAACTTGTTTCAGTGGGAAATATTTTCCTTTTAAAACCCTTTGCCCTGACTTAACTGAAGACACTGGTCATGGGGTTGTGAGTTGCCCAAACATGCGATTCATACCATGTATTGTTATCGGTTGTGATGCTTCCTGTGCACGAAATAAAGCTTGGATTACAGTAATATTTGCTTGAAAAAATCTACCTCCCAGGCTCCCAGCCCATAATGATCCAGGGCCTAGTTGTTCAGTGTGACACTATCATAATTTCTTTGATGGAACTTCAGATTATGAGGTAGCTTCGAAACGTAAGTTCCAAATGGTGGTTCTGTCTATGCTGCAGCTGCAGCTGTCTATGATGAGCTTTGCAGCTGTAGCTGTCTATGATGAGCTTTGTCTCGGGCCTTTTGTTGCCTATGCCGTTAATCTTAGGTCTTGGGAGTTCGAGTTCTTTTTCCTTCCATTCATCAGATGCCTATGTGCAGCAGGCATTCACATTTCGATTGCAGCACTAACATGATTGCAAACAAGTGTCTTTTTAGTTGTAGCACCAACAGGTGTTGAAGATTTTGTTTGACATTTGTTTGTCTAGATAACCTATACTAGCATCCAAGGGTCTTTTCATGTACTATGTTTCTGTGCACAAACTTTTCGGTTGGCAATAGATCATTACCTTGTTGATTGTGTTGTTTACACTTGGTGACGATCTAGTGGTGCAACCCTATCATTGTTTTGCTTTTAGGTGTTTGAAATATTACTTGGGACAATCAAAACTTGTTACCAAGGGCAAGGGGGGTATTTTCTTTCTAATTCCTTTTCGCCGGTAGTAATAACTCCACTGAAAGCAAGCATCGACTGACCATGGGATTCTCAGCTGCGACCATACGCCAAAGATGCGTGTGATCTGCCAATCTGCTATCCCGTCCATTCAGTCCAGCACTCAGATGGTGTGCCGCACAAGAAGCAATCAGGCATGTCTTGTAACACGAACGCTAAACCCTTTGCAATGATTGACCAAACCAAGCAGAAGCAGGTACGGGCGCAGCTGGCTGGCCCGAATAATGGTGCGTGCATGATCTCAACCAAGTTGGGTGCTTGATCTGAATAGATTGCAGATATCGTACGCACTTGCCCCGTGGATCTGTTTGTTGGCTGAATCTCAAACTAATCGGCAGCATATGCTGCCCCTCAACTTGCATACATTTCCAAGTGCCGTGTTTCGGGGACTTGACCGCCGATGATCGGTGGTTGCGGCGGCATGGGTTATAATTTGGGGTGTGGATTGATGCCAGCCTTTCAGCCAAGATGCATGTCAGGGCTGGCGGTTTAATCAAGTCGGGCGGTTTGGTTTGATTGTCGTACTGTGCTGCTGATATCGTGCTGCTCGGTGTGCGCGTTTGTTTATGGGAGATGCCGTTGTCTGTTGATGTTTGTGATATTCTAGGTTTTGGACCACTTTCACCACTGGCTTTGCTCATATACTGATGCCACCATGCCTACTCTATAAGCCAGTACACTTAAACAACTTTGGCTTCAACATCTAGGCAACTTTGCAACATACACTCCCCTCTGTAAAGAAATATAAGAGCGTGTAGATACAGAGGGAGTAAATTTTTTTTAGATGCAGTTGCTAGTTTCTGCTTGCTAGAAAGCTTGAATGTTTAGTGATCTAAACACTTTTATATTAGTTTACAGAGGGAGTACTACATACATATAGGCCAGTTCAGCTAGGCGTTTACTACACACATAGGAGTAGTAGTTATCATCACTGTCATTTTACTTTACGAACGTAGTACTCTTAAACATTCATCAGAAACACATGGGGTCACGTTGTGGGCAGTCAAAGGCCGGCAGGAATTCCCTGATGGCGCCAAATGCAGGATAAAAACAAGGACGTTCGGGTACATACACTTTGCCATCCTGCACCTTGCCATTTCTTTATGGGCCGCGGCCAATAAACAACGCACCTAATCTCGGGACATGCTGCCATGGCGCCGTTCGAGATCGGACAGTTCATCGCCGCGCCGGGGCATTATATATCCATCTCTGGATCGAGCAGATCACAGGCCCGCATTGATCGCGTCCCATCTCGACACTTGTGCTACCCACCTTACTCTGATCGCTAGCTAGCTTCGTGCATTCCCATGGCCAGCCTGGTGCACCAGACGGCGGCGCCGATGCCGGCCGCGGCGGCGATGGACGACGACTTCATGCCGCAGAGCTTCGGGTGCTTCGGGCGGTCGCTGTCCCGGGCGTCGTCGGCCCGACGGCTGGAGTACAGGGCGCTGAGCGGCGAGGGCGAGGAGATCAGGCGCATCGCGCAGGAGGAGCGGTCCGCCAGGGCCAAGCTGCGGTGGAAGGCGGTGGCGCAGGAGATCATGGCGAGGAGGAGGGGCGGCGGCGGAGGCGCGGCGCGGAGGAGGAAGGCGGGGTTCAGCTACGACTCCAAGAGCTACGCGCTCAACTTCGACCAAGGCGCCGCCGCCGAGTAGCGAGCGAGCGAGATCGCTGGCGATCGACATGCAGCTAGCGTACGAGCGTGCGTGGCTGGCGCTGCGGCCAGCCGGCCGGCGGGGAAATGGGGGCGGCCGTGGCATGGGAGGTCTAGTTTTGGCGCCGGATCTTATGTTCTTTGGTTGGTTATTCTTGGTTGAGAATTGAGATTGTGTGTGCATGCACCGACGGATGCGTCCTGACATATTTCATGTGGTGTAATAAGACGAGCCGCCATATGTTTCGACGTGTAAATTCACTGCGTTTTCTCTTGTTGAATTGATGGTTGTTTCATTTCACCAGTATAAATGCTCGCCTGATCCATGGCGATGGCGCGGTAGATCCGGGATGCTTGTGGTCACTGAATGCATGGCACCGCACAATAGCTGCTGGCCGGCCGATGCCAAAATTTCCGTGTGGAAAGTGTAAATTATGGTCGGCCGCCGCACCGTACACTCACGAATTGCTTTTGCGGGAAACGCATGCAACCGCGAGAGGAATTGATGCCGTGTTTCAAAGTTGGAAACCTTTGTTGACCGGTCAAACACGATGGCTCCGTTCCGTTGCATGATGCACCGAGACGCACTCGTATACCAGGTTCACTCCAGGGCGACATGGTTCATAGGCCATGGCGACTGCTAATACGTGCTTTCACCTCAGAATTCACCGCCAGAAATAGCAAGTAATCCGATTCCTGGCCCAAAGCATTTCCAGAAAACAAAAAAGGCGCGGCGTAACCATCACTCTTCGCCGATGGAGGGAGCAGCAGCGCCACGCCCGCGCGCCACTGGCTGCCTCACCGCCTCCACCGCAGGCCCGCAGCGCGCTAGCCGCTGGTGCCCTCGCCAACCGCGCGCCGCCACTTCTTCCTCCTCCTCCTCCTCCTCTTCGAGCGGCGCGGATCCTGCGGTCGCCCGCGCCGGAAGCCCGGCGAATCTAGGGTTGCTCCCGCCCTCCCCCGCGCGGAGGATAGCGGGCGGGGCGCCGCCGATCCGGGCCCGGGACTCCCGCGCCGAATGCGCCGGCCCCCGGTCGAGCGCGGAGCACATCGGGGTCAGCCTAGGCACGTATCTTCCTCTCCTTTCGTTTCCGCTCCTTGGGCAATCTGATCATCTGATCCAATGCGGTTGCTGCCTGGTGATCCGGGACCGTGGCCGTACGAGATTTCAGTCGCAGTTTGATGGGGCCTTTGCGGGGATTCTGGATCAGCGGGGGCGTGGCTGTTTTAGGGGCGGTTACCGCGCTGCAAATGTTTATTTTTCATGCTTCAAATTCCGGTTCGGCCCTGGCTTGCCATCATATAAGTAGTCTCTAGTTGAAGGAATTGTTTTCTATGAAATCTAGACCAGGACCTATTCCCTTGTTACATCGCTGACTGGTACGTAGCTGACTTCCCATGGAGCTTAAGGAAGAATTGCTGCTGCTTGACATTGGCAAATGAATGTTTCTGTGTAGCCTTTTCTTGTCTGTAAGACCATTCATATCTTTATTGTGCCTTTTATTGTTGTCGTGTTAACGACTGTAATTGTGCAGAAGGCGAGAACAGAGTTTTGGAGATGTCGTCAACTGTGCCCAAGTCATCGAATATCTTCTGGCATGATTGCCCAGTGGGCAAGACTGATCGGCAAAATCTACTGAAGCAGAAAGGGTGTGTTGTTTGGATTACAGGCCTTAGTGGTTCAGGTAATTCAAGGTTACCTGGATTTATTGTGATGTGTGCGTCATGAAATGGGGGTCCATTTTTTAAATTATTCAAGTACGGGTCATTCAACTGCATTTTTTTTGCCTACAGACCGGTATATCTTTACTTTTCGCAAATCATTTCAGTTCAACACAATTGATTAAGGCCAAAAGGTGTCAATTCTAGCACTCCTCATAATTTAGCTGTCCAAAAATTTCATATTGTTATTGTTCATTCAGTCTTCATAGGTTACTACTGTACATCATATTCAAGTAGTATTAAATTCATCACAAATTATGAAAGGACAGCTCTGTTAATATTGTCAAGAGTACTGTAAGCGAATATTAATATATTATGCTATCGATGTGGGCTGATGTTCATCAGGCCTGCGAGTGTTCTGTTCGTAATTCACCAATGTCTAACAATGCAGTAAATCAGAACTCTGTTATTCTATACCGAAAAATTCTTTCGCCCCGCTTTATATATAAAGCATAGATCAACATCATCCGGAACAAACGCACGCCAACACCACACACTCCCAAGGCAGGATACATAAGCGCCGAGCGCAGCAACACCACCCCTAGCACACTACCGCAGAGAGATGAAGCCGCATACAACGAACCATGGACTCCAAGGCGGCGCCTTCATGAAGGATACGACACCGGAGCGCCGCCACCGCCCGATCCGAGGATCAGAGTTTCCCCTGGAGCCGCACGATGGGCGGTGAGAGCCGCGACGACGCCTTTAAGAGGGGAATGAGCTTCGCCGTCGCCGGTCCGCCCGAAGATAAAGCAGGTTTTCACCCCGGCCAACACTCACCGCCACCGAACACTACACCCCGGCTACCACGCTGCCCACACGGCCATGGCCACTTGGCAGCGCCAAGACACGGGCTATGCCCAAGAGCACCGTGCTACCGCCACCAGGGCCGCCGCCCCGGCATCCAAGACCTTGACACCACCGCACCCGAGACCCACCGCTACCCCAACCAAAGAGACGAGCGGAAAAGGACCCGCCTTTGCACCCCTGGTCCACCCCCAGCGTCGAGACCCAATAGGTCGGCCAACACTGGCATCCATCGACCCATCCCGCGGCCCGGAGCGCGAGACGAGCTCGGTCCTGCTGCACCGGGCGCGAGACAAGTGATGGACCGCAGCTGGGAGAGGGCCAGCCCTTCGAAGGGAGTAGCGACCGGGCGCCGAGGAGATGGGGTGAAGGCCGAAACGGTCCGATCGCAGACAAGCCGACGCCGGAGAAGCCGGTCGCCGCCGCAGGTAGATCCGCCAAGCCACCATGAAGCCGCCACGACACCGGGAGTCAACCATCGCCGGACCTCCACACGTCGCCGCCCATGGCCGGAGCAACGGCCACGCCCGGCCGCTGCCCTACCCGCGTCGGCCGAGTACCGGAGCCACCGGGCACGCACCACCACCGCCACGCGCCACCGGCCGACCCCCACCGCCAGATCCGGCCGGATCCATCAGGGGCCGACCGCGCGCCACCCCCCGAGACGGGAGCGCTGCAGCCGCCCCGCCGCGCGCGAGATCCAGGGCGCCGACGCGCCGCCACCAGCTGGCCGCCCGCGAGTCCGCCGTCGAGCCGCTGAACCCCGCGACGTCCAGCTCCGCCGCTCGAGGAGGCCGCCCCGCGCCGGCGTCCCACGAGCAGGGGGGAGAAGGGCCCCGCCGCCGCCGCGCCCACCGGGCTTTGCCCGACGGAGCTCGCCTTCGGCGGGGGGAGGAAGGCGGGGTCGAAGGCCGCGGCAGCTAAGGTTCCCCCCGGCGCGCGCGGGCGCGTCGCGAGGGGGAGGGGAGGAGAGGGGGGGGGGAGCGGGGCGGGCTGGGAGGCGCGCGGCCGGCGGCGGCGGGAGAAGGGGGTGGGAACCCTAGCGGGGGAGCGAGGGGAGGGCTCAGCGTCAGGCCCTATAATGCCCTTGAACTCTGTTATTTGAAGAGACAATTCCCCAACTAAAACATTCTAATAATTTAGCATTTATTCTTGATGTAAATTTTTATTTTACTGATGATGCTTTATTAGTGCCTTTATCTAATTCTATGTTTGTATTTACTTCGCCTTGTCAAGGTAAAAGTACCTTGGCATGCACATTAGGTCGAGAGCTCCATACAAGAGGGAAGCTTGCGTATGTTCTTGATGGCGATAACTTAAGACATGGTCTTAACAAGGATCTTGGCTTCGCAGCTGAAGATCGTGCTGAAAATATACGCAGAGTTGGTAAGCATCTCCTGAACACAGAATTGTTTTTGTAGATCTAACATAGTTCTCGTGAAGATAAAAAATTGTAAACAGAAAAAACATGCTTGTGGTAATATCTTTTACTGCCCACCCATTTGCACTTACGTTTTGTTTCAACTATTTTTGAGCAGGTGAAGTTGCAAAGCTATTTGCAGATGCAGGTCTAGTGTGCATTGCTAGTTTTATATCTCCGTATAGGAGAGACCGAGAGTCTTGTCGTGCACTGTTGTCAGACGGTAGTTTTATTGAAGTAAGGGATTCTTCTTATTTTACCTTCATCCCTACTGAACTTGCTTCCTACTGGGTTTTTAGTCCTGGCTGCTGAACAAACTCCGGTGAACTTATTTACAGGTTTTCTTGAACATGTCCTTGGAATTGTGTGAAGCAAGGGATCCAAAGGGTCTTTATAAGCTCGCTCGTGCAGGAAAAATAAAGGGTGAGATTATCATATAATCTTTGATGTCCAAGCTGAAAATAATCAGTGCTTCACTCTTCAAATTTGTAATTACACTAACCACACTTTGCATATTTCGGAAAAGCAAAACCGGATAGGAAAAATACCATACTCAGTCATTCTCCAAGTCTTGAAATCCTCAATTCTGTGAGGATTGTGATTTGTAATTGCAAGCTCACATCCATGCTTAGATGTGTTGATGCACATGCTATGTAGATTAATATTCCCATTGTGTAATGATGTTATGTATGATCATCAGGGGATCACCGTTTGTAGGCAAGGTTCTGTCTCTTAACTAAACAACTAGCCATCACATCGGAACATCAGAGTTGCCTCAAACTATTTGATTTTCTCGTATTTTAATAATTGATATACGTGTTGTGAGTTTCTAGGAGCTCCATCACATTCAAGTTGTTTTTGTCTAATGCTTAAGACAAGAACAGTTGAACTGGTCTTTGTGACAACTATAAAAAATCTTTTTCGGTGTCTGTATGTGCATTTGTAAGTTGGGTTAGGCGGTTATCTAGTTGGAAATGGAAAATGTAAGGAAAACATAAATTAATCTGAAACCCTCTTTTGCCTCTTATACTTTGTGCAAGTCTTTGCAGTGAAATAAGTTCCCATGTGGGTACTTACTTTCACTCTGTTTGACCATTCTTTGCAAATGATCTTGCAATAGTTTTTTCGGCCTGTCTTGTTAAACCATGTGTCCTGCGCTCATGCTTCAAGCCTTCAAGCTCTAATTTCGTCTTTCTGCAGGGTTTACTGGTATTGATGACCCTTACGAACAGCCATTAAATTGTGAGGTACATCATCATATTATACTCCTACATGCAAAGTGCTATCATTTTCTTTTGGTCAAAGTTTGCATTATTTAAGGTGTTAATGTGAGTATTTAGTAGTTGGCTCACGCTATTCTAGCCTAAAATGATTGGATTGGGAAAATAGAGCATGATTCATGATTATATCTAACATAATCAAGAAAGCATGCTTAACATATGCTCAACAGTTGGGCTGGACAGCAGAGGGCAGATATTTGATGTGATTATTACCAAGTACGCCAGTTGAATGCATAGGTTGATCTTTACTATAGATACTCCCATTGTATATGTCGAATTTAGTGCCGTGGGGGACACTTAAATTTATGTAATTCCTGTAGTTGTTCGGTCATGATCTGTTCGTATGCTCTTTCCTACCCGTTGACATGAAGTTGCCAGTTTGGTCCTTCAGCTAGAAGTATGAAGTCTTTGCTTTCGTTGCAGATTGAGATCAAGGAAGTGGATGGCGTGTGCCCTTCACCATCCGACATGGCGGCACAAGTGATTACTTATCTCGAGGACAAAGGCTTTCTGCACGAGTAGACCGTGACGGAAGCCATGAGCCTGTTGTCATGCTAGAGGGTATTTCTACCAGATTAGCGGCGCGGCAGAATAAGTCAAGCGCTGGCAGTTTTTTCTTTTTCTTTTCTGTGCTTGTTCAGATTGATTGTGTGCGTTGATCTGTCTTACTCCTAGTTTGTGTCCTGTTAACTTCTCTTAGATGCGCCAGGAAAATGTATTGTGCAAATTGCAATGGCATCCAGAGCAGGGTAGTAGGAGTTTGTTGCTAATTTATTCGCCACTTGTGCTGCTTCCTGGTTGTTGCGCTGATGTACAAGAGCAGTTATGCTGACCATTTCAATTTCCAATTATTGAGAGTCGTCTGCCTCGTTGCTTGCAGAACATACCAAAACAATTGTAGTAGGAGTATCTTTTTAATCAAACAAAAACATACAATTGCAGTAGGTTCTTGCATTATCCGAAGCGAATGCTAACTCGAAATAAGAAGTGATAGGAAGCGCATAAAAAAAGATGATCCAGTTCAGCAGGCCACGGAGTATGATGGGCGGTCGCATGGAATATGGATCGGCACACGGGTTGCACGGACCCTGGAATGGTAAACTGATCTGCAGCCAACTCTAACTCGTGACGTTGGAACGCAAATGGTTATGGTTGACCGAGCCGCGACGTGTGGTTTCCTACCGGGTCAATCCTTCCCCGTCCCCGTTGAACCATCCATCCAAGACGGCTACGGCACTTGGCCACTGCATTCTCCATCGTACGAAGAGACACCGACCGACTGGAGACACCGGACCATACACCGTCTCTGGATCCGGCGCACGCGTTCTGTACACCTTGCTTGCACCCGTGCGGGTGCGACACAAACCACAACCATTCAAAACACAGACCCGGAACGCGGAAAAACCAACGAAACATCCTCGGAGCAGGCCGCGCGCCCCCCGGCGGAAGCGACGAGTCGACGACGACCGCGCCGGCACAAACCCACCCCCGCCGGCCACCTGACACTCTCCCAACGCAATGACCTGCCTCTGCCTGAGAGCATCTCCAACAGCCGCGCTATACTAGCGCCGCGCCGGAAAAAACGCTATTTTAGCGCGCGCGCAACGCGTCGCACCGCTCCAGCGGGCGCCCAAAAAACGCGCGCGCGCTAAAACGGGTTGGGCGCGCTGGTGAATGCCCCATCCCGCGCTGTTGATTTCGAGCGTCTTCTTCCGCGCGCGGCACTCTCGAGCGCGCGCGCGAACTTCCCTTTTCCTTCTTCTTCCACTCGCGCGCGCCGGCGCTCGCGCCCCTTCCGCCATGGATGCGCACACCGGAGCCCCTCTCACCCCGCTCTACAGCCGCGACCCCGCCGCCGCCGCCGCCGCCGCCGCCGCCGCCGCCGCCGCCGCAAACCCTAGCGCGGCGAGCGTTGGCGCGGGCGCTGCCGCCGCGGCCGCCGGAGCTCCGCCATCGGTCGGCCTCGCGCGCAGTCTCTTCTTGCCGCCGCGGATGACCACGCCGACGAGCGGCGTTGCGCCGGCGCCGTCCCGTGCTACCGCCGCACCATTGGAGGCGAAAAAAAGAAAAATATCCGCGAAGAAGAAGGCGGCGGACGGCTCCGGCACCTCGAAGAAGAAGAAGCTTGCAGGGCGGCGGACGGCTCCGGCGTCTACCGAAGCGCCGGCGAGCTCAACCGTTGAGCCGGCGGCCGACGCGCACCACGTGCTCGACGAAATGCCCCCAAGGTGAAAAAAATTCCAACTTTTATTTTCTTGTTATTTGTTCAATGCATCATCATATAGATAGCTTATATTTGCATTTGTAGTCTCAACGATGATGCATACATGTCAACTATGGGTGTTGGGTCCAACAATTCGCATTGGTCTCAAACCAATGAAATCCATTTGGACGACCATGAGTTTGAGGTGGACGAGGAGGGTGAGGGCATTGTCGAGGCGCCGAAAGGAAGAGCGGGCAATTACACCATCAATGATAACAAATTACTATGCAATACTTGGTTGCAAGTGTCGAGGGATCCATCCGTTGGAGGTGATCAAGGGGCGAATGAAAGAACACTTTGATGCTCAGAACATGAGTGGAATTGACCGCTCCGAGAGATCACTTCGGTCCCGATGGTCGACAATCAACTCGGATTGTCAAAAGTGGGCGGCCGCACAAAAGGCAGTTGACAAGCTTAACCCAAGTGGGACAAATGAGGATGATAGAGTAAGTGCCATCTCATACATGTTCATCATACTTTTTTTTGGTGTCCGAAGTGCTAACTTGTTTTGTTTTTCTTGTAGTACAACATTGCACAAAACTTGTTCAGAGAAGAGACGAGGACAACCAAGAAGGGGAAGATCAAGAAAGGAAAGATCTTTACCTTGCCTCATTGCTATGAAGTGTTGAAGGATGATGAGAAATGGAGGAAGCGTGAAGATTTGGATGATTTGCATTTGAGCAACAAACGCAAGCGCACAATTGAGTTGAATGATGATGATGAGGAGGATGATGCCTCAAGTGAGGAGGGCATGAGAAGCCCCACACCCAACTCGGTTTCATACTCGAAACCCAAACGACCGGATGGGTGCAAGAAGGACAAAACCGAAAAGAAGAAGAGGAAAGGAGATGATGAGCTCACAAATGCTATGGAAGCTATTGTGAAGGCAAGAAAAGAAGCGAACGAGGTGAGGAAAATGGCAAGGAACCAAGATGCCGCGGCCGAGGAGAGGAGGTTGGCGGCCGAGGAGAGGAGGGTGGCCGCCGAGGAGAGGAAAGTGGCATTGGAGGAGAGGAAGGTTGCCATGGAGGAGCGAACTAGGTTGATGGAATGGGAAAAAAAATTGTTCTTCTTGGACACATCTTTGTTCAATGAAGCGCAAATGGAATATGTCAACCTTGCCCGTCAAGAAGTCTTGATTCAAAAAAGAGCCATGATCAACACAATGGGTGGCGGCGGTGGCCTCGGCGGCATGGGTGGCGGTGGCCTCGGCGGCGGCATGGTTGGCATGGGCCTCGGCTCCATTGGAGGCTTGGGTGGCTTCGGAGGCATGGGTGCACCTCCGGCCGCCATGGGAGGCATGTGTGGCTTTCGAGCACCCTCCAATGCTATGGGAGCCATGGGTGGCATTGGAGCACCCTCCAACGTTATGGGAGGCATGGGTGGCATGAGTTTTGCTTCTCTCATGGGAGACATGGGCGCACCTCCGGCCGCCATGGGAGGCATGGGCGCACCTCCGGCCGCCATGGGAGGCATGGGCGTACCTCCGGCCGCCATGGGAGGCATGGGCGCACCTCCGGCCATGCCTTTCGATGTGCCTCACGTCGGAGCTACAAGTGATGCGGTGCGTCATGAAGAGGAAGATTCATCGGCGGAAGAAGAGGAAGAATCGTCGGCGGAAGAAGAGGAAGAAGACGAAGAAGACGAGCAAGATGGTTGATCTGTTTATTATATATGTCTTGAACTTTGTTGGTTGCACTTGTATTTTGAACTTGGTTTGAATTTGGACTTGGTTGGATGAACTTGTGGGCGACTTTTTATGTATTCATCTCAACTTGTTAAATTTCACATGTTCATTGCATTTTGATTGAATGTTTTATTGGGTCCAAATGGCATATTTGGCGCTGCTGTAGCGGCGCGCGCGCTGCATTTTTTGCGCGCTGTTGGAGCTGCGTGCGCGCGCTGTATTGTACAGCAGCCGCTGGAGCCAGCGCGGCGCGGCGCGGCAAACCAGCCGAAGCGCGCGCGACAAACGCGATTTTTGGGCGCGGCGCGTCGCGCGGCTGTTGGAGATGCTCTGATAGTAATATATAAACCCACCCGCGCGCTCCCTTCCACGCCACCACACCTCGCGCGCCCGACCTCTCCCCTCTCCTCTCCTCTCCCCGCACTTCACGCAAGCCAGAGCCCGCGCACGCAACCGGCCGACGGCGCCAAACAAAACGGCACGCGACGATCAGCGAGGCCCGCAAGGAAGCAGCAGCAGAGGGATAAGAATCGGATGGTGTTCAGCGGCGCCTGGCTGGCGGCGGCGGCGCGGGTGCCGGCGGAGCTGTGCCAGGGCCCGCCGCGGCCGGGGCAGCGGCGGCGGCTGCGGGCCGACGAGGTGCTGCGCGCGCTGCTCACGCCGCCCGCGCGGGAGCTGGAGCGCCTGGCCGACTGCCTCTACGTCTTCTTCTGCCTGCCGCTGCCGGAGCCGGACCAGTACTACGTGCCCGTGTCCGGGCGCGGCGGCTGGATGGCGCGCCGGCCGCCCGGCGGCGTCGTGCTGTACAGCTACCGGCGGTCCCTCTCGCTCTCCTCCGACGACGGCGGCTCGTCGTCGTCCACGTGGATGGGCGGCTCCGACGAGGAGGGGCTGTATTACTCGGACGACTAGGAAAGCAGCCGTGATGTGCATGTGTGGCGATCGTCGTGTCGGGCTCGGGTTCGCTAGGCGGTGGCGCCGTTTTGTCCGTCCCATTCTTTTGTAGCAACTGTATAAACGCTGTACATATTGGCTTGGTTTGGTTAGCTTCAGCGAGAAATCAAGACGGTTTTTCACATTTGGTTCTTTTCGATTCTTTGCTTTGAAATGAAACACTGTATAACAGATGGAAATCATGCCAGTTAGTGCAAAAAGAAACAAAGCTGTAAACGAATAATGTTTCTTCTCCTGTCCTTGTCGTGGTATACCAAATCGTGCTGCTAATTGGGAGATAATTTTTTTTTGGAGACAAAATCGGGAGATAATTTTTTTTGGAGACAAAATCGGGAGATAACTTGATGTGATTACCATGCAGACGAGTTTTTCTGGTGAAAATAGCCAAATGGGCCACTTGTGTTTATTACTTCATCTATTCCTAAATATAAATCCTTTTAGGATTTCAATGTAGACCACATATGGATTGCCGCGCTGGACCACCAACGACGTCGTCGAGCACTACGTGGCGAAGATTGTCACTCGAAACACACATCTCCTTCTCCATCTGGCAAAAGCCCTCCAACTCCTGCACAAACATGTCGCCCCCAATCTGGACCTCCCCACCGACCCTGGCACTGACACCGCATGCGATTTGCCTGGCGACACGCCCTGACGGCGGCAAGAGGGGAAGTAGATGGGACGACAACTAGGTTTTTGGTCATCTGGATGGTGCAAGGCGCATCTAGACTTCTTTTCCTGACGGCAAGGCACGCCTAGACATTTTTTCGATGGCAAGGCGGGTCTAGACTGACACACGAAAAATGCGATTATTTAGATCTATTAATAAGATGCACACAAATACACAAAAGTAAAAGAAGTGACCAGATCCATGGACCACCTAACAAAGATGTACACAAGCACTGAGACGAGACGAAGGATGCTGTCATCATCGTCCCTTCCACATTGAAGCCGGGCAAATCTTACCGTAGTTGACAATCGAAAATCGTCATACTAAGACCTGATGAGCCGAAGAGGCAGAGCAGCACCCGTCGGCGATGAAGAAAATGCAGATAAGAATTAGAAAAGACCATACCTTCAAACACACTAACAACCATGAGTATCCAAATCCAAGCAAACCTACTGGAGATCAACGTCTGCCAAATCCAAAATAGATCTGTTGGCAGGGGCGGAGCCAGCGCCCGGCCACCCTGGGCACTTGCCCGGGCTCGATGCCTAAGCGTACGCTGTACGATGTCATGCGACAGCTGGAAAAATTGATGTACCTACCGTGATTTTCCGGGCAGAATTGTGTTGGACCGGCTTCCTTTGGTAATGGGCTCTGTAAGAGCTAGGCCTAGCAAGCAACGTTCGCTGTTGGTTAATCGCTAGGCTGACAGGCACGCACGTTCGACTGTTGGTTAATCGTGTTTGTGTTCGCTGATCGGTCGCCTCCCCCTGCGCTGTTCGGCTGCCTATCGCGCGGAAACAGCCTAGCGGCGGCGGCCGGATCAGGCTGGCCTTGGCCTACGTACGCGGCTGGCGGCGGGATGAGCGGATCTGTCCCGAGGAAGGCAGGAACGGCTTGCAACCTTGCCTACTCGTTCCTTCCTTCGTAATCAGATTATGTAAGATGGCTAACTGATGTGCCTATCCACATCTGGGAATGGATATATTAGGGTTTAGATTGTAAGGTCAGACCATTGAAATTTATTCAAGTTAGATCATGATAAAAATATTATTCGAACATTCATTGCAACGAAGTATCACAAATTACAGCTGCCTCGTGATTTTCTTTAACACACTATTCTATGTTCCATTTATTCCTACAAGCTCTCTATTTTGAATATATCAACAAATTATGTGAACTCCGAATCTGTTTTTATCTTGCAGTATTTGTTTTAAGGACATTTGGATGGTAATTTGGAAATCCATACTTTTGCTTGGAACAAGGTGAGTTTGTAAAGATTGATAATAATTGTGTATTGATCTATGCCTCAAAGGGCTGTTTATATAAGTACAAAGTCTTGGAGTCCAAGTATAGAAGAGATAGATTACGAGATAGATTACAATTCAAACTACCAAAAACTGAACCAGCAACTACCAAAACTGAACCGGACGAATATACTCTAATATCCCCCCGCAGTGTCAACGTCGGGCGTGACGATGTTGAGACTGGAGCGTATGTTGGTAAAGGATGCATTGGGAAGCCCTTTGGTGAAGATGTCAGCAAATTGCGCACTTGTTGGAACATGGAGAACACGAACCTCGCCAGGAGCCACTTTCTCACGAACAAAGTGGATATCTATCTCAATGTGCTTCGTGTGACGATGCTGAACTAGATTAGATGCCATATAGATTGCTGAAATATTGTCACAGTAAACAATGGTAGCACGCTCGAGTGGTCGATGAAGCTCCACGAGGAGTTGCCAGAGCCAGACGGCCTCAGCGACAGCATGAGCAACAACCCGATACTCAGATTCAACGGAGGACCTGGAAACTGTATCCTGCCTTTTCGAAGACCAAGAAACAACATTATCACCCAAATAAACACAATAGCCGGATGTGGATCGTCGAGTGTCGGGACAACCCGCCCAGTCTGCATCAGAATATACTGTCAAGCTTGTTGGAGAGGAGGAATTAATAAGGAGGCCGTGATCAAGAGTACCTTTGAGATATCGAAGAATGCATCTAACATGAGCAAGATGAGGAGCACGAGGGTCATGCATATAAAGACAGGCTTGTTGAACAGAATAGGAAATATCAGGACGAGTGAGGGTAGCATATTGAAGAGCGCCGGTGATGCTGCGATAAAAAGTAGGATCGGAAACGGATTCACCATTAGCCGACAATTTGGCACCGATGTCAGCAGGTGTGCGACAGGGTTGACAATCAGACATGCCGGCACGTGAGAGCAAATCTATGACATATTGGCGTTGGGATAGAAAGAGGGTAGAGGAAGTACGAGAAACATTAATGCCAAGAAAATGATGTAGAGGACCAAGATCAGTCATGGAAAATTCATGATTGAGAGAAGAGATTATTTGGTGTAGGAAAGTATCGGAGGAAGCGGTGAGAATAATATCACCTACATACAATAAGAGATAGGCGGCGTGATTAGAGGAATGAAAAACGAACAGAGAGGAATCGGATTTAGAAGGAACAAAGCCGATGGTTTGAACAAAGGTAGCAAAACGCTAGAACCAGGCTCGAGGAGCCTGTTTGAGACCATACAATGATTTGTTGAGGAGACAAACAAGAGTTGGCGAGGAGGGATTTTTGAAGCCAGAGGGTTGCTGGCAGTTAGACCTGGCCAAACCACGGGCCGGGCCGGGCTTCGGGCCGGGCCGACCCAAGCCCGGTGCAAAAAACCCAGGCCCGAGCCCGGCCCGGCCCGGCCGTCGGGCCTAAAAATCGGGCCCGAGCCCGGCCCGAACATGCAAAAGCCCGACGGGCCTCGGGCCTCGGGCCGGGCTCCTTCGCTAATGTGCAAAAATGACGGGCCCGGGCCTGAAATCTAGGCCCGAGCCCGGCCCGTGGACAAGGTCGGGCCGGGCCGGGTCGGGCTTTTTCGGGCCGGGCCGGGTCGGGCCGACCGGGCCGGGCTGCCCATGGCCAGGTCTACTGGCAGTACACAGTTTCATTTAGTGTTCCATGGAGAAAAGCATTTTGACATCCAGTTGGTGAATAGGCCATGAAGAGGAAACCGCAAGACTAAGAACAACACGAATGGTGCTAGGTTTTACCACAGGAGAAAAGGTCTCATCAAAATCTATGCCGTGCTGTTGGGAAAAACCACGACAAACCCAGCGAGCTTTGTAGCGAGCAAGAGAACCATCGGCATGAAACTTGTGGCGAAAAACCCACTTGCCAGAGACAATATTAACACCAGGTGGATTTGGAACTAAAGTCCAGGTGTTGTTTTGCTGGAGAGCATCAAACTCGTCTCGCATAGCAGAAAACCAAAGAGGATCAAGAAGAGCCCGTTTATATGAAGTGGGAATAGGGGAGACAGACGGTGTGGCCGTGAGATTAAGACGGCGAGTAGGGAGATGAAAACCGTGTTTGCCACGAGTACACATGACATGATCGTCGGTGGGAGCTTGAATGGGTACAGCATGAGGAGGAATGGGTGGTGACGGACTAGGAGTTATAGGGGAAGGAGATGAAACAGGAGGTGTAGAAGATGGGTCGAGGGATGAGGAAGGGGAAAGGTTGTCTGTAACAGGAGTGGAAGGCGGAGTGGCTTGTGTAGTATCGGCCGTGGATGGGGTAGTGGTGCTGGTTGATGTGCTGGCAGGTGGGGAAGGTTCCGCGGCCGAGATGATGGGAAGAAGAGAAGATGGATGGGTAGTGGAAGGTGTTGAGGGAGAGGAAGAGGCAGTGGTGGCAACGACAAAGGAAAAAACGTGCTCATCAAAGGTGACATGTCTCGAGATAAACACACGATCGGAAGAGGGATCGAAATAGCGATGCCCTTTGTGATCGTCAGAGAGGCCGAGATAAATGCAGTGTAGAGATCGTGGGGCTAGTTTGTGAGCTGTGATGGATGTGATGTTAGGAAAGTATAGGCAACCAATGACCCGAAGAGAAAGGTAGTCGGGATTAGATAGAAGAAGAGATTGAAAGGGTGTATAGCGAGGACATGTTTTGGTGGGGCGGATGTTAAGAAGAAGGGTAGCAGTGCGCAGAGCTTCGACCCAAAAATGGGGAGGAAGAGATGCTTGGATAAGTAGAGTGCGTAGGATATCATTGATGGAACGAAGAGAGCGCTCGGCCTTCCCATTTTGAGGGGAGGTATAGGGACAAGAAAAGCATAGAAGAATGCCATGTGAGAGAAAAAATGTGCGGTTGGTGACGTTGTCGAACTCGCGCCCGTTGTCACATTGGATAAAGCGAATAGGTAGTCCAAAGTGTGTTTGGACGTAGGTGCGAAAGGTGAGAAAAAGTTGATGTACATCATATTTAGCACGTAGAGGGAACGTCCATATGTAGTGAGAATAATCATCTAAAATCACAAGATAATATTTATAGCCAGAGACACTAGGAATAGGAGAGGTCCATAGATCACAATGTAAAAGCTCAAAAGGAAAAGTGCTAATAGTAGATGATGTTCCAAAAGGAAGCCGAACATGTTTGCTGCATTGGCATGCCTTACAAAGAAAAGAATCATGTGACACACTAGTGCTAGGAATAGAAAATTCTTGTAGTAGAGATGACATCGTTGAATTATTGGGGTGACCGAGCCGACGATGCCACAGATCAACTGAAGCCAGCATGGCGTGAGGAGAGGATGCAAGCGCGCCATGAAGTGAATAGAGATCGTCCGTGCTATTGTAGCGAGCGAGAAGTGTCCCCGTTCTCATATCCTTCACAGATAAACCAAAAGGATCAAATGCTAGAATGACAAGATTATCGATGGTAAATTGGCGAACAGAAATAAGGTTTTTGATTAAAGAAGGAACAATAAGAATATTGCGGAGTTGAAAATTGGCATGATCAGTTTGTATAGAAGAGTGACCGGTGCAAGAGACGGGAACAAGGGAGTCGTCGCCTATGGTGATGGAAGAATAAGCGGAAGGAAAACAAGCTGACAGAATATCCATATTTGAAGACATATGCGAGGATGCACCGGAATCGAAAATCCAATCCGTACCTTGGTTATTGAGTGTAAAGTTGTTCATGGCGGCGATGAAGGCGGATTGATCCCAGGCTGGCTGTGGTGGATTAGCTGGCGGTCCGGGCGCAGGCGTGTGCGCGTACGACATGGGTGAAGCAGGGCCGTAGGCATATGGCACATAGGGTACCGGCAGGTAGCCGTGAGGTGATCCTTGGACGGCTGGCGATGGAGAGGTCGTGGCAGTGTAGACATGAGGCGGTGGCCGTGGACCAAGGAGGCGGGAGCACCGGTAGCAGGGCGAAGACCCGGGCTCCAGTTGCCGGTGTACGCGGGAGGAGCGCCGTATGGAGACGGCGCAGACCAGGGCATGGGCCACGCCTGAACTAGACCTGTCCAGGGGTCTTGCTGAGGTTTCCAAGCCACGGGAGCAGCGGCCGATGGAGGAGGTGCCGGTGGTGCAGCCTGTGGTGATGGAGTAGCATGCCGAGACTGTGGTGGCCGGTAGATGGGTTTTTTGCCCTGATAGTTAGGGCTCGGGCGCCAGCCTGGAGGAGCCGAGGATGAAGACGTCGGTGGAGCAGGCGATGGAGGCGGCGCAGATCGTGCAGAGGGCTGGGCGACGTGAAACACCTGGGGAGGACGCGTCGCCTTGCGCGCCTGGGTCTGTGCCTCGAGCTGCAAGATGGAGCAGACCTCCGCGAAGGAGGGGTAGGGTCGCAGCATAGGGATGAAGGCGACCCGCTTCTCGAATTGTTCCCCGAGGCCGACGAGGAGAGCGTTGATGAGGGTCCGATCGTCAACGTGATCACCGAGCTCACGTAGTTCGCCACCGATCGCCTTGATGCGTTGGCAATAGACAGTGACCGGAGAGTCGCCTTGGATGCTGGTGCGGAGCTCGATGTGGAGCGCGTTAACACGCGCATCAGAGTTGTCCTGGAAGAGCTGCTGAAGAGAGGCCCAAAGTTCAGCGGTGGTGGCGTCGTCGTTGGAGACGAGGTTGAAGAGCTCGGTGGAGATGCGGGTATATATCCATTGGATGACGGTGAGGTCATCCTTGATCCAGCGAGGGTCGGTCAACCACGGGGGAGCGGCTGGATTGATGTGATGGTGGAGACCGCAGCGGCCGAGGTGGACATGGAAGAGGTGGCGCCAATGGTAGAAGTTGTGGGCGGCAAGGTCTAGGGTTATCGGGATGAAAGGTGAGACGTCGACGATAGTATCGGCGAGGGAGAGCTGAGGTAGTTGGGGTAGGGTAGGGTTTTGGGTAGGGGTTGAAGAGGAGAGAGGAGCAGCACCGGCGGCGCGGAACTCGGTGATAGTGTAGAGCCGCGGTGGCAGCAGCGGAGGAGGAGTTGGCGGTGAAGCCATGCTGAGGGCGGAAACCTAGGCGTCTGATACCATGAAGATTGATAATAATTGTGTATTGATCTATGCCTCAAAGGGCTGTTTATATAAGCACAAAGTCTTGGAGTCCAAGTATAGAAGAGATAGATTACATTTCAAACTACCAAAAACTGAACCAGCAACTACCAAAACTGAACCGGCCGAATATACTCTAATAGTTTGGTTCTATGATTTCTATTGTCAAGTCTCAAATTCATTTTGGTCTATGAAACTGAATATCGATATGTTACATATTAGTCCACTTTAAAACTACATTTGTATGGATTTGTTTTTAAATTTGTTCTCTCGTTATTAATGTGGATTTGTGGTAGGGAAGCTTCGGGCTATTTTATATGTTGTATCTATTAAAACATCGCATTTTAATTTCGACATTAGACACTTAGGTGGAAGCTTGCCTAGGCTCCAGAAAAGTTCTGGCTCCACCATTGTCTGTTGGACACCAAATCCAAGTGGAACTATCGAAAATGAATGCTGAATGCATCCAAACAGATTCAAGACTAAAGCTGACATGACCCAAGCAAAATCCTCTGTAGACATACCTCCATGTACCCTCTGCTTCCACTAGAATGGGGGTAAGGCAGAGAACACATTTTTTTGGCTCTGAAAAACGCAAAAGAAAAAAAAGAAGCTTATGCAACATTCTTTCAAGCGACATACTCCCTTCGGTCCTTTTTACTCTGCATATAAAAACTGACTGAAGTCAAACTTATACAATATGAAAATTTAAGTCATGACACATGTACTGATATTTATTTCATATTGTGAATGTTGGAATTTTGTTCTATGAAGTTGGTCAAACTTTACGAGGCTTGACTTTAGACAAATCTTATATGCAAACTAAAAAAATTCAGAGGGAGTACCTTAGAAAGAATAGGAAAAATGGAAGGCCAAAACTTCGTTGTTATTCGTCGTCTTGTGACCATGACTTTCAAAACTCATTGTCGAGACCTCGTCGGTGGTAAGAAATACCATCACCCAGCTCTACCACGTCATCTTATTCCCCAAAAAACAATGGTGTGCCTCAGTGGCGGAGCTTGACTTGGATGTTTGGGGGCGCAAAAAACAAAGTGTGCATGTTTTGGGGCGCAAAAGGAAAAGTGTGCATGTTTTTTTGGGG
>LR738710.1:215111102-215131518 GCA_902687465.1 Secale cereale | reverse complement strand
TCAGGAATTTGGGGCTGGGAGGGGGGGGGGCACAGCCCCCTAAGGAATGCATGATACATCACCGTCATATCTATAATTTTTGATTGTTCCATGCCAATATTCTATCACTTTTACATACTTTTGCCAACTTTCTATACTATTTTTGGGACTAACATATTGATCCAGTGCCCAGTGCCAGTTCCTATTTGTTGCATGTTTTTGGTTTCGCAGAAAATCCATATCAAACAGAGTCCAAACGGGAAAAAAACTTACGAATATTTTTTTAATATATGTGATTTTTGGGAAAAAAGAATCAACACAAGACGATGCCCGAGGGGCCCACAAGGACGGAGGGCGCGCCCAGTGGGTTGGGATGCGCCCCTGACCCTTGTGGCCACTCCATAAGGCGGTTGGTGCCCTTCTTTCGCCGCAAGAAAGCCAATATCCGGATAAAAATCGTGTTAAAATTTCAGCCCAATCAGAGTTACGGATCTCCGGAAATATAAGAAACGATGAAAGGCCGGAATCTGAGAGCGCAGAAACAGAAGGAAACAGAGAGAGATCCAATCTCAGAGGGGTTCTCGCCCCTCCGCCGCCATGGAGGCCATGGACCAGAGGGAAAACCCTTCTCCCATCTAGGGAGAAGGTCAAGAAAGAAGAAGAAGGAGTGGGGGGGGGGTCTCTCTCCCCCTCTCTCTCCCGGTGGCGCCAGAGCACCGCCGGGGCCATCATCGTGACAGCGATCTACACCAACAACTTCGCCGCCATCACTACCAACTCTCTTCCCCTCTATACAGTGGTGTAACCTCTCTTCTACCTGCTGTAATCTCTATTTAAACATGGTGCTCAACGCTATATATTATTTCCCAATGATGTATGGCTATCCTATGATGTTTGAGTAGATCCGTTTTGTCCTATGGGTCGATTGATGATCGTGATTGGTTTGAGTTGCATGTTTTAGTATTGGTGTTGTCCTATGGTGCTTTCCGTGTTGTGCAAGCATGAGGGATCCCCGCTGTAGGGTTTGCAATATGTTAATGATTTGCTTATGGTGGGTTGCTAGAGTGACAGAAGCTTAAACCCGAGTAAGTAGGTTGTTTTCGTATGGGAGTAAAGAGGAATTGATACGTTATAATGTTATGGTTGGGTTTTACCTTAATAATCTTTCGTAGTTGCGGATGCTTGCTAGAGTTACAATCATAAGTGCATATGATCCAAGAAGAGAAAGTATGTTAGCTTATGCCTCTCCCTCATATAAAGTTGCAATAATGATTACCGGTCTAGTTATCGATTGCCTAGGGACAAATAAATTTCTTGGGTGACAAAACCTCTCTATTAAAACTAACTTAGTTAAGTCTTTATCTAAACAACCCCTAGATTTTATTTGCGTGCTCTTTATTAGCTTGCAAACCTATATCGTTACACCTACAAAGTACTTCTAGTTTCATACTTATTCTAGGTAAAGCGAACGTCAAGCGTGCGTAGAGTTGTATCGGTGGTCGATAGAACTTGAGGGAATATTTGTTCTACCTTTAGCTCCTCGTTGGGTTCGACACTCTTACTTATTGAAAGAGGCCACAATTGCCCCCCTATACTTGTGGGTTATCAAGACTTTTTTTGGCACCGTTGCCAGGGAGCAATAGCGTGGGTTGAATATTCTCATGCGTGCTTGTTTTCTTTATCACTAAGTAGATTTTATTTTCTGTTCTAAGTTGTTCCCTATCTTTAGTTATGGATATGGAACACGAAATACCAAAAACATTAGGTGTACTTTCTACTCATGGAGATGGGGAACCTCCTAAAACCCTCGATGCTCATTATGTGAAAGATATTATGTACTACTTTGATAATCCTGAGAAAACCCCATTCAACTATATAATGGGAGTAACGTTGGATCAACGTGAATACTTTAGGGATTATCGCTTGACTCAAAAAGGGAAACTGTTATGGGATCAAATTCATATGTTGCATTGGTATGCTCAGGAGCTTTGCTTGAGATATGATTATACTTGTTGCTCTAGGATGAATGCTCCACACCTACCATTTTCATGTAAATTTAATGACGATAAAACCTTGGCTTCTTATGCTAATGGTATATATGTTGGGGAACATAGTATTTCAAAAAAATTCCTACGATCACGCAAGATCTATCTAGGAGAAGCATAGCAATGAGCGGGGAGAGTGTGTCTACGTACCCTCGTAGACCGAAAGCGGAAGCATTTAGTAACGCGGTTGATGTAGTCGAACATCTTCACGGCCCAACCGATCCAAGTACCGAACGTACGGCACCTCTGTGTTCAGCACACGTTCAGCACGATGACGTCCCTAGAGATCTTGATCCAGTTGAGGATGAAGGAGAGTTTCGTCAGCACGACGGCATGGTGACGGTGATGATGAAGTTACCGGCGCAGGGCTTCGCCTAAGCACTACAACGATATGACCGAGGTGTGTAACTGTGAAGGGGGCACCACACACGGCTAAGAGAAGACATGTTGTCCCTTTGGGGTGCCCCCTTCCCACATATATAAAGGAGGGAGGGAGGAGGAGTCCGACCAAGGGGGTGCGCGCCATAGGGGAGTCCAACTAGGATTCCCAATCCTAGTTGGAGTCCCCTTCCTTTCCAAGAGAGGGAGAGAGGGAAGTAGGAGGAAGGGGAGAAGGAAAGAGGGGGGGGGGGGGCGCCGCCCCCTCCCTTGTCCAATTCAGACTAGCCATGGGGGGCGCAATGCCTTCCCTTGTGGCCCTTCTCTCCTTTCCACTAAAGCCCATTAAGGCCCAATACTTCCCCGAGGGGTTCCGGTAACCTCCCGGTACTCCAAAACTTATCCGATACTTCCCGAAACCATTCCGGTGTCCGAATGTAACCTTCCAATATATGAATCTTTATGTCTAGACCATTTCGAGACTCCTCATCATGTATGTGATCTCATCTGAAATTCCGAACAAACTTCGGTCATCAAAAACACATAACTCATAATACTAATCGTCATCGAACGTTAAGTGTGCGGACCCTATGGGTTCGAGAACTAAGTAGACATGACCGAGACACATCTCCGGTCAATAACCAATAGCGGAACCTGGATGCTCATATTGGTTCCGACATATTCTACGAAGATCTTTATCGGTCAAACCGCATAACAACATACGTTGTTCCCTTTGTCATTGGTATGTTACTTGCCCGAGATTCGATCGTCGGTATCATCATACCTAGTTCAATCTCGTTACCGGCAAGTCTCTTTACTCATTCTGTAATACATCATCTCATGACTAACTCATTAGTCGTTTGCTTGCAAGGCTTATTATGATGAGTATTACCGAGAGGGCCCAGAGATACCTCTCCGACACCCAGAGTGACAAATCCTATTCTCGATCTATGCCAACACCACAAATACCTTTGGAGACACCCATAGAGCATCTTTATAATCACCCAGTTATGTTGTGACATTTGATAGGACACAAGGTGTTCCTCCGGTATTAGGGAGTTGCGTAATCTCATAGTCAGAGGAACATGTATAAGTCATGAAGAAATCAATAGCAATAAAACTAAATGATCATTATGCTAAGCTAACGGATGGGTCTTGTCCATCACATCATTCTCCTAATGATGTGATCTCATTCATCAAATGATAACACATGTCTATGGTTAGGAAACTCAACCATCTTTGATTAACGAGCTAGTCTAGTAGATGCATACTAGGGACACTCTGTTTTGTCTATGTATTCACACATGTATCAAGTCTTCGGTTAATACAATTCTAGCATGAATAAAAGACATTTATCATGATATATAAGGAAATATAAATAACAAATTTATTATTGCCTCTAGGGCATATTTCCTTCACTCTCCCACTTGCACTAGAGTCAATAATCTAGATTACATAGTAATGATTCTAATACCCATGGAGTCTTGGTGCTGATCATGTTTTGCTCGTGGAAGAGGCTTAGACAACGGGTCTGCGACATTCATATCCGTACGTATTTTGAAAACCTCTATGTCTCCCTCCTTGACTTGATCGCGGATGGAGTTGAAGCGTCTCTTGATGTGCTTGGTTCTCTTGTGAAACCTAGATTCCTTCGCCAAGGCTATTGCTCCAGTGTTGTCACAAAATATTTTCATTGGAACTGATGCACTAGGTATTACACCTAGATCGGATATGAACTCCTTCATCCAGACTCCTTCATTTGCTGCTTCCGAAGAAGCTATGTACTTTGCTTCACACGTAGATCCCGCCACGACGCTCTACTTGGAACTGCACCAACTGACAACTCCATCGTTCAATAAAAATGTGTATCCTCTTTGTGACTTTGGGTCATCCGGATCAGTGTCAAAGCATGCATCGACATAACCGTTTACGACGAGCTCTTTGTCACCTCCATAAACGAGAAACATATCATTCATCCTTTTCAAGTACTTCGGGATGTTCTTGACCGCTGTCCAGTGATCCACTCCTGAATTACTTTGGTACCTCCCTGCTAGACTTATAGAAATGCACACATCAGGTCTGGTACACAACATTGCATACATGATAGAACCTATGGCTGAGGCATAGGGAATGAATTTCATTTTCTCTCTATCTTCTGCAGTGGTCGGGCATTGAGTCTAACTCAACTTCACACCTTGTAACACAGGCAAGAACCCTTTCTTTGACTAATCCATTTTGAACTTCTTCAAAACTTTATCAAGGTATGTGCTTTGTGAAAAATTAAGCGTCTTGATCTATCTCTATAGATCTTGATGTCCAATATATAAGCAGCTTCACCGAGGTCTTTCATTGAAAAATTCTTATTCAAGTATCCTTTTATGCTATCCAGAAATTCTACATCATTTCCAATCAACAATATTTCATCCACATATAATATCAGAAATGCTACAAACCTCCCACTCACTTTCTTGTAAATACATGCTTCTTCAAAAGTCTGTATAAAACCATATGCTTTGATCACCTCATCAAAGCGTATATTCCAACTCCGAGATGCTTGCACCAGTCCATAGATGGATCGCTGGAGTTTGCACACTTTGTTAGCACCTTTAGGATTGAAAAAAACCATCTGGTTGCATCATATACAACTCTTCTTTAAGATATCCATTAAGCAATGCAGTTTTGACATCCATTTGCCAGATTTCATAATCATAAAAATGCAGCAATTGCTAACATGATTCGGACAGACTTAAGCATCGCTACGGGTGAGAAAGTCCCATCGTAGTCAACTCCTTGAACTTGTCAAAAACCTTTCGCAACAAGTCGAGCTTTGTAGATGGTAACATTACCATCGGCATTAGTCTTCCTCTTAAAGATCCATTTATTTCAATGGCTTGCCTATCATCGGGCAAGTCAACCAAAGTCCACACTTTGTTCGCATACATGGATCCCATCTAAGATTTCATGGCCTCAAGCCATTTTGCGGAATCTGGGCTCATCATCGCTTCCTCATAGTTCGTAGGTTCGTCATGGTCTAGCAACATGACTTCCAGAACAGGGTTATCGTACCACTCTGGTGCGGAACGTACTCTGGTTGACCTACGAGGTTCAGTAGTAACTTGATCTGAAGTTTAATGATCATCATCTTTAGCTTCCTCACTAATTGGTGTAGGAATCACTGGAACTGATTTCTATGATGAACTACTTTCCAATTCGGGAGAAGGTACAAATACCTCATCAAGTTCTACTTTCCTTCCACTCACTTCTTTTGAGAGAAACTCCTTCTCTAGAAAGGATCCATTTTTAGCAATGAATATCTTGCCTTTGGATCTGTGATAAAAGGTGTACCCAATAGTTTCTTTTCGGTATCCTATGAAGACACATTTCTCCGACTTGGGTTCAAGCTTATCAGGTTGAAGCTTTTTCACATAAGCATCACAGCCCCAAACTTTAAGAAACGACAAATTGTATTTCTTGCCAAACCACGGTTCATAAGGTGTCGTCTCAACAGATTTAGATGGCGCCCTATTTAACGTGAATGCAGCAGTCTCTAAAGCATAACTCCAAAACGATAGTGGTAAATCGGTAAGAGACATCATAGATCACACCATATCTAATAAAGTACGGTTACGACCTTCGGAAACACCATTACGCTATGGTGTTCTAGGTGGCGTGAGTTGCGAAAATATTCCACATTGTTTCAAATGAAGACCAAACTCATAACTCAAATATTCGCCTTGTGATCAGATCGTAGAAACTTTATTTTCTTGTTACGATGATTCTCTACTTCACTCTAAAATTCTTTGAACTTTTCAAATGTTTCAAACTTGTGTTTCATCAAGTAGATATACCCATATATGCTCAAATCATCTGTGAAGGTCAGAAAATAATGATACCCGCCGGGAGCCTCAACACTCATTGGACCGCATACATCAGTATGTATGATTTCTAATTAGTCAGTTGCTCGCTCCATTGTTCCGGAGAACGGAGTCTTAGTTATCTTGCCCATGAGGCATGGTTCGCAAGCACCAAATGATTCATAATCAAGTGATTCCAAAAGCCCATCAGCATGGAGTTTCTTCATGCGCTTTACACGAATATGACCTAAACGGCAGTGCCACAAATAAGTTGCACTATCATTATCAACTTTGCATCTTTTGGCTATGTGTATCACTACGATCGAGATTCAACAAAAATTGACCATTCATCAAGGGTTCATGACCATAAAAGATATTACTCATATAAATAGAACAACCATTATTCTCTGATTTAAATGAATAATCGTCTCGCAACAAACAAGATCCAGACATAATGTTCATGCTCAACGCTGGCACCAAATAACAATTATTTAGGTCTAAAACTAATCCCGAAGGTAGATGTAGAGGTAGCGTGCTGTCGGTGATCACATCGACTTTGGAACCATTTCCCACATGCACCGTTACCTCATCCTTAGCCAATCTTCGTTTAATCCGTAGCCCATGTTTCGAGTTACAAATATGAGCAACCGAACCAGTATCAAATACCCAGGCGCTACTACGAGCATTAGTAAGGTACACATCACTAATGTACATATCAAATATACCTTTGTTCACTTTGCCATCCTTCTTATCTGCCAAATACTTGGGGCAGTTCCGCTTCCAGTGACCAGTCCCTTTGCAGTAAAAGCACTCAGTTTCAGGCTTGGCTCCAGACTTGGGTTTCTTCCCAGGAGTACCAACTGGCTTGCTATTCTTCTTGAAGTTCCCCTTCTTTCCCTTTCCCTTTTTCTTGAAACTACTGGTCTTGTTAACCATCAACACTTGATCCTCCTTTTTGATTTCTACCTCCGCGGTTTTGAGTATAGAGAAGAGCTCGGGAATTGTCTTCTGCATCCCTTGCATATTATAGTTCATCATGAAGCCTTTATAGCTTGGTGGCAGTGATTGAAGAACTCTGTCAATGACACTATCATCATCAACTTTGACTCCAAGTTGAGTCATGTGGTTGTGGTACCCAGACATTCTGAGTATGTGTTCACTGACGAGACTGTTCTCCTCCATCTTGCAGCTATATAACTTGTTGGATACTTCATATCTCTCAACTCGGGCATTTGCTTGAAATATTAACTTCAACTCTTGGAACATCTCATATGCTCCATGACGTTCAAAACGTCTTTGAAGTCCCAATTCTAAGCCGTAAAGCATGGCACACTAAACTATCGAGTAGTCATCAGATCGAGCTTGCCAGACGTTCATAACGTCCGGAGTTGCTCCTGCAGTAGGCGTGTCACCTTGCTACCTGTTGAGCTTGTGTTGTATTCCCTCGAAGACGAAAGGGAGATGCATCACAGTAGCATAAGTATTTCCCTCAGTTTTTGAGAACCAAGGTATCAATCCAGTAGGAGACCACGCGCCAGTCCCTCGTACCTGCACAAACAAATAAGAACTTCGAAGCCAACGCGATAAGGGGTTGTCAATCCCTTTACGGTCACTTACGATAGTGAGATCTGATAGAGATGATAATTATATTTTTGATATTTTTGCTTTAATAAAACAGCAAATAAAAGCAAGAAAAGTAAAGTAGATTTAGATTGATATGTTGAGAATAGACCCGGGGGCCATAGTTTTCTCTAGTGGCTTCTCTCATGATAGCGATATTCTATGGCGGGTAAACAAATTACTATCGAGCAATTGATAGAAAAGCGAATAATTATGAGACTATCTAGGCATGATCATTGCATATAGGCATCACGCCCGAGACAAGTAGACCCACTCCTGCCTGCATCTACTACTATTACTCCACACATCGACCGCTATCCAGCATGCATCTAGTGTAATGAGTTCATACGAACAGAGTAATGCCTTAAGCAAGATGACATGATGTAGAGGGATAAACTCAAGCAATATGATGAAAACCCCATATTGTTATCCTCGATGGCAACAATGCAATATGTGCCTTGCTGCCCCTACTGTCACTGGGAAAGGACACCGCAAGATTGAACCCACAGCCAAGCACTTCTCTCATTGCAAGAACTATAGATCTAGTAGGCCAAACCAAACCAATAATTCGAAGAGACTTGCAAGGATATTATGAGCACACATAAAAAGTTCAGAGAAGAACCAAATATCTTTCATAGATAACCTTGATCATAAACTCACAATTCATCAGATCTCGACAAACACACCGCAAAAAGAGATTACATCGAATGGATCTCCTCGAAGACCGAGGAGAACTTTGTATTGAGATCCAGAGAGAGAGAGAGAGAAGAAGCCATCTAGATACTAGCTATGGACCCGAAGGTCTGAGGTAAACTACTCACAACTCATGGTGAGGGCGATGATGATGATGATGAAGGCCTCCGTGATGGATCCCCCTCCCGGAACAGGCTCCAAGATGGGATCTCCACGGGAACAACAGCTACGGCGGTGGAATTAGGGTTTTGTCTCTGCGTATGGAGTTTCTGGGGTACGTAGGTATATATAGGAAGAAGAGGGGCACCGAGGGCCACATGGGCTGCCCTCGAGGCAGGGGGGCGCGCCCCCACCCTCGAGGGTGGGTCCCCTGTCCTCTGGCTTGGCCCCGAAGTCTTTCGTGCGTGATTTCCTCCAAAAATATCTCCTGTGAAGGTTTCATTCCGTTTGGACTCTGTTTGATATTCCTTTTCTGCAAAACCCTGAAATAGGCAAAAACAACAATCTTGACTGGGCCTTTGGGTTAGTAGGTTAGTCCCAAAATGATATAAAAGTGAATGATAAAGCCCATTAAACATCCAAGACTTCATAAATAATAGCATGGAACAATAAAAAATTATAGATACGTTGGAGACGTATCACACCTAGCGGTGCTTCAAGGACATAATTCTTCTGTGCAACAATGAGGATAATCCTCAAGTTACGGACCCAGTCCGTGTAGTTGCTACCATCATCTTTCAACTTATCTTTCTCTAGGAACGCATTAAAATTCAAGGGAATGGTAACACGGGCCATTGTTTTACAACAACGTAGATATGCAAATACTATTAGGACTAAGTTCATGATAAATTAAAGTTCAATTAATCATATTACTAAAGAACTCCCACTTAGATAGACATCCCTCAAGTCATCTAAATGATCACGTGATCCAAATCAACTAAACCATGTCCGATCATCATGTGAGATGGAGTAGTTTTCAATGGTGAGCATCTTATGTTGATCATATCTACTATATGATTCACGCTCGTGTCGGTGTACAAAAGTAGGGGATCTCCTTTATACCCCTTACGTGTGCACGGGCAGTCAGAGCCACGCCTGCGACCAAGCCTAATAGGGCAGAGGAGGGAAACCGAAGCACCAAGATTACCAGAGCAGCGCCAAGATAGTGGCGCAAGAAGGCCGAGCAACAAGATAGGCTTCCCCCGACAAGACCCTTGCCGAGGCGGCCGACATGGCCCCGGCAAGAACCCTTGCCGCGGCAACTCACCCAACACCTTCATTACAGGCACCCTTGAGCCTAGGGGCTCCGACACCATCAACAATGTTGGAACCAAGGCTCGGGAAGCGCCTGCGTGATGGCATGCAGATCTTTGGGAAGGAAAAGGGTCGACGAATCCTAGATGAGGACCAGAAGACAAGGCGACCGCAAGGCTCCTTGCCGAGGATGCCCACGAGTCCCGGGCAAGGCTCCTTGCCGAAGATACCCCCGAAGCCCCGGCAAGCCTCTTGCCAAGGGCGCTCATAAAGGCCCCGACAAGACCCTTGCCGGGAACAGACGCAAGACCGCGGCAAGCCCTTGCCGCCCCGTCATCGCCCCAGCTTGGCGGCCGACCCACTAGCCCATGCAAGTACCCACGTGGTAGTACGTGGTTCCTGATCCAGCTAGTCAAGCACCTACGTGGTGGCATGCAGATCTTCGTGAAGACTCTACCACCACGCCACCTCAGCTGCCTGCCAACCTACATGGCCCTGCATGCCTCGTTGGCCTGGATGCGCGTCGCAGCTAGACGGAGCGGCCGCGGACGGGACGGGCCTCGTTGCCATCCCCGATAAAGCAAGTGGACACCTAAGTAGCACATTTAATGCGTCTTGTCCTGTGATGGCAGAGATAAGCTTGTACACCGTATACCTTTCCACCTCCTATGTGTCACCGTGGCAACCCCTTTTTGACTATAAAAGGAGGCCCGAGGCATACCGGAGAGGGATTCGGATATTTTGGACTAGGCACGTACCGCAGCTAGTTCCAAAGCTGAAGAACACTCAAATACACACCAAAACAGGACTAGGGTATTACGCATCTTCGCGGCTCGAACCTGGGTAAACGATCCTTGTGTTGACTCCTAGACCAGCTCTTTGCACAATGATACGTCTCCAACGTATCTATATTTTTTTATTATTCCATGCTATTATATATTCTGTTTTGGATGTTTAATGGGCTTTACTATACACTTTTATATTATTTTTGGGACTAATCTACTAACCGAAGGCCCAGTGCAGATTGTTGTTTTTTGCCTATTTCAGTGTTTCACAGAAAAGGAATATCAAACGGAGTCCAAACAGAATGAAACCTTCAGGAGAGTTATTTTTTGGAATCGTATCTACCCAGAAGACTTGGAGTACACACGAGGGAACGAGAGAGGCGGCCACGAGGGGGCAGGCGCGCCCCCACCCTCGTGGGCCCCCTCTGGCTCCTTCGGTGCCCTCCTTCCTCCTATATATATATCCTTGTACCCTGAAAACATCGAGGCAACAGAGGAAACCCTAATTCCACTGCCGAAATCTTCTGTTCCCATGAAATCCCATCTTGGGGCCTGTTCCGGAGCTCCGCCAGAGGGGGGATCGATCACGGAGTGCTTCTACATCAACACCATAGCCTCACCAATGAGTTGTGAGTAGTTTACCACAGACCTTTGGGTCCATAGTTATTAGCTAGATGGCTTCTTCTCTCTCTTTGGATCTCAATACAAAGTTCTCCTCGATCTTCGAGGAGATCTATTCGATGCAATCTTTTTGCGGTGTGTTTGTCGAGATCCGATGAATTATGGGTTTATGATCAAGATTATCTTTGAACAATATTTGATTCTTTTCTGAAATCTTTTATGTATGATTATAATATCCTTGCAAGTCTCTTCGAATTATTGGTTTGGTTTGGCCTACTAGATCTATAGTTCTTGCAATGGGAGAAGTGCTTGGCTTTGGGTTCAATCTTGCGGTGTCCTTTCCCAGTGACAGTAGGGGCAGCAAGGCACGTATTGTATTGTTGCCATCGAGGATAAAAAGATGGGGTTTATATCATATTGCTTGAGTTTATCCCTCTACATCATGTCATCTTGCTTAAAGCGTTACTCTGTTCTTATGAACTTAATACTCTAGATGCATGTTGGATAGCGGTCGATGTGTGGAGTAATAGTAGTAGATGTAGAATCGTTTCGTTCTACTTGTTACAGACGTGATGCCTATATATAATATCATGCCTAGATATTCTCATAATTATGCGCTTTTCTATCGATTGCTCAACAGTAATTTGTTCACCCACCTTAGAATTCTGCTATCATGAGAGAAGCCACTAGTGAAACCTATGGCCCCCGGGTCTATTCTCATCATATTAATCTTCCATCTACTTTAATTTGCTTTCTTTACAATCTGTTCTTATACCAAAAATACCAAGAATATTATCCTATCCTATCTATCAGATCTCACTTTCGTAAGTGACCGTGAAGGGATTGACAACCCCTTATCGCGTTGGCTGCGAAGTTCTTATTTGTTTGTGCAAGTGCGAGGGACTTGCGTGTGGTCTCCTACTGGATTGATACCTTGGTTCTCAAAAACTGAGGGAAATACTTACGCTACTGTGCTGCATCACCCTTTCCTCTTCGAGGGAATACAACGCAAGCTCGAGAAGTAGCAAGAAGAATTTCTGGCGCCGTTGCCGGGGAGATCTACGCAAAAGTAATATACCAAGTACCTATCACAAACCCTTATCCTTTGCACTACATTATTTGCCTCTCGTTTTCCTCTCCCCCACTTCACCCTTGCCATTTTATTCGCCCTTCTTTTTCCGTGTGTTTACCGTTTGCTTGCCTCTTGTTTGCTTGAGTGTTGGATTGCCTGCTTGTCACTATGGCTCAAGATAGTACCAAATCGTGTGACTTTTCTAATACCAACAATAATGATTTTATTACCACGCCTATTGCTCCTATTACCGATGCTTAATCTTGTGAGATCAATGCTGCTTTGTTGAATCTTGTCATGATAGATCAATTTTCTGTCCTTCCTAGTGAAGATGCCGCTACCCATCTAAACAACTTTGTTGATTTGTGTGATATGCAAAAGAAGAGGGATATGGATAATGATATTGTTGAATTGAAGCTATTTCCGTTTTCACTTAGAGATCGTGCTAAAACCTGGTTTTCCTCTTTGCCTAGAAATAGTATTGATTCATGGAATAAGTGCAAAGATGCCTTTATCTCTAAGTATTTTCCTCCCGCTAAGATTATCTCTCGTAGAAACGATATTATGAATTTTAAGCAACTAGATCATGAGCATGTTGCACAAGCTTGGGAGAGATGAAATTAATGATACATAATTGCCCTACACATGGTTTGAACTTATGGATGATTATACAAAACTTTTATGCTGGCTTGAATTTTGCTTTTAGAAATCTTTTAGATTTGGCCGCGGGGGGCACTTTCATGGAAACCACCTTAGGAGAAGCTACCAAACTCCTAGATAATATTATGGTTAACTACTCTCAATGGCACACCGAAAGATCTAGTAGTAAAAAAGTGCATGCTATTGAAGAGATTAGTGTTTTGAGTGGAAAGATGAATGAACTTATGAAATTATTTGCTACTAAGAGAGTGTAATGCCCAGGATGGGACTATATCTCCTACGTGTCGAGGCACGACTTAAAGACATAATCCCATTCTGGAATGATCGCAAGTTTGGTACCTTTGCACAACTCATGTAAAAATAGGGATGGAAAACTGAAAAGATAGTTGGCTTACACTCGCCACGTCACACAAATACATTACATGTCCAAACATCATTCAATAAAACATCACAGCCCATCTAAGGGTAAAGATCCAAATGACAAGATACCAAACATAACTTAAACCACATGTCTAGATCGAATCCTAGTAGAAGCTCTACTGATCAGCCGGATAGTTCACATAGTAACGGCTACGCTCCTCGTCGTACTCCCAGTCTAGCTTAGTGCCATCGCCCGTGTAGCTCACCAACGTACCTGCATCTGGGGTGGTGAAGTAACTGTGAGCCACAGAGGACTCGGCAATCCCGTTCCCGGGTAACACGACTATTTAGGCCTTGGGTGTGGAACAAGGCTGAAGAAAGAACAAGACTCTGCAGCAGCAGTAGCACTAACTTACGTAAAAGAGAGCGAGAAGAGAAGGTGCCTCGGTCGAGAGATGATCACGAAGTGATCCTAACTAAAGCAAGTCAAACATAACCCCACCGTGTTCATCTCCCGAAACCCTTTCGGAAAATTACAGTCACGGTACTCACGCTGGTAGTGTATTGGAACATGGTGTCAAGTTTTCTACAACCGGATATTAACAAGCTCCCATCTGCCACATAACCGCGGGCACGGCTTTCGAAAGTTCATAACCCTACAGGGGTGTCCCAACTTGGCCCATGACAAGCCCACGATCCGCGGAGTCACAACTCCAAGGTGGGAAGGCCCGAGTATTCTCGGAATCCCGTGCTCAAGATACTCCGAACTAAGGTAAGGCTAATCCAGCAAATCCTCCCGGCGTGCCGACACCCTGATAGTAGCCGCGCGTATCTAGTCTCAGGCCACGACCGGATGAGACATCCTACGGGTTTTTACCAGACCTCGAGTTTCCTTGAGGTGGCCCCGCAGTCTGCTCATTTCGGACCAACACTCATGTGGAGCACTGGCCCGGGGTTGTTGATTAAGAAAGAGGGTTAATTACTCCCTATGCAAGTTTATTAGTTATTAGGCAAATAGTACCAATGTTGGGACTTGCTGAAAAAGACTTAGCACTTAGCGGTTTATCGAGGGGGTCCCATAACCCCAACCGTGTGAGGAACGCATAATCAAGGAACATAACACCGGTTTATACGGTTCCTAGCGGCATGAGTGGAACAAATCACCAAGCAAAAGGCTTAGCCTTCCACCCATTACCAATATATAGATGATTTCATTTAATAATTAATATAGTGTGATATCCCAATAATCTTCAACAAGAAGCAAGAATCTTCAATCTTCACCTGCAACTAACAATGCTATAAGAGGGGCCGAGCGAAGCCTACGTATAGCCAATCAATGGTTTGCATAGGTAGGGTGGTTAAACAGGTTCATGGTTACAATAGGAGGCTGACAGGAAAACATGGGCATCGAGGCAAAACTATAGATCGAGACTTTTAGCAACAGGCAAAGATAGTAATGTTATCGGGGTTCGGTCATCTTGCCTGAAGAGTTGTTGATGGGATCGTAAGAGGGGTCCTCGCTCTCAACCTCGGTAGTAACCTCGTGCTCGTACTCGTACTCGGTCTCAGCTTCCGGCTCTACTCAACACAAACACACAAGACACAAAATCAACAAGATGCAATGCGCACACGAAAATGCTGGATGCATGGCTGATGCACTAAGGAAAACAAAACAAACAAAGGAAGCACAGTGTAATCGCACAAGGAGCATGGAAAAATATGCATTCAAGCAAAATACTTCAAAACATGGTAACAATAGGATATTATGAATCTACATGAAAAATCACCCAAGTTTCATATAGGACTTGCTCAAAACGGAGCTACGGGCTAAAAGTTACACCCGAAACAATAAATACGCACAAGCTGAAAATAACAGCCACATAGCAACTTCGGAGCAATAGATAAATAAGCTACATCACTCAAACATCATGGCAATGAGCATGGACATAAACTAGACATATCCTACAGCAAATAAGTTCATTGGAGCATCCCCAAAGGAGCCATGGATCAATAGCAACAAGCTAGGACATATTGAACTTGACAACAAAATCCTGACAGCAGTAATTTGTTGCAACTTGGGAGCAAAAGTTAAATATGCTACAGTCACTCAAATAAGCATGTGAGAGCATGAATGGATAGCCAACAATATGTACAGAAAGGAATCATCAAGAGTCACCCCAAAACTATCATGGATTGGCCTAGAGCAACAAGCAAAGATGGCATCTGGAAATTACAGATTCCAGACTTAGTGAAATTTCACTAAGTGTTAAAACAGCAGTTTCATCATGGCATCTTTGTGAGCAAGTTTAAGTCACCTCAAAGCTAAACATGGCAAGTGGTAAGCACCACAGCAAAGTACACATGATGGTGAATCCAAAACACTTAAGCATGCATCAAGGGGATAAACACAACGATAGCAATGAGCTCCTCAAATTGACATCTCATAACAAATTTAGCTACTTAACAACCACATAGCACTTTGCGATGGAGATAAACATGGCAAGATTAATTCTATCATGCAAGCTAAAGCAATCAACATGTAGAGCATCTCAAGACGAACATGTGGACATATCATTTGCATCATTTGGATAAACATGCACCAAGTTATCACATTGCAAAGATGGCCTGAAAACAACAACTAACAGCAGTTTATAACAAGTTGCCCTCTTCCAACAGATATTTAAGCATCTAGATGACCTCAAACATGCATGGCACAATGGAATGAAATGTAGTACAAGTCTCCACGAACATTTTGACATATCATTTGCTCAAATCGGACCATCACACAAAAAGTTATCACCGTTGCAAAACAGCATCAGACAACTAAAATCTACAGCACTTAGTGAAAAAAAACTACCTCCTCAGTCAGATCTGGAAAAGTCAACGCGGATGGGGCGGATCGGGCTGGACCCGCGGGCGAAGCGGATCGGGCCTCGCGGGGTGGAGCGGATCGGGCAGCAACCGGGCCCGAAGCGGCTAACGGGCTCGCGGGCGGCGGGGCACCGGCTACCGGGCCGTGGGCGCGGCCCACCTGGCCGATCGGATCTGGGGCGCAGCTCCCCAATCCCTCGAGCACAGGGCGGCGGGCGGCCGGTCGATGGCGCGGCGGGGGCCGGCGCGAGGAGGAGGGTCCGGCGGCCGGACCTGGCCGGACCGGCGGCGGAGGGAGGCGGCTGCTCCGGCCCGGCGGCGGAGGGAGGGCGGCGCCGGCCGGTGAGGGTGGCGCAGTGGAGGCGGTTGATGACCCACAACCGTAAGGGATCTATTGCAGCGTTTTCGATAAGTAAGAGTGTCAAACCCAACGAGGAGCAGAAGGTATTGATAAGCGATTCTGAGCAAGGAATTACTGCAAGCACTGAAAGATAACTTTTTAGGGATTTTCTCGATATAGGCAACAGGAAGGTAAAAGCAAGCAATGTAAAAGGCACTGAGAATAACAAGTGGCCCAATCCTTTCTTAGCAAAGGAGAGGCCTAGCAACTGAACTTATAAAGACTAAAGCGTTCCTGAGGACACACGGGAGAGGTAGTCATGTGCTTTCACCATATTCCGTATCGATACTATGTTATGTGTTGATAAGTGTTGAGTGGGTGGATCTATGCTAGTGCACTCTCTAGACTAATATGAGTGCACTCTTATGATTAAACACCTTGCAAGCATCCGCAAATACAAGATAGAATTTAAGGCAAAAGCCTAACCATAGCAATACGATCGAGGATCCATTATTCCCTTATGCAAAAGCGTGCGAACTGGGGTTCAGGTTTCTGTCACTCCGGCAACCGACCATAAGCATTCTTTATACACAATGTATTCTCCTAGGTCCTTAATAATGCGAAGTGTTGGGTGTTCGACTCACACAACACCACTAGTAGAATGACAACGCAACTTAAGTATCAAACAACACGTATTACTTCAACAGCATATGACTACTAACAACAAGACTTTCCCCATGTCCTCAAGAACTAAGGTAACTACTCACGAGACATAAAGGAGATCATGATCAGTGGGGATAAATAGGTGATAAACAATCTGGACATAATAATATTTCTCCAACAAAACTCAATAGCATTCACCACAAAGTAGTAATCAACACCGATGGAGTAGAGAGGATAGGTAGTACGAGTTACAACACAAGTTGCGATTGTAAGATGAGATTTGGATGAAGATGGAGATGGTGCTGGTGTTGGGGATGATGTTGATGATGATCTCGATGATGCCCGTGACGATGGTGATGACGATGGCGATGATCTCCCCTTCCGGGAGGTGATCTCCCCGGCGGAATCTGCCTGCCGGAGATGGATTTTTCTTCTTTGTAGGTTTCCGCCACGGAGCGGCGGCGGAACTCCGTAAAAATTCCCGTCCCTAGGGTTTTTGGATAACGGAGAGCATATATGCAAAAGGGGGCGGCCAGAGGTGGGCCAGGGGCTCCAGGCGCCCCCCTGGCGCGGCCGGGGGGGGGGGGGGGGGCGCCCCCAGGGCGCCTGGGCACCCTGTGGCCCCCCTCTGGTTGCCCTTTCGCGTGCCTTCGTGGTCCGTCTGAAAAATATCTCCCGTCAATTTTCAGGTAATTTGGAGGTATTCTTCTTCAGCAACTCAGCGGCCACTTTTTACTGCTGAATCCCGCGTCTGCTGCTTCGGCATCGGAAAGTTTGCAAACTGTGTAAAATAGACCAAAACAACATAAGAACATCACCGTAACGTGAAATATATCAATGTATAAGGATAAATTATGATACAAAATAGTGATGCATTTTGGACGTATCAACACCCCCAAGCTTAGACCTCGCTTGTCCCCAAGCGAATATGAACTCGGTAAACCTGTCCACAAGTTTAGAGAGTGAAGTGTCGATAAATAGAATACGGACAAGAAGCATCATAGTTTCTTTACCAACTCAAATATCCTCAACAACAATCTTCAATTCATAAAGCCCTTATAAAAGAGTGATAACACTTATATTCGAAAGTAGGGCTAAGGAAACTCATTATATCATGGCAAACATGTCCTTTGGTCAAAGAACAACAAATAGATTTAACTTTTGCTCTTATATTTTGATGAGATCAATTGAAGCTTTTTGAAATAACATGTTAATAGGCAAGAAGTGAAAGTGTTAACACAAAGGAAGATATTTGCCTTAGCTGGGCATGACAAACAACTTACTTATCGAATGATAATGTCAACAAGGATATGATATGACAAATCTTAATGCAGCTTTATATGAATGAATCCTTATCAACATCAAACGTCTGCTTTCTTTGGGAAATAGAAGGAAGTAGAAATAACTGACTCAACTTAAAATTAAAAGATAGGCCCTGTTCTAGGGTAGTAGGGAAAACTCATGTGCTATCCTCAAATCAAACAGAATGAAAACAAGTTTTGAGAGGTGCATGATTTGTCAACGAATGCTAATAGATAACTCAACTACTTCTTGAGCTGGACAAGTTTCGAGGAACGGCTCCCGCACGAGGACGATCACATCCTCTTATTCTCCTTTGTTAATCACTGCCAAAGTTTTCTGATTTCTCATGAACAAAGCGTGAAGGAGGGTTTGTTTGTTATATTATCTTTTTGAGCCGGGCGCACTCAATGCCAGTTCCTTCTCGTATTATGGGTTTGCACATTATACATGCAATCCCGGGGTGAAGCTTGTCCAACTCAAAAAGATCATGGATTAGCTATTACTTCCTCATGAGCTAAAACAGAGGCACAAAATAAAAGATTTTGAACATTTGAGGATAACACATAAATTATATACTTTTAGGAGGTGGTAGTGGAATACCACGAGTAGGTAGGTATGGTGGACTCATATGGAAGGTATTGGTTTTAAGGGTATGGACGCACAAGCAGAATACCGCTTAGTATAGAGTTAGGCTAGCAAAGGTTTTGAGAGAGCAGACAACTGATGATGACTAAGATGCAAAGCAATATAAAGCATGAACATTGAAATAAGCATAACACATCAAGTTGTCTTCCTTGTCAGCATAACACTTCAAGCATAATAACATAAAGGTTTTGGCTATGTTGATACTTTAAGAAAATCATGCTTGTTGTTATGATCAAAGCTATGTTTGCCAAGATTAAATAAAGTTTTCACAGCCATACCTGACATAAGGTCAATACTCCCCATAAGAATCATCATATAAGGTCGATTGCGTGAAGAGAATACCGAGTGCAGCAAAAGGAACCAATAAACTTCTCATTAATATTCCATCATGGACGACTCCACACTCACGGATACAATTCTTCACCGAAGGAGTGATAGACCTCAATGCACACACCTATCTCATATAATAACCTCCCTAGACATGATACGACTCTACTTGACTCTAAAAGACAAAAGGTAAAGATAATGATACCGGGCACTCCCCCAAGCTTGGAACAAGCCAAGGGAATGCCATTACCCCAGGAGATTTCACTCATCATCCTTGTTGGCGTTGATCAAGTAGTACTTGGCGAAACGCTTCCATGGAAGGGGTTCTCCAGTCTCATATGAGAAGCTCGTCTCCTGAATCCTACATTCAGCACCCAAACTCATGCGCATAAACCTTAGTTCATACTCACAGTTCTGGTTATGTAGATCATTAATTTGCCCTTGGAGCTCTATAATTCTTTCTTCAGACGCGGTGATGCTTTTCCACATCTCCTTCATCTCCTTCAGGAAGTAGTTCTTCAGCTCGTTGATGATGTCAAAGTTAGCTTCAACACCACGCTCGATCATCTTCTTGTACTCGAAGACTTCTTGATCCACTTCTTCCAGCCTGGCCTGGACGCTCCCCTCCTTGATAGGTCCCTTCAGATCTTCTTGATGAAGGACACCGTCCTCCATCCGAACAACCTGAGGGTGCTTCTTCACCTCAGCGAGGTAAGGGTTGATGACGTTGACGACGAACTTGTCCTTGGGGGAACTTGGAGAAGCCATGGCACCTAAATTCAGCTGAAAGATTCCCTGGCAGAAACAGATCGAAGAGAAAACACGCGAAATCGCAAGATACGTTGCCGGAACAATCCGGGCAAATATATAGGAAAAATTTATGCACAGAAAGGAAGGTAACGGACCAAAGCGGGGTCGGAGACGGACTCCCGGGTGTCCAGGCGGCC
>LR738710.1:215058371-215111046 GCA_902687465.1 Secale cereale | reverse complement strand
GGGGGGGGGGGGGGGGGGGGGGGGCGCCAGGGGGCGCCTGGACTCCCTGGAGGTCGTCTCCGGCTCCACTTAGGCTCGGAATTTTACTAATTTTGCAGAAACTCGTAATACGGAACTTTTATGGCGGTTCGCGATGTTTCCTTACCGTACTACATACCTTTTCTTTATTCTGCTTCTGCTGGCGTCTGAAACAGGGCGGCAACATGTTCTTCGTGGGTTGTTGTGTATATTATATTCACATCAACATTCACAGGGTCTCCTGCTATGTAATGTTTAAGTCTTTGCCCATTCACAACTTGAGGTTTGGTGCCTTCAAAATTATTAATCTTAATTGCTCCAGACCGATAAACTTCTTCAATATGAAATGGTCCTTCCCACCTGGAAAGTAGTTTACCTGGAGAAAACCTGAAACGGGATCTGAACAACAAAACTTTATCACCAACATTAAATTCACGTTTCAGAATCTTCCTATCATGCCACTTTTTTACCTTTTCCTTGAACATTTTAGCGCTCTCGTAAGCTTCACTTCTCCATTCATCTAGAGAAGTCAAGTTCATGAGACGCTTCTCACCAGCTAGTTTTGGGTCAGCGTTAAGCTCTCTAACAGCCCAGAAAGCTTTGTGCTCTAACTCTAATGGCAAATGGCAAGCCTTGCCATACACCATCTTATAGGGGGACATGCCCATGGGGTTTTTGTAAGCAGTTGTATATGCCCACAAAGCATCTCCTAACTTATTTGACCAGTCCTTTCTATTTTTGTTTACTGTCTTCTGCAAGATCAACTTAATCTCTCTATTTGTGAGCTCAACTTGCCCACTAGTTTGAGGATGATATGGTGAAGCAATTCTATGATTAACATCGTATTTAGCCAAAGCTTTTCTAAAAGCTCCGTGCGTGAAGTGTGATCCCCCATCAGTCATGAGATACCTTGGTACACCAAACCTAGGAAAAATTACATCTTTAAGCATTTTCAAAGATGTCTTGTGATCAGCACTTTCAGTGGGGATTGCTTCAACCCACTTGGTCACATAATCAACAGCTACTAAAATGTGAGTGTACTTGTGCGAAGAAGGAAAAGGACCCATAAAATCAAAACCCCAACAATCGAAAGGTTCAATCACTAGTGAGTAATTCATAGGCATCTCATTCCTTCTATTAATGTTACCAACTCTCTGACATTTATCACAGGCTAAAACATAATTTCTAGCATCTTTAAAGAGAGTAGGCCAATAAAAACCTGATTGAAGAACCTTATGTGCAGTCCTCTCACCGGCATGATGTCCTCCATAGGGACTATCATGACACTGTCTGAGAATGTCCTTCTGGTCATGTTCCGGAATGCATCTCCTCACGATCCCGTCGGGACCTTCTTTGAAAAGATGTGGGTCATCCCAGAAGTAGTGCCTCAAATCATGAAAGAACTTCTTCCTTTGCTGAGGTGTTAAACCTGGAGGCAAATACTTTGCAACAATAAAATTAGCATAATCTGCATACCAAGGATCGGAAAGAGATTGTACTTTTACAACGGCAAGTTGCTCGTCTGGAAAACTATCGTTAACTGGGATGGGATCATGCGGTATATCTTCCATCCTTGAAAGATTGTCCGCTACCGGATTGTCTTCTCCTTTCCTATCAACAATCTGCAAATCAAATTCTTGAAGAAGGAGTACCCATCTGATAAGCCTTGGCTTGGCATCCTTCTTTGTCATAAGATACTTAATGGCAGCATGATCAGTATGAATAATAACTTTGGAATCAACAATATACTGCCTAAACTTATCACAAGCAAATACTACAGCTAAGAATTCCTTCTCAGTAGTAGCATAATTCCTTTGAGCACTATCAAGGGTTTTGCTAGCATAATGTATAACATTCAATTTCTTATCAACTCTTTGTCCTAAAACAGCTCCAACAACAAAATCACTAGCATCACACATAATCTCAAAAGGTAAATTCCAGTCAGGTGGTTGCACTATAGGAGCGGTTATTAAAGCTTTCTTAAGGACTTCAAAAGCTTCCTTACAATTTTCATCAAATACAAAAGGAACGTCCTTCTGGAGAAGATTAGTGAGGGGTCTTGAGGTTTTAGAAAAGTCTTTAATAAATCTTCTATAAAAACCTGCATGACCGAGAAAACTGCGAATACCTTTGATGTCCCTTGGGTAGGGCATCCTCTCAATAGCTTCGATCTTAGCCTTGTCCACTTCAATTCCCCTTTCGGAAATCTTGTGACCAAGAACAATTCCTTCATTAACCATGAAGTGGCACTTTTCCCAGTTGAGTACCAAATTTGTCTCCTCGCATCTCTGCAAAACTTTATTAAGATTGTGAAGACAATGGTCAAAAGAAGTTCCATAGACGGAGAAATCGTCCATGAAGACTTCCATAATATCCCCGCAGAAACCATGAAAGATAGCAGACATACACCTTTGAAAAGTAGCAGGGGCATTACATAAACCAAAAGGCATACGCCTGTAAGCATAAGTACCAAAGGGACAAGTAAAAGTGGTCTTCTCTTGATCGGCAGTGTTAACATGAATTTGAGAGAAGCCAGAAAAACCATCGAGATAACAAAAGTGGGTATTTTTGGATAACCTTTCAAGCATTTGGTCGATGAACGGCAACGGGTAGTGATCCTTCCTGGTTGCTTTGTTCAACTTCTTGTAATCAATACACATTCTATATCCAATAATAATTCTCTGAGGTATTAATTCATTTTTATCATTAGGAACCACACTTGTACCTCCTTTCTTAGGAACACACTGTACCGGACTTACCCACTTACTATCAGCTATAGGGTAGATAATACCTGCGGCCAGAAGCTTGAGAATCTTAGTTCTCACAACATCCATCATCTTCGGGTTCAACCGTCGTTGATGATCAACAACTGGTTTAGCATCAGGCTCAAGGTTGATAGTATGTTGACAGATAGATGGACTAATCCCCTTAAGGTCATCAAGGGTATAGCCAATTGCGCCTCGGTGTTTACGAAGTACTTCCAATAATCGCTCTTCTTCATATCCTGAAAGGTTAGAATTGATAATAACAGGATATACTTTCTTTTCATCTAAATAAGCATACTTGAGCGTATCGGGCAGAGGTTTAAGGTCAAACACCGGATCTTCTTTCGGTTTTGATAAAATTCCCAAAGGTTCAACCGCAAGGTTGTGCTTCAGAATAGCAGGCTGCCTCAAGAATATTTCATCTAGTTCATTTCTTTCCTGCATATGCAAATCATTCTCGTGGTCCTCCATGTATTGTTGCAAAGGATCATTAGGGGGAATAGCAATAGAGGCAATACTTTCAATAATTTTATCATCACTGGGTAAATCAGTACCTCGAGGCTGCTTAGAGAACTTAGAAAAATTAAATTCATACGGCTCACCATCGAATTCAACAGAAACTTTACCTTTCTTGCAATCTATTATAGCTCCACAAGTCCTAAGAAAAGGTCTACCAAAAATAATTGGACAAAAATTGTCCCTCTCTGAACCAAGTACTAGAAAGTCGGTAGGGTATTTTACCTTTCCACATAGGACTTCAACGTCTCTCACAATTCCGATAGGAGAGATAGTTGTTCTGTTTGCAAGATGAATGGTAACATCAACTTCTTCAAGTTCACAAGGGGAAATCTCACCGATGATTTCTTCATAAAGTGAATAGGGGATAGCGCTTGCACTCGATCCCAAATCGCATAGCCCATAATAATTGTGATCTCCTATTTTAATAGATACCACTGGAGTACCTGAAATTGGGCCTTTATTCTTGGCTGTGACAAGGTTAGTGGAAACAACACAAAAATTTATATTGGAATCCAAAACATCATTAGTAGCAAGGTCTTTAATCAATGCTACTTGAGGATCGACTTTGATCTGGTCCTCAGGCTCATCAACTCTTCTCTCACTTTTATTTATTATGCCTGTCACAAAAGAGTGCTCCTTTATCCTTGCGGGAAAAGGAGGCTTTTCATATATAACTGTAGGCAAAATAGGGTCAACAACATAAATGTCAATAGGTGACTCTATAAAAGGTTCATGGTGCTGGTCTCTCTTCTTTTTAAAAGAATCAACGTGAGAGGCAAAATTCTTACACAAATCAATCACTAGATGGGAATCAAGACCAATCTTAGAGCAAAAAGTATTGAAGTAATCAGTTTTCACATAGCTCTCAATATAATCATGTTCATAATTTATAGCGGATTCAATACCTTTATCAATTTCCCAATCTTCGGTATTCCTCTGAATCCTTTCAATGAGATCCCACCTTTCTTCAACACTCTTTTTCTGAAATACCCCACTTGAGGAGGCATCCAGCATCTCCTTATCCTGACGAGAAAGCCTGGCATAAAAATTTGTAAGTATAATTTCCTTGGGAAGCTTATGAATAAGGCATTTGAGCATTAGGGACTTCAATCTCCCCCAAGCTTGAGAAATGCTTTCTCCGTCACGAGACCTAAAGTTATAGATATAGTTCCTGTCTCGATGAATTTCATGAAGAGGATAAAACTTAGTATAAAAGAGAGACATAAGCTCCTGCTAGTCAAGCAAGTGTGAGTTATCGAGAAGTCTATACCAATCCGAAGCTTTATCTATAAGTGATACGGCAAACAATTTTCTCATGACAAACTCCCTCGATACACCTGCAAGCTTAAATAATGAACTTAGTTGTGACAGATATAGCAGGTGTTCACCGGGATGTCTGTCTCCTGCATAACGATTAGCCAAAACATAATCGATAATGCCAGCTGGTATTTTATAAGGCACAATTTCAGTAGGGGGAGGATCAACCACCACAGGTGTGGGGCGTCTTCCCGCAAGCAACGCTCCAATAACAGGGTTATCCATAAGGACAAAGAGCAGTAATAGCAAAAACAAAAACATAATTATAAAAACTTCCTTACCAGTTTCACTTTACCAATAGCGCTACGCATCCCCGGCAACGGCGCCAGAAAACGGTACTTGATGACCCACAACCGTAAGGGATCTATTGCAGCGTTTTCGATAAGTAAGAGTGTCGAACCCGACGAGGAGCAGAAGGTATTGATAAGCGATTCTGAGCAAGGAATTACTGCAAGCACTGAAAGATAACTTTTTAGGGGTTTTCTCGATATAGGCAACAGGAAGGTAAAAGCAAGCAATGTAAAAGGCACTGAGAGTAACAAGTGGCCCAATCCTTTCTTAGCAAAGGAGAGGCCTAGCAACTGAACTTATAAAGACTAAAGCGTTCCTGAGGACACACGGGAGAGGTAGTCATGTGCTTTCACCATATTCCGTATCGATACTATGTTATGTGTTGATAAGTGTTGAGTGGGTGGATCTATGCTAGTGCACTCTCTAGACTAAGATGAGTGCACTCTTATGATTAAACACCTTGCAAGCATCCGCAAATACAAGATATAATTTAAGGCAAAAGCCTAACCATAGCAATACGATCGAGGATCCATTATTCCCTTATGCAAAAGCGTGCGAACTGGGGTTCAGGTTTCTGTCACTCCGGCAACCGACCATAAGCATTCTTTATACACAATGTATTCTCCTAGGTCCTTAATAAGGCGAAGTGTTGGGTGTTCGACTCACACAACACCACTAGTAGAATGACAACGCAACTTAAGTATCAAACAACACATATTACTTCAACAGCATATGACTACTAACAACAAGACTTTCCCCATGTCCTCAAGAACTAAGGTAACTACTCACGAGACATAAAGGAGATCATGATCAGTGGGGATAAATAGGTGATAAACAATCTGGACATAATAATATTTCTCCAACAAAACTCAATAGCATTCACCACAAAGTAGTAATCAACACCGATGGAGTAGAGAGGATAGGTAGTACGAGTTACAACACAAGTTGCGATTGTAAGATGAGATTTGGATGAAGATGGAGATGGTGCTGGTGTTGGGGATGATGTTGATGATGATCTCGATGATGCCCGTGACGATGGTGATGACGATGGCGACGATCTCCCCTTCCGGGAGGTGATCTCCCCGGCGGAATCTGCCCGCCGGAGATGGCTTTTTCTTCTCTGTAGGTTTCCTCCACGGAGCGGCGGCGGAACTCCATAAAAATTCCCGTCCCTAGGGTTTTTGGATAACGGAGAGCATATATGCAGAAGGGGGCGGCCAGATGTGGGCCAGGGGCTCCAGGCGCCCCCCCCGGCGCGGCCAGGGGGGGCGCCCCCAGGGCGCCTGGGCACCCTGTGGCCCCCCTCTGGTTGCCCTTTCGCGTGCCTTCGTGATCCGTCTGAAAAATATCTCCCGTCAATTTTCAGGTAATTTGGAGGTATTCTTCTTCAGCAACTCAGCGTCCACTTTTTGCTGTTGAATCCTGCGTCTGCTGCTTCGGCATCGGAAAGTTTGCAAACTGTGTAAAATAGACCAAAACAACATAAGAACATCACCGTAACGTGAAATATATCAATGTATAAGGATACATTATGATACAAAATAGTGATGCATTTTGGACGTATCAGCGGTGGCCGGCGGAGCTTGAGGCGGCGGCGCGGTGATGAGCTCCGGCGGAGGAGGCGCGGAGGAGGAGCGGCTGGCCGGCGGTGAGGCAGCTGGTGGCCGGCGGTGGGGAAGAAGGGGCTCCGGCGAGCTCCTCCGGCGGTGGCGGGGAACTCCAGCGAGGAATTCCGGCGAGCGGCGGGGAACTCCGGCGAGGTGGCGCAGATTCCGGTGGCTAGAGGTAGGAGATGATGGAGGAAGGAGACACTAGGGTTTTTTATTTAGGGCAAAAATTGGGGAAGATGGACAAATATATAGGCACAAGGAGCTAGGGTTGTCCAAATGAGGTGTGGTTTTCGGCCACGCGATCAGAATTGGATGGCCTAGATGAAGGGAGGGGTTTGGGTTGGTTTGGTGGGCTGTTGGAGGGGTGTCTTGGGCCTCAAAGAGGGGGTACTTTGAGCCCACGAGAATAACTGTTGGAGTAGCAAACGAACTCCAAACGCGACGAGATTTGACACTATCGTGGAATTAACACGTCAGATGTCCGGTTTAACGGACTTAGTGGTGAGGCCGTGCATCTATGTAGTAGCTTGAGAGGGGTTGAGCGGAATCGAGAGACGCGATGTAAGACACAGATTTAGACAGCTTCGGGCCCCGGGAAACATCATCCGGTAATAACCCTACGTGCTGTTTGAGGCTAGATCTCATTATGTTCCTCGTGGTGTCGCCGGTAAACCGGCTCTTTGTGTCTAACCCTAGAAACTTGTCTACTTGTGGCTTGTATAAACTTCGTCTAACTTCTCCCCCTTTGGGGAGTCCTGCCCCTCCATATATATGTTGAAGGGGCGGGTTACATGTAGAGTCCTAGTAGGATTAGGATTGCTTTATTACAAGGAGTCCTAGTCTTGCTTCCTTTCTAGAGAATATTCCTTGTGCCTTCTTCATAAACCGGCCCACCATATATGAACCGGCCTTCTGGGCCTTGGGCCTTGTCATCCATGATCTGCCCGTCGGGTTACCAGTAAATTGCCAAGTGTAAACCATCTCAAGTAAAACACCAAGTCCGGCCGGGTCATAATTCCGTCCGGTTCATACCATGGTGTATATCCCTGACATTAGCCCCCAAGTTTAGCTTGGATTTATCCATGGTAAACTTATGCTGCAACACAAGAACAAATCTGACAGGTTGTGCTCCGGGTTAAGAATTTCTTGTAAATCGGCACCTGACCATCTTTAATTCCTTTGTCCTTTCCTTCTTCTAAAAAATCCGGATAAATAGACCAGCTTCATAATCAACTTGATTGTATAGAAGAAATTGCCAATAAAGAATTCCTTTGACTCGGCCTTCTAACCTCTGACTTGATAAAAATATTGATCTTCAAATATTCAATTGATACCCAACCGGTTTGGAAATGTAGAACTTGCCGGTTTATGATTGCCAAAATTTCCGGGTTATGATTGTTGCCAACGCCGGGTTATGATTAATCTTCCGGACTTACCAAAACTGAGAATTTGAAGATGTTCCTCCTTTATATGCATATTACCAATCGCTATGAAACTGAATATTCCATATCATGTAGCCCCCAAGTGCCGGGTCATTATTTAATAATGAGCAGGGACTTTGTATATATTTCATTGAAAATAGCATTGTATAATCTTGAAGAAATCCGGATTGTTCATCCCAATCACTATGAAAGTGAATATTCCATATTATGTAGCCCCCAAGTGCCGGGTCATTATTTAATAATGAGCAGGGACTTTGAAAATATGATCATGTAAACTTGAATAGCAATATGTAGCCCCCAAGTGCCGGGTTATTATGCAATAATGAGCAGGGACTTTGTAGATATAATTATTGAAAATAACATTATATAATGTAACTTCCATCGTGGGGTTTGAATCCACGTCCACAAGGTTAAGAGCTTTGTGCTTTACCAACTGAGCAGTGGACCCTTCCATATAATGGATTAATACTTGCGTACCTTGAATTGTTGACAGGAGCGATTGGTAGCCCCCAAGGGCCGGCTCATTATGATATGATGAGTCGGGTCTTCAATAAGGCCAGTAAAAAATGACTTTGCATTAGCCCCCAAGTGTCATGGTGCATGCTTGCAGCGACATGAGACTTGTGTATTTGATGTAATCTCAATTTGAATAATGTAGCCCCCAAGTGCCGGGTTGTAAGCCTGCAGCAACTCGGGACTATTCCTTTGTAGAATAAATCACTTCCATCGATGAAATAATATCCATTGCGCTTAAAGCGACTTTGAAAACCTCAGTCTTAATATTGATGACCATAATAAGAATCCAACCATGTTGGCTATTGAAGAATATAATCCGGTTTGAAGACCAGTTCCAGTGATGTTTGATCACAATCAGGCCGGGTTAATAAACACCGGTCATTATCTTATCTCATACTGGCGACTTATAGTCAAAAGCCAGGCCGGTTTCAATAAACATCGGTCATTAAAACTGATCATGTACTGCCAATATGTATTTAAAAATAAAATTCTTCATACCTGTGATTAAGTATGCTTGATATCCTTAATCCGGCGAACATTGTTGTTTCTGAGGAAGCTCTTGGCTCCGTTGGGGCGTACCCAATTATTCCGGGTTTATAAGAACTACTGGTTTAAATAATGCTGGAGCTATGTGTCCAGATTTTTGAAAATATGTGGTCAACTCTGGAGTCGTCCCACTCCGGATCAAAGAACCATAAAACATAAATACCAGAAATGCAAGTTTGCAAATAAAACCATGTAGTCGAGGCTTTTTGTGAGCTGCCAGGCTCAAAGCAAGGTTCAGCCAATCAATGGATGCGGGTACCATCCAGAGGGCCTTATGGATGCGGGTACCATCCATAGGAACCGGATATGACCAACAGGGGTTAAGCTAGGATTCGGGTACAATCCTGCCCCCTGTTGGCCATATAAAACTTTAGCCAATCAATGGATGCGGGTACCATCCAGAGGGCCTTATGGTTCGGGTACAACCACACGAAACAGATACAACCACAGGGATTTGAGCTAGGATTCGGGTACAATCCTGCCCCGTGTTGGCCATATAAACTTTAGTCAATCAATGGATTCGGGTACAATCCATTGAGCCTTATGCCATGTCCTCTTTGGTTCGGATACGACCTATGTTTGAACAGAAATCCCTTCAGTGGTTTTGGCTATGTTCTCTTTGGTTCGAATACGACCTATGTTTGAACAGGAAGCCCTTCAGTGATCACATCGGTAGAGTACATATATGGGAGTTGCCCTGCACAACCAGATAGACTGATCAAAGCATCTTATTTCCTTAATGAAAAATGATATATAACAAGAGAAATAATACTGTAGATGGATATCACCTGAGTGAATTTGAACCGGTATGTTGAATAGACTGGATCACGGGGTGGACAGTAAAACGACCGCAGCATCAGTGGCAGCACAGATATATGAATCGGCCGCAGTTTGTAAACCGGCGCTGATAAGCAAGTTGTCTTCCGCGTTGTAAACCGATGCGGATGCGTGAACCGGCCGTCCGTTCATCGAGTAATGTGACGCAGATGAAGATGCCACTGGAGAACGTTGCCAGTGCGTGTTTTATATCCGCAGCATTACAATGATTTTACCTGTATATAGAAAACACCAATGGGGTAGTATAATGGTGCTCATAGGAAATAAAATGTTTTGATAAAATATATAGGAAGGATAACACCTGATTTGCTCAAAGAACAGATGGGTCGGCCGACGCCGACGGGCTATTGTCCTCCTGGTTGTGAGCCGGCGCGGTGCAAAAGACGGCTACAGCGTGGTAAATCGGCGCGGTCGTGCGAGACGGCCGCGGCATTGTAAACCGGCGCAGTCGCGAGAGACGGCCACGGCATTGTAAACCGGCGCGGTCGCGAGAGACGGCCACGGCATTGTAAACTGGCGCGGTCGCGAAAGACGGCCACGGCATTGTAAACCGGCGTGGTCGCGAAAGACGGCCACGGCGTTGTAAACCGGTGCGGATGTCTGTTGAATAAGAATGTCCACTTGTGCCGAATTATGTTGACGGGCCTCCATTTCCATAGTATAGTACCGCTCTGTAATGAATGATTTTTTGATTCGCCTGGAGAACAGATGAGTTGGTCGTGGTATTGTATATCGGTGCGGTCGTCAAAGATGGCCTTAGCGTTGTAAACCGGAGCGGTCGCGAGAGACGGCCACGACATTGTAGGCCGGTGCGGGAGTCCGTTGAGTAAGGACGACCACCTGTGCCAAGTAATATCGGCCCGCCTCCATCTTCGTGGTGTAATGCCACTTTGTAATGAAAAATTGTCCTGATTTCTTTGAACGACACATGTCCTGTACGTAGAACATTTGCCCTCGTAGTAGTGGTGGCGCTTCGTACTACTTTCTGCACTGACGTAGTACCTTCTCAATAATACAAGACGGCTCAATCCCAAGCCTGCTCTTAGGCCAATTGTGCATCAGCCAGGTTATGTAAAACTCTTCGAAGGAATTGTTGAAGTCCACGATGGCATCAGTCTTCTTCTTATCCAGTGGTTTGATGGTAGAGGTAATAACAAGGCCTGGCCGGCTCGATGGAGCAGCACCCTGCGAATGCCACGGCAGGAGCAACGACTCGAGGCCAAAACCGAGTCGAAGAACGACGGAAATAAATCGGCCGAGGCGATGCCAAGGCGGGAACGGCTCGACGCAGAATTAGGTGCAATCGTAGACGGCATGATGCAGTTGCAGGCTTGAGGTCGAACTATTCTGAGGCCGGCAGCTTAGCAAGAAACGCCCCGGGGCAGTAGCTCACCAGAATCCGGTGGTTTAGAACGGCGTGGTTTCCTCAACGAAGGCTAGTCACAGGTTCAAGACCGCTCGAGGCATGGCGGCTCGGAGTCGTTCCGGCGAGCCCGCGATGACGAGGTTGAAACAATACTCGAGGCAGCGGCTCGAGGCGGATACAGCCACTCAGAGCAGATGCTCAACGGCGCGATAGTGAAGGTAAAACCGGTGAAGGCGGCGGCTCTCATCATGGCGAATCGAGGAATAACCAGAGACGGGGCCGCTCAGGACTGGCACCGCAGTGAAGAGGCACCCGCGAGGTAGGTGAGGCCACAGAGGCACGGGCCGTGTGGACAGCTTGCGAGCAGAGGGGAGCCTCAGCGGTGGGCGATCGAGGCCGCAGACGTGGTGACGCGGTGGGTTCAGGGTCGCGGCGACGGAAACGGCAACTCGGAGGCGGCGACCCGAAGACAGCAGCTCGGAGGCCAATGCCGCAGCGGCTCAGCGGGCAAGGAAGGGGAGGCAGACCGGTTCTCATCCGAGGGTAAACCGGCTTGGAGCGGAGGTGGCCATCGGATTGGAGCCGGAGGCAGAGCGAGGCACCATAGAGAGACACGCCTAGCGAGGATAAAGCGCGTCGTCGCCGTATCCACTTTCGGGTCATGGCTGTATACACTTCCTGGTTGTATTTCGGTCCGACTCCCATGGATTAGATCGAAGTTGGATTTGGTCAAAAACGACTACTTGTTTGTTGACTCGTCGTGGCTGACGAGTCCCAGTTCCTTGACGCCAAGACACATTGAATCAAAAAATCGTAGAGCTTCTCCATGGCTGTTTGATAGTAGTATTTCTTTGATCTCAGCTGATGAGGCTAGAATTGATGCAGATCCTTCCGTAGTAGTTCTTGCTACTCAAACGGCAGGTGCTCGTCCCGCAACAGCTTTTTGATGATGAATTCACAAACTATTTCCGATGTTGGTTCTTCTCCTCCCGGTCAATCGTGAGCTTCTCGACCCCGGAGAGAAATCCCTTCAAGAACTCAACACCACTGTACGCACGCCCCACGGTGGGCGCCAACTGTCGTGGAATTAACACGTCAGATGTCCGGTTTAACGGACTTAGTGGTGAGGCCGCGCATGTATGTAGTAGCTTGAGAGGGGTTGAGCGGAATCGAGAGACGCGATGTAAGACACGGATTTAGACAGCTTCGGGCCCCGGGAAACATCATCTGGTAATAACCCTATGTGCTGTTTGAGGCTAGATCTCATTATGTTCCTCGTGGTGTCGCCGGTAAACCGGCTCTTTGTGTCTAACCCTAGAAACTTGTCTACTTGTGGCTTGTCTAAACTTCGTCTAACTTCTCCCCCTTTGGGGAGCCCTGCCCCTCCTTATATATGTTGAAGGGGCGGGTTACATGTAGAGTCCTAGTAGGATTAGGATTGCTTTATTACAATGAGTCCTAGTCTTGCTTCCTTTGTAGAGAACATTCCTTGTGCCTTCTTCATAAACCGGCCCACCATATATGAACCGGCCTTCTGGGCCTTGGGCCTTGTCATCCATGATCTGCCCGCCGGGTTACCACTAAATTGCCAAGTGTAAACCGTCTCAAGTAAAACACTAAGTCCGACCGGGTCATAATTCCAGCCGGTTCATACCACGGGGTATATCCCCGACATGCGGGTTACACACACCAAAACAACAACACACGACGAGTCTCGCGCCAAACCGGTAACGTTACACGGTCAAACACCAAAGTAGGCCTCGGGGATGCCACAGACACGTGAGAGAGCTCCGGAATGCGAAACGGACAACGGGAAGGAACGAGTGGAACCGGATGCAAACGACAACACAAATGCAATGCGATGCACATGACTACATGATATGGATGAATGCCACACACGCACACAACAAAACGACGAAAACCCAAAAGACAAAGAACCCGGAATGGAACTGATGAAGCCAGAGATATATTATATTGCCCAAAAGGAAAAGTATTACATCCGGGGCATTACAGAGAGCTTCTTCTGATCCTAATGATATGCCTTTATCCACGTTGATTGAAAATAATAATGAATCTTTGGATGTGAATTTTGTTGGTAGGAATAATTTTGGTAACAATGCTTATAGAGGAAACTTTAATCCTATGCCTTTTCCTAGTAATTCCTCTAATAATTATGGTAATTCCTATAATAAATCTTATGGAAATTTGGGCAATATGCCCTCTGAATTTGAGACTAGTGTTAAAGAGTTTATGAATTCACAAAAGAATTTCAATGCTTTGCTTGAAGAAAAATTGCTTAAGATTGATGAGTTGGCTAGAAACATGGATAGAATTACTCTTGATGTTGATTCTTTGAAACTTAGATCTATTCCACCTAAGCATGATATCAATGAGTCTCTCAAAGCCATGAGAATTTCCATTGATGAGTGCAAAGAAAGAACCGCTAGGATGCATGCTAAAAAATATTGCTTTATGAAAGCGTGTTCTTCTAATTGTCATGAAAATAAAGATAAAGATCTGGAAGTTATTGATGTGTCTCCTATTAGATCCTTGTTTTCTAGTATGATTCTTGATAAAGATGGGACTGGAGATGAGTCTACTTTAGTTAAAAGGCGTCCCAATGATTCGGAGTTTTTAGATCTTGATGCTAAAATTGTTAAAAGTGGGATTGAAGAGATTAAAACTTTGCATAGTGATGAACCCACTATTTTGGATTTCAAGGGATTCAATTATGATAATTTCTCTTTAATAGATTGTATTTCCTTGTTGCAATCCGTACTAAATTCTCCGCATGCTTATAGTCAAAATAAGGCTTTTACCAAACGCATAGTTGATGCTTTGATGCAATCTTATGAAGAAAAACTTGAATTAGAAGTTTCTATCCCTAGAAAGCTTTATGATGAGTGGGAACCTACTATTAAAATTAAAATTAAAGATCATGAATTCTTTTCTTTGTGTGATTTGGGTGCAAGTGTTTCCACAATTCCAAAAACCTTGTGTGATATGTTAGGTTTTCATGAACTTGATGATTGTTCTTTAAATTTGCATCTTGCGGATTCTACCATTAAGAAACCTATGGGAAGGATTAATGATGTTCTTATTGTTGCCAATAGGAATTATGTGCCCATAGATTTCATTGTTCTTGATATAGATTGCAATCCTTCATGTCCTATTATTCTTGGTAGACCTTTCCTTAGAACGATTGGTGCAATTATTGATATGAAGGAAGGAAATATTAGATTCCAATTTCCATTAAGGAAAGGCATGGAACACTTTCCTAGAAAGAAAATCAAATTACCTTATGAATCTATTATGAGAGCCACTTATGGATTGCCTACCAAAGATGGCAATACCTAGATCTATTCTTGTATCGTGCCTAGCTAGGGGCGTTAAACGATAGCGCTTGTTGGGAGGCAACCCAATTTTATTTTCTTTGTCTTTGCTTCTGTTTAGTAATAAATATTGCATCTAGCTTCTGTTTAGATTTGGTTTTGTGTTCTAATTAGTGTTTGTGCCAAGTAGAACCTTTGGAAAGACTTGTGTGAAGTTTATGTGATCATGTTGTAAAAAACAAAATTTTTAGCGCTCACGAGATTGGCTGTAATTTTTTTACTGGAGAGTGCTTTTTACTTGATTCTTTTTAAAGATGATTAATAGACAAATTCCTCACATTTACCACTTTATTTCAATTTTTTAGAGTTACAGAAGTATTCAAAAGTTACAGATTACTACAGACTGTTCTGTTTTTCGTGTGTTGTTTGCTTATTTTGATGAATCTATGAGTAGTATCGGGGGTATGAATCATAGAGAAGTTGGAATAAAGTAGTTTTAACACCAATATAATTAAAGAATGAGTTCATTAAAGTACCTTTGAGTGGTGGTTTGTTTTCTTTTACTAACGGAGCTCACGAGATTTTTGGCCAAGTTTTGTGTTGTGAAGTTTTCAAGTTTTGAGTATGGCTTTGCTGGACTATGGAACAAGGAGTGGCAAGAGCCTAAGCTTGGGGATTCCCAAGGCACCCCAAGGTAAAATTCAAGGACAACCAAAAGCCTAAGCTTGGGGATGCCACGGGAAGGCATCCCCTCTTTTGTCTTCGTCTATCGGTAACTATACTTAAGACTATATTTTTATTCACCACATGATATGTGTTTTGCTTGGAGCGTCATGTATGATTTGAGTCTTTGCTTTTTAGTTTTCCACAATCATCCTTGCTGGACACACCTTTTGAGAGAGATAAATACGATTTAGAAATTATTAGAATACTCTATGTGCTTCACTTATATCTTTTGAGCTAGATAGTTTTGCTCTAGTGTTACACTTATATCTTTTAGAGCACGGTGGTGGTTTCATTTTGTAGAAATTATTGATATCTCATGCTTCACTTATATCCTTTTGAGAGTCTTTTAGAACAACATGGTAATGTGCTTTGGTTATAAAACTAGTCCTAATATGATAGGCATCCAAGATGAGTATAGTATAAACTTCCATACAAGTGCAATGAATGATAGGAGACGTTTGATACTTGATGATTGTTTTGAGATATGAGGATGATGATATTAGAGTCATGCTAGTGGAGTAATTGTGAATTTGAGGAACACTTGCGTTAAAGTTTGTGATTCCCGTAGCATGCACGTATGGTGAACCGTTATGTGACGAAGTTGGAGCATGATTTATTTATTGAGTGTCATCCTTTGTGTGGAGGTCGGGATAGCGCGATGGTTAACTCCTACCAACCCTTCCCCTAGGAGCATGCATTGAATACTTTGGTTTGATAACTTTTAAATTTTTGCAATAAGTATATGAGTTCTTCATGACTAATGTTGAGTCCATGGATTATACGCACTCTCACCCTTCCACCATTGCTAGCCTCTCTTGTACCGCACAACTTTCGCCGGTACCATACACCCACCATATACCTTCCTCAAAACAGCCACCATACCTACCTATCATGGAATTTCCATAGCCATTCCAAGATATATTGCCATGCAACTTTCCATCGTTCCAATCATATGACATGCTTCATCATCATTCACATAGAGTCATATTTTGTTCTAGCTTCGAGTTGTAATCATTGAGTTGTAAGTCAATAAAAGTGTGATGATCTTCATTATTAGAGCATTGTCCCATGTGAGGAAAGGCCAAAAAAATAGATTGCCCAAAAAATAGAGAGGGGCTAATAAAAAAAAGAGAAAGCCCCTCCAAAAAAATGAGAGAAAAGAGAGAAGGGACAATGGTACTATCCTTTTCCATACTTGTGCTTCAAAGTAGCACCACGATCTTCATGATAGAGAGTCTCTTGTTTTGTCACTTTCATATACTAGTGGTAATTTTCATTATAGAACTTGGCTTGTATATTCCAACGATGGGCTTCCTCAAATGCCCTAGGTCTTCATGAGCAAGCAAGTTGGATGCACACCCACTTAGTTTCTTTTGATGAGCTTTCATACACTTATATCTCTAGTGCATCCATTGCATGGCAATCCCTACTCACTCACATTGATATCTATTGATGGGCATCTCCATAGCCCATTAATACGCCTAGTTGATGTGAGACTATCTTCCTCTTTTGTCTTCTCCACAACCACCATTCTATTCCACCTATAGTGCTATATCCATGGCTCACGCTCATGTATTGCGTGAAAGTTGAAAGGTTTGAAAAAAATTGAGTATGAAACAATTGCTTTGCTGAAACTGTTGGGGAACGTAGTATTTCAAAATTTTCCTATGATCACGCAAGATCTATCTACCAGATGCATAGCAACGAGAGGGGAGAGTGTGTCTACGTACCCTCGTAGACCGGGAGCGGAAGCGTCTAGTGACGCGGCTGATGTAGTCGAACTTCTTCGCGATCCAACCGATCAAGCACCGAACGTATGGAGCCTCCGCGTTCATCACACGTTCAGCTTGATGATGTCCCACGAGCTCTTGATCCAGTAGAACCTCGCGGGAGAGTTTCGTCAGCACGACGGCATGGTGACGGAGATGATGAAGCTACCATCGCAGGGCTTTGCCTAAGCGCTGCAACGATATGACCGAGGTGTGTTTCTGTGGAGGGGGGCACCGCACACGGTTGGGAGAGATCAACATATCAACTTGTGTGTCTTTGGGTGCCCCCTGCCCCCGTACATAAAGGAGCAAGGGGGGAGGCCGACCAGCCCTCTATGGCGCGCCAAGAGAGGCAATCCTACTAGGAATAGGATTCCAATCCTATTCCTAGTAGGAATCCACCAAGAAGGAGAGAGGGGGAAGGAAGGAGAGTGAGAGGGAGAGGGAAAGAGGGGGCCGCACCCCCTCCCCTAGTCCAATTCGGACTCCCCTTTGGGAGGGGGCGCGCCACCTCCTGGCTGCTGCCCTCTCTCTCCCCTAAGGCCCAGTAGGACCCAATACTTCCCCGGGGGGTTCCGGTAACCCCCCGGCACTCCGATTTAATCCGAAACTTTTCCGGAACACTTCCGGTGACTGAATATAGTCGTCCAATATATCAATCTTTACGTCTCGGACATTCCGAGACTCCTCGTCATGTCCGTGATCTCATACGGGACTCCGAACTACCTTCGGTACATCAAAACTCATAAACTCATAATACCGATCGTCATCAAACGTTAAGCATGTGGACCCTACGGGTTCGAGAACTATGTAGACATGACCGAGACTCATCTCCGGTCAATAACCAATAGCGGAACCTCGATGCTCATATTGGCTCCTACATATTCTACGAAAATCTTTATCGGTCAAACCGCATAACAACATACGTTGTTCCTTTTGTCATCGGTATGTTACTTGCCCGAGATTCGATCGTCGGTATCTCAATACCTAGTTCAATCTCATTACCGGCAAGTCTCTTTACTCGTTCCGCAATACATCATCCCGTGACTAACTCATTAGTCATTTCCTTGCAAGGCTTATTATGGTGTGTATTACCGAGAGGGCCCAGAGATACCTCTCCGACACTCGGAGTGACAAATCCTATTCTTGATCTATGCCAACACCATGAATACTTTCGGAGACACGTGTAGAGCATCTTTATAATCACCCAGTTATGTTGTGACGTTTGATAGCACACAAGGTGTTCCTCCAGTATTCGGGAGTCGCATAATCTCATAGTCATAGGAACATGTATAAGTCCTGAAGAAAGCAATATCAGTAAAACTAAACGATCATAGTGCTAAGCTAACGGATGGGTCTTGTCCATCACATCATTCTCCTAATGATGTGATCTCGTTGATCAAATGACAACTCATGTCTATGGTTAGGAAACATAACCATCTTTGATCAATAAGCTAGTCTAGTAGAGGCATACTAGGGACATACTGTTTTGTCTATGTATTCACACATGTACTAAGTTTCCGGTTAATACAATTCCAGCATGAATAAAAGACATTTATCATGATATGAGGAAATACAAATAACATCTTTATTATTGCCTCTAGGGCATATTTCCTTCAGTCTCCCACTTGAACTAGAGTCAATAATCTAGATTACAAAGTAATGATCCTAACACCCATGGAGTCATGGTGCTGATCATGTTTTGCCCGTGGAAGAGGCTTAGTCAACGGGTCTGCAACATTCAGATCCGTATGTATCTTGCAAATTTCTATGTCTCCCTCCTTGACTAGATCGCAGATGGAATTGAAGCGTCTTTTGGTGCTTTGTTCTCTTGTGAAACCTGGATTCCTTCGCTAAGGCTATTGCTCCAGTGTTGTGACAAACGATTTTCATTGGACCCGATTCACTAGGTATTACACCTAGATTAGATATGAACTCCTTCATCCAGACTCCTTCATTTGCTGCTTCCGAAGCAGCTATGTATTCCGCTTCACACATAGATCCCGCCACGACGCTCTGCTTGGAACTGCACCAACTGACAGCTCCACCATTTAATAAAAATACATATCCGGTTTGTGACTTAGAGTCATCCGGATAAGTGTCAAAGCTTGAATGGACGTAACAATTTACGACGAGCTCTTTGTCACCTCCATATATGAGAAAGATATCCTTTGCCCTTTTCAGGTACTTCATGATGTTCTTGACCGCTGTCCAGTGATCCACTCCTGGATTACTTTGGTACCTCCTTGCTAGACTTATAGCAAGGCACACATCAGGTCTGGTACACATCATTGCATACATGATAGATCCTATGGCTGAGGCATAGGGAATGACTTTCATTTTCTCTCTATCTTCTGAAGTGGTCGGGCATTGAGTCTTACTCAACTTCATACATTATAACACATGCAAGAACCCTTTCTTTGACTGATCCATTTTGAACTTCTTCAAAACTTTATCAAGGTATGTGCTTTGTGAAAGTCCAATTAAGCGTCATGATCCATCTCTATAGATCTTGATGCCTAATATGTAAGCAGCTTCACCGAGGTCTTTCATTGAAAAATCTTATTCAAGTATCCTTTTATGCTATCTGGAAATTCTATATCATTTCCAATCAACAATATGTCATCCACATATAATATCAGAAATTCTACAGAGCTCCCACTTACTTTCTTGTAAATACAGGCTTCTCCAAAAGTCTGTATAAAACCATATGCTTTGATCACCTCATCAAAGCGTATATTCCAACTTCGAGATGCTTGCAGCAGTCCATAGATGGATCGCTGGAGCTTGCACACTTTGTCAGCACCTTTAGGATCGACAAAACCTTCTGGTTGCATCATATACAACTCTTCTTTGAGATATCCATTCAGGAATGCAGTTTCTACATCCATTTGCCAGATTTCATAATCATAAAATGCGGCAATTGCTAACATGATTCGGACGGACTTAAGCATCGCTACGGGTGAGAAAGTCTCATCGTAGTCAACTCCTTGAACTTGTCGAAAACCTTTCGCAACAAGTCGAGCTTTGTAAATAGTAACATTACCGTCAGCGTCGGTCTTCTTCTTGAAGATCCATTTATTTTCGATGGCCTGCCGATCATTGGGCAAGTCAACCAAAGTCCATACTTTGTTCTCATACATGGATCCCATCTCAGATTTCATGGGCTCAAGCCATTTTGCGGAATCATGGCTCATCATCGCTTCCTCATAGTTCGTAGGTTCATCATGGTCTAGTAACATGACTTCTAGAACTGGGTTGCCGTACCACTCTGGTGCGGAACGTACTCTGGTTGATCTACGAAGTTCAGCAGAAACTTGATCTGAAGTTTCATGATCATCATCATTAGCTTCCTCACTAATTGGTGTAGGAATCACTGGAACTAGTTTCTGTGATGTACTACTTTCCAATTCGGGAGAAGGTACAATTACCTCATCAAGTTCCACTTTCCTCCACCTCACTTCTTTCGAGAGAAACTCCTTCTCTAGAAAGGATCCATTCTTAGCAACGAATATTTTGCCTTCGGATATGTGATAGAAGGTGTACCCAACTATCTCTTTTGGGTATCCTATGAAGAAGCATTTCTCCGACTTGGGTTCGAGCTTATCAGGTTGAAGCTTTTTCACATAAGCATCGCAGCCCCAAACTTTAAGAAACGACAATTTGGTTTCTTGCCAAACCATAGTTCATAAGGCATTTTCTCAACGGATTTAGATGGTGCCCTATTTAACGTGAATGCAGCTGTCTCTAAAGCATAACCCCAAAACGATAGTGGTAAATCGCTAAGAGACATCATAGACCGCACCATATCTAATAAAGTACGATTACGACGTTCGGACACACCATTACGCTGTGGTGTTCTGGGTGGCGTGAGTTGTGAAACTATTCCACATTGTTTCAAATGAAGACCAAACTCGTAACTCAAATATTCACCTCCACGATCAGATTGTAGAAACTTCATTTTCTTGTTACGATGATTCTCTACTTCACTCTGAAATTCTTTGAACTTTTCAAATGTTTCAGACTTGTGCTTCATCAAGTAGATATACCCATATCTACTCAAATCATCAGTGAAGGTCAGAAAATAATGAGAGGGGAGAGTGTGTCTACGTACCCTCGTAGACCAGATGCATAGCAACGAAAGGGGAGAGTGTGTCTACGTACCCTCGTAGACCGGGAGCAGAAGCGTCTAGTGACGCCGTTGATGTAGTCGAACTTCTTCGCGATCCAACCGATCAAGCACCGAACGTACGGAGCCTCCACGTTCAGCACACGTTCAGCTTGGTGACGTCCCACGAGATCTTGATCCAGTAGAACCTCGCAGGAGAGTTTTGTCAGCACGACGGCGTGGTGACGGAGATTATGAAGCTACCGTCCCAGGGCTTCGCCTAATCGCTGCAACGATATGACCGAGGTGTGTTTCTATGGAGGGGGGCACCGCACACGGTTGGGAGAGATCAACAGATCAACTTGTGTGTATTTGGGTGCTCCCCTGCTCCCGTATATAAAGGATCAAGGGGGGAGGCCGGCCATCTCTCTATGGCGCGCCAAGAGAGGCAATCCTACTAGGAATAGGATTCCAATCCTATTCCTAGTAGGAATCCACCAAGAAGGAGAGAGGGGGAAGGAAGGAGAGGGAGAGGGAGAGGGAAAGAGGGGGCCGCGCCCCCTCCCCTAGTACAATTCGTACTCCCCTTTGGGAGGGGGCGCGCCACCTCCTGGCTGCTGCCCTCTCTCTCCCCTAAGGCCCAGTAGGGCCCAATACTTCCCCGGGGGGTTTCGGTAACCCCTCGGCACTCCGGTTTAATCCGAAACTTTTCTGGAACACTTTCGGTGTCCGAATATAGTCGTCCAATATATAAATCTTTACGTCTCAAACATTCCGAGACTCATCGTCATGTCCACGATCTCATCCGGGACTCCGAACTACCTTCGGTACATCAAAACTCATAAACTCATAATACCGATCGTCATCAAACGTTAAGCGTGCGGACCCTACGGGTTCGAGAACTATGTAGACATGAGCGAGACTCATCTCCGGTCAATAACCAATAGTGGAACCTAGATGCTCATATTGGCTCGTACATATTCTACGAAGATCTTTATCGATCAAAACGCATAACAACGTACGTTGTTCCTTTTATCATCGGTATGTTACTTGCCCGAGATTCGATCGTCGGTATCTCAATACCTAGTTCAATCTCATTACCGGCAAGTCTCTTTACTCGTTCCGTAATACATCATCCCGTGACTAACTCATTAGTCATTTGCTTGCAAGGCTTATTATGATGTGTATTACCGAGAGGGCCTAGAGATACCTCTCTGACACTCGGAGTGACAAATCATATTCTTGATCTATGCCAACACCACGAATACTTTAGGAGACACCTGTAGAGCATCTTTATAATCACCCAGTTACGTTGTGATGTTTGATAGCACACAAGGTGTTCCTCCGGTATTCGGGAGTTGCATAATCTCATAGTCATAGGAACATGTATAAGTCATGAAGAAAGCAATAGCAGTAAAACTAAACGATCATAGTGCTAAGCTAACAGACGGGTCGTGTCCATCACATCATTCTCCTAATGATGTGATCTCGTTGATCAAATGACAACTCATGTCTATGGTTAGGAAACATAACCATCTTTGATCAATAAGCTAGTCTTGTAGAGGAATACTAGGGACATATTGTTTTGTCTATGCATTCACACATGTACTAAGTTTCCGGTTAATACAATTCTAGCATGAATAAAAGACATTTATCATGATATGAGGAAATACAAATAACATCTTTATTATTGCCTCTAGGACGTATTTCCTTCAGAAACAGGGGTTGTGCATGATTTAAATATTTTGTGTGATGAAGAGGGAGTATAGCCAGACTATATGATTTTGTAGGGATAACTTTCTTTGGCCATGCTATTTTGAGAAGACACGATTGCTTTGTTAGTATGCTTGAAGTATTATTATTCTTATGTCAATATAGACTTTTATCTTGAATCTTTCGGATCTGAACATTCATGCCACAATAAAGAAATTACATTGAGAATTATGTTGGATAGAATTCCACATGAAAAATTCTGTTTTTATCATTTACCTACTCGAGGACGAGCAGGAATTAAGCTTGGGGATGCTTGATACGTCTCCAACGTATCTATAATTTTTGATTGTTTCATGCTATTATATATTCTATTTTGGATGTTGAATGGGCTTTATTATACACTTCTATATTATTTTTGGGACTAACCTACTAACCCAAGGCCCAGTGCAGATTGTTGTCTTCTTGCCTATTTCAGTGTTTCGCAGAAAAGGAATATCAAACAGAGTCCAAACAGAATGAAACCTTCGGGAGAGTTGTTTTTGGAACCGCATCTACCCAGAAGACTTGGAGTACACGCGAAGGAACGAGAAAGGCGGCCACGAGGGGGCATGCGCGCCCCCACCCTCGTGGGCCCCCTCTGGCTCCCCCAGTGCCCTCCTTCCTCCTATATATATCCTTGTACCCTGAAAACATTGAGGCAACAAAGAAAACCCTAATTCCACCACCGCAACCTTCTGTTCCCGTGAGATCCCATCTTGGGGCCTGTTCCGGAGCTCCGCCGGAGGGGGGATCGATCACGGAGTGCTTCTACATCAACACCATAGCCTCACCAATGAGTTGTGAGTAGTTTATACTATATCTTGAGCTTGCGTTGTATTCCCTCGAAGAGGAAAGGGAGATGCAGCACAGTAGCGTAAGTATTTCCCTCAGTTTTTGAAAACCGAGGTATCAATCCAGTAGGAGACCACGCGCCAGTCCCTCGCACCTGCACAAACAAATAAGAACTTCGCAGCCAATGCGATAAGGGGTTGTCAATCCCTTTACGGTCACTTACGAGAGTGGGATCTGATAGAGATGATAATTATATTTTTGGTATTTTTAGTTTAATAAAACAGCAAATAAAAACACGAAAAGTAAAGTAGATGTAGATTGATATGTTCAGAATAGACCCGAGGGCCATAGTTTTCTCTAGTGGCTTCTCTCATGATAGCGGTATTCTACGGCAGGTAAACAAATTACTGTCGAGGAATTGATAGAAAAGCGAATAATTATGAGACTATCTAGGCATGATCATTGTATATAGGCATCGGGTCCGAGACAAGTAGACCGACTCCTACCTGCATCTACTACTATTACTCCACACATCGACCGCTATCCAGCATGCATCTAGTGTATTGAGTTCATACGAACAGAGTAACACCTTAAGCAAGATGACATGATGTAGAGGGATAAACTCAAGCAATATGATTAAAACCCCATCTTTTTATCCTTGATGGCAACAATACAATACGTGCCTTGGTGCCCCTACTGTCACTAGGAAAGGACACCGCAAGATTGAACCCAAAGCCAAGCACTTCTCCCATTGCAAGAACTATAGATCTAGTAGGCCAAACCAAACCAATAATTCGAAGAGACTTGCAAGGATATTATGAGCACACATAAAAAGTTCAAAGAAGAACCAAATATATTTCATAGATAACCTCGATCATAAACTCACAATTCATCAGATCTCGACAAACCCACCGCAAAAAGAGATTACATCGAATAGATCTCATCGAAGACCGAGGAGAACTTTGTATTGAGATCCAGAGAGAGAGAAGAAGCCATCTAGATACTAGCTATGGACCCGAAGGTCTGAGGTAAACTACTCACAACTCATGGTGAGGGCGATGATGATGATGATGAAGGCCTCCATGATGGATCCCCCTCCCGGAGCAGGCTCCAAGATGGGATCTCCACGGGAACAGAAGCTACGGCGGTGGAATTAGGGTTTTCTCTCTGCGTATGGAGTTTCTGGGGTACGTAGGTATATATAGGAAGAAGGAGGGCACCGGGGGCCGTGTGGGCCAGCCTCGAGCCAGGGGGCGCGCCTTGGGAAGGGGGGCACGCCCCCACCCTCGAGGGCTGGCTCTTTGCCCCCTGACTTGGTCCTGACGTTTACCGAGCATGATTTCCTCTAAAAATATCTCACGCGAAGGTTTCATTCTGTTTGGACTCCGTTTGACATTCCTTTTCTGCAAAACCCTGAAATAGGCAAAAACAACAATCTGGACTGGGCCTTTGGTTTAGTTGGTTAGTCCCAAAAATGATATAAAAGTGAATGATAAAGCCCATTAAACATCCAAGACTTCATAAATAATAGCATGGAACAATAAAAAATTATAGATATGTTGGAGACGTATCAAGCATACCCAAGCTTAATTCCTGCTCGTCCTCGAGTAGGTAAATGATAAAGAAAGAATTTTTGATGTGGAATGCTAACCAATATAGTTTTTCAATTTAATTCTCTTAATTGTGGCATGAATGTTCAGATCTGAAAGATTCTAGACAAAAGTCTATATTGACATAAGAAATAACAATACTTCAAGCAATACTAACAAAGCAATCATGTCTTCCCAAAATACTATGGCTAAGGAAATTTATCCCTACAATATCATATAGTGTTGGCTATGCTCCCTTGTTATCATACTAAATATTCACATTATGCACAACCCCGATTTCATCCAAGCATTTATTTTCATGCTCTATCTTTTCAAACCTTTCAACTTTCACGCAATACATGAGCGTGGGCCATGGACACATCACTATGGGTGGAATAGAGGTGGTTGTGGAGAAGACAAAAAGGAGGGAGATAGTCTCACATCGACTAGGCGTATCAACGGGCTATGGAGATGCCCATCAATAGATATCAATGTGAGGGAGTAGGGATTGCCATGCAACGGATGCACTAGAGCTAAATATGAATGAAAGCTCAACAAAAGAAACTAGTGGGTGTGCATCCAACTTGCTTGCTCACGAAGACCTAGTTCATTTGAGGAATCCCATCGTTGGATATACAAGCCAAGTTCTATAACGAAAATTCCCTCTAGTATATGAAAGTGACTAAACATGAGACTCTCTACAAGGAAGAACATGGTGCTACTTTGAAGCACAAGTGTGGAAAAAGATAGTAGCAATTGTCCCTTTTACTTTTACTTTTCTTTTTTTTCCTTTTTTCTTTTTTTTTTCTTTCCTTTTTTTGGCCTTTTTTTGCGGAGGGGCTTTATAAAATCAACCTTTCCTCCCGTGGGACAATGCTCTAATAATGATGATCATCGCACTTTCATTACAACACAATATTACAACTCGATATTACAACAACAAAGTATGACACTATATGAATGCCTCCGGCGGCGTACCGGTATGTGCAATGAAACAAGAGTAACATGTATGAAAGAATTATGCATGGTGGCCTTGCCACGAATACGATGTCAACTACATGATCATGCATGGCAATATGACAATATGATGCGTGTCATATGAACGGAATGGTGGAAAGTTGCATGGCAATATATCTCGGAATGGCTATGGAAATGCCATGATGGGTAGGTATGGTGGCTGTATTGAGGAACAATATGGTGGCTGTTTTGAGGAAGGATATATAGTGGGTTCATGGCACCGGCAAAAGTTGCGCGGTACAAGAGAGGCTACAAATGGTGGAAGGGTGAGAGTGCGTATAATCCATGGACTCAACATTAGTCATAAGAACTCATATACTTATTGCAAAAATCTACGAGTCATCAAAACAAAGCAATCAACGCATGCCCCTAGGGGGGAGGTTGGTAGGAGTTAACCATCGCGCGCCCCCGACCTCCACACAAAGGTTGGCACTCTACAAATACATCATGCTTTAACTTAGTCACACAACGGTTCACCATACGTGCATGCTACGGGAATCACTAACCTTAACACAAGTATTTCTCAATTTCATAATAACTCCACTAGCATGACTCAAATATCACTATCCTCATGTCTCAAATCAATTATCAAGCATCCAACATCTCTTTCTATTCAATGCACTTGGTGTGATTTTTTTTAATACATTGACATTCGATGTTTATCATGTGAAGACTAGTTTCTTTAGCCTAAACACTTCACCATGCTGTTTTAATAGACTCTCAAATAGATATAAGTGAAGCATGAGAGTTCAACAATTTCTACAAAATATTACCACCACCGTGCTCTAAAAGATATAAGTGAAGCACTAGAGCAAAAACTATTCAACTCTAAAGATATAAGTGAAGCACATAGAGTGTTCTAACAATTTCTAGGCCATATTTAACTCTCTCAAATAGGTGTGTCCAGCAAGTATTATTGTGGCAACTAACAAGTAAAGACTCAAATTATACAAGACGCTCCAAGCAAAACACATAGCATGTTGCGAATAAAAATATAGCTCCAAGTATAGTTACCGATGGATGAAGACGAAAGAGGGGATGCCTTCCCGGGGCATCCCCAAGCTTAGGATTTTGATTATCTTGAATTTAATTGGGGTGCCATGGGCATCCCCAAGCTTGGTCCTTTGCTACTGCTTGTTCCATAGTCCATCAAAGCAATACTCAAAACTTGAAAACTTCACAACACAAAACTTATAAAAAAATTCTCGTGAGCTCCGTTAGTAAGAGAAAGCAAAACACCACTCAAAGGTACAGCAATAAATTCATTATTTGTTTATATTGGTGTTAAACCTACTGTACTCAAAGTTCCCTATGGTTCATATCCTCCAATATTACTCATAGATGCATCGGAATAAGCAAACAACACACGAAAAACAGAATCTGTCAAAAACATAACAGTCTGTAGTAATCTGCAGGGTTCGCCTACTTCGGGAACTCCAAAAAATTCAAACTAAATTGGTAAATTTACGCAATTTGTCGGAAATCATCAGCAAAAAGAATCAACTAAAAAGCACACTCCAGTAAAATCTGAGGTTTACTTTAGCGAGCGTTAACGATTCTGTTTTTCACAGCAAGATCAAATAAACTTCACACAAGTCTTACCAAAGGTTCTACTTGGCACAAACACTAAAAAAACATGAAAACACATCTAATCACAGGCTAGATGCAATATTTATTCCCTAACAGCAACAAAAACAAAAAACAAAAAATTGGATTGCCTCCCAACAAGCGCTATCGTTTTACGCCCCTAGCTAGGCATGGTATAAGATAGATCTAGGTATTGCCATCTTTGGAAGGCAATCCATAAGTGGCTCTCATGACGGATTCATATGGAAACTTGATTCTCTTTCTAGGAAAGTGTTCCATGCCTCTCCTTAACGGAAATTAGAATCTAATATTTCCTTCCTTCATATCAATAATTGCACCAATCGTTCTAAGGAAAGGTCTACCAAGAATAATATGACATGAAGGATTGCAATCTATATCAAGAACAATGAAATCTACGGGCACATAATTACTATTGGCAACAATAAGAACATCATTAATTCTTCCCATAGGTTTCTTAATAGTGGAATCCGCAAGATGCAAAATTAAAGAACAATCATCAAGCTCATGGAACCCTAGCAAATCACACAAAGTTTTTGGGATAGTGGAGACACTTGCACCCAAATCACACAAAGCATAGCATTCATGATCTTTTATTTTTATTTTTATAGTAGGTTCCCACTCATCATAAAGCTTTCTAGGTATAGAAACTTCCAACTCAAGTTTTTTTTTTCATAAGATTGCGTCAAAGCATCAACTATATGTTTAGTGAAAGCTTTATTTTGACTATAAGCATGCGGAGAATTTAGCACGGATTGCAACAAGGAAATACAATCAATCAAAGAGCAATTATCATAATTGAATCCCTTGAAATCCAAAGTAGTGGGTTCATCACTATGCAAAGTTTTAATCTCTTCACTCCCACTTTTTGTAATTTTAGCATCAAGATCTAAAAACTTCGAATTATTGGGACACCTTAAAGCAGAATCATCTCCAATCCTATTCTCATCAAGATTAATACTAGAAACAAGGATCTAATAGGAGACTCATCAATAACTTTCAAATCTTCATCTTTATTTTCACGGTAACTAGAAGAACACGATTTAATATAATCTTCTCTTTTAGCACGCATCCTGGCGGTTCTTTCTTTGCATTCATCAATGGAAATTCTCATGGCTTTGAGAAACTCATTGATATCATGCTTAGGTGGGAGAGATCTAAGTTTCAAAGAATCAACATCAAGAGTAATTCTATCCACACTTCTAGCCAATTCATCAACCTTAAGCAAATTCTCTTCAAGCAAAGCATTGCAATTCTATTGCGAGATCATAAACTCCTTAGCACTAGTTTCAAATTCAGAAGGCATCTTTCCATCAAAGTTGTTGTAGGAATTACCAAAATTATTAGAGGAATTACAAGGAAAAGGCCTAGAATTAAAATTACCTCTATAAGCATTGTTACCAAAATTATTCCAACCAACAAAATTCACATCCAAAGAATCATTGTTATTCTCAATCAAAGTGGACAAAGGCATATCATTAGGATCAGAGGAAGCACTCTTAGCAGCAAACAATTATATAAGTTCATCCATCTTTCCACTCAAAACACTAATTTCTTCGATAGCATGGACTTTTTTACTAGTAGATCTTTCGGTGTGCCATTGAGAATAATTAACCATAATATTATTCTAGGAGTTTGGTGGCTTCTCCTAAGGTAGTTTCCATGAAAGTGCCTCCAGCGGCCGAATCTAAAAGATTTCTAGAAGCAAAATTCAAGCCAGCATAAAAGTTCTGAATAATCATCTATAGATTCAAACCATGTGTATGGCAATTACGTATCATCAATTTCATTCTCTCCCAAGCTTGTGCAACATGCTCATGATCTAGTTGCTTAAAATTCACAATATCGTTTCTAAGAGAGATGATCTTAGCAGGAGGGAAATACTTAGAGATAAAAGCATCTTTGCACCTATTCCACGAATCAATACTATTTCTAGGCAAAGAGGAAAACCAAGTTTTAGCACGATCTCTAAGCGAAAACAAAAATAACTTCAGTTTAACAATATCGTTATTCGTATCCCTCTTATTTTGCATATCACACAAATCAACAAAGTTGTTTAGATAGGTAGCGGCATCTTCACTAGGAAGGCCGGAGAATTGATCTTTCATGCCAACATTCCACAAAGCAGCATTTATCTCACAAGATTCAACATCGATAATAGGAGCAATCGGAGTGCTAATAAAATCATTGTTGTTGGTATTGGAGAAGTCACACAATTTGGTATTGTTCTGAGCCATAGTGACAAGCAAGCAATTCAACACACACAAGCAAACAAGAAGCAAACGAACAAAAAACACACGACATAAGAAGGGCGAATAAAACGGCAAGGGTGAAGTGGGGGAGAGGAAAAGAGGCAAATAAATGTAATGTGAAGGATACGGGTTTGTGATAGGTACTTGGTATATGACTTTTGCGTAAGCCTCCCCGGCAACGGCGCCAGAAATTCTTCTTGCTACCTCTTGAGCTTGCGTTGTATTCCCTCGAAGAGGAAAGGGAGATGCAGCATAGTAGCGTAAGTATTTCCCTCAGTTTTTGAGAACCAAGGTATCAATCCAGTAGGAGACCACGCGCGAGTCCCTCGCACCTGCACAAACAAATAAGAACTTCGCAGCCAACGCGATAAGGGGTTGTCAATCCCTTTACGGTCACTTACGAGAGTGAGATCTGATAGAGATGATAATTATATTTTTGGTATTTTTAGTTTAATAAAACATCAAATAAAAGCAAGAAAAGTAAAGTAGATGTAGATTGATATGTTGAGAATAGACCCGGGGGCCATAGTTTTCTCTAGTGGCTTCTCTCATGATAGCGGTATTCTACGGCGGGTAAACAAATTAATGTCGAGCAATTGATAGAAAAGCGAATAATTATGAGACTATCTAGGCATGATCATTGTATATAGGCATCACGTTCGAGACAAGTAGACCGACTCCTGCCTGCATCTACTACTATTACTCCACACATCGGCCGCTATCCAGCATGCATCTAGTGTATTGAGTTCATACGAACAGAGTAACGCCTTAAGCAAGCTGACATGATGTAGAGGGATAAACTCAAGCAATATGATGAAAACCCCATCTTTTTATCCTCGATGGCAACAATACAATACGTGCCTTGCTGCCCCTACTGTCACTGGGAAAGGACACCGCAAGATTGAAGCCAAAGCCAAGCACTTCTCCAATTGCAAGAACTATAGATCTAGTAGGCCAAACCAAACCAATAATTCGAAGAGACTTGCAAGGATATTATGTGCACACATAAAAAGTTCAGAGAAGAACCAAATATATTTCATAGATAACCTTGATCATAAACTCACAATTCATCAGATCTCGACAAACCCACCGCAAAAAGAGATTACATCGAATAGATCTCATCGAAGACCGAGGAGAACTTTGTATTGAGATCCAGAGAGAGAGAAGAAGCCATCTAGATACTAGCTATGGACCCGAAGGTCTGAGGTAAACTACTCACAACTCATGGTGAGGGCGATGATGATGATGATGAAGGCCTCCGTGATGGATCCCCCTCCCGGAGCAGGCTCCAAGATGGGATCTCCACGGGAACAGAAGCTACGATGGTGGAATTAGGGTTTTCTCTCTGCGTATGGAGTTTCTGGGGTACGTAGGTATATATAGGAAGAAGGAGGGCACCGGGGGACGTGTGGGCCAGCCTCGAGCCAGGGGGCACGCCTTGGGAAGGGGGGCGCGCCCCCCACCCTCGAGGGCTGGCTCTTTGCCCCCTGACTTGGTCCTGACGTTTGCCGAGCGTGATTTCCTCTAAAAATATCTCTCGCGAAGGTTTCATTTTGTTTGGACTCCGTTTGACATTCCTTTTCTGCAAAACCCTGAAATAGGTAAAAAATAGCAATCTAGACTGGGCCTTTGGGTTAGTTGGTTAGTCCCAAAAGATGATATAAAAGTGAATGATAAAGCCCATTAAACATCCAAGACTTCATAAATAATAGCATGGAACAATAAAAAATTATAGATACGTTGGAGACGTATCAGTTTACCACAGACCTTCGGGTCCATAGTTATTAGCCAGATGGCTTCTTCTCTCTCTTTGGATCTCAATACAAAGTTCTCCTCAATCTTCGACGAGATCTATTCGATGTAATCTTTTTGTGGTGTGTTTGTCGAGATCCGATGAATTGTGGGTTTATGATCAAGATTATCTATGAACAATATTTGATTCTCTTCCGAAATCTTTTATGTATGATTATAATATCTTTGCAAGTCTCTTCGAATTATTGGTTTGGTTTGGCCTACTAGCTCTATAGTTCTTGCAATGGGAGAAGTGCTTGGCTTTGGGTTCAATCTTGCGGTGTCCTTTCCCAGTAACAGTAGGGGCAGCAAGGCACGTATTGTATTGTTGCCATCGAGGATAAAAAGATGGGGTTTATATCATATTGCTTGAGTTTATCCCTCTACATCATGCCATCTTGCTTAAAGCGTTACTATGTTCTTATGAACTTTATACTCTAGATGCATGCTGGATAGCGGTCGATGTGTGGAGTAATAGTAGTAGATGCAGAATCGTTTCGGTCTACTTGTTACAGACGTGATGCCTGTATATAATGATCATGCCTAGATATTCTCATAACTATGCGCTTTTCTATCAGTTGCTCGACAATAATTTGTTCACCCACCGTAGAATTCTGCTATCATGAGAGAAGCCACTAGTGAAACCTATGGCCCCCGGGTCTATTCTCATCATATTAATCTTCCATCTACTTTACTTTTCTTTCTTTACTTTATGTTCTTATAGCAAAAATACCAAGAATATTATCCTATCCTATCTATTAGATCTCACTTTTGTAAGTGACCGTGAAGGGATTGACAACCCCTTATCGCGTTGGCTGCGAAGTTCTTATTTGTTTGTGCAGGTGCGAGGGACTCGCGCGTGGTCTCCTACTGGATTGATACCTTGGTTCTCAAAAACTGAGGGAAATACTTACGCTACTGTGCTGCATCAGCCTTTCTCTTCGAGGGAATACAATGCAAGCTCGAGAAGTAGCACACAACCCGCGCCCGTCAACTGTAGAAGGGATTCCAGTGATCCCATAGGTGTCGACCCCGACATCTTTGGCGTGCCAGGTAGGGGGTGCAGTTGTGAAAATCTGGTCTAGCAGTTAGTTTAGCAGTTCTTCATCGCCATGGCTCCCAAGAAGAAGACGATCACGGTGGTCGGTTCATCTGGAGCCGAACGGCCCGTGCCGGTGCGGGCTGGTGACGAGGTGGTCGCGGATGGAAGCCGAGGCGCGGCCCGCGAACTCCAACGTCGCTCTAGCAGCCGAAACTTGGCAAGTGGCGTTGTTCGTGCACAAGACGACGAGCCGCATGCCGCCAACTTCAAAGGCGAAGCCGCCCCCCCCTCCCCCCCCCGCAGGCGGTGCGGGGCCCTCCAAGAGCGGCCCCGTGCCACGTACGGGCGGCTCGGCGACTTCTAAGACGCCCATGCTGGCGCCCACAACGCGCTCCTCCCAGGTCGTGCGCGATGAGCAGCGTCGCCACGCTGGTGACCTCGGGCGCCGCTGGGGAAAGAGACCTGCGCATCATTCGCGGGACGTTGAAGACCAACATGCTCGCCGAGGTGCTGGCGGAAACGACGTACATTCGTAGGGCCATGATAGAGCTTCTTCTAACGTGGTTAGAAGTTGGAGCGCGTCACGGTCCACGCAGCTTTCGCCGCCACCCACACCGGCGGAGGCCTTAGCGCGCGCAGTTGCTCCTCAACTTCCCTCCTGCTGCGGAGAAGCTCGACGAGTGGAGAGCCACCATCCGGAGCCTCGTTGGCATCGCCAACAAAGACGAGCCACGACCAGTGGGGCCCTCAGGCTGACGCTCTGTCGAGCCACCGCACGCTAGTGGTGGAAGGACCGGAGGCGCTGCAGCCACGATGCATTCTCCTCCTCCCCACGAGTTACCACGGGCACCGGTCCGTCGGGACGGCGCTTTTGATAACATTTCCATAGCGTCGTCCGACCCACGGACTCACCGCTATCAGCGCCAAGTTCTTCGGGAGCGAGCCCATAAAGACGCTCAAACTACCATCGAGCGCCAGCGCGAAGCAAGCCATCAGTCAGCTAGGTGGGCAGGGCCCACTACGGACCACCCAGCACTGGGAGGCCCTGGAGGCTTACCTTACGAGGTAGGTTGTCTAGCCTTTACCCGTGAGCTGCGGCAGTTCCAGTGGCCCACCCACCGCACATTCAAGCCTAACATCGGCGAGAAGTACAATGGCAAGACTCACCCATCAGAGTTTCTCAACATCTAGACCATCACGATGTAGGCCGCCGAAGCACGTGACAACAAGGTGCTTGCCAATTACTTCCCGTTGGCGCTTAAACCCAATATCATGTCATGGTTGATGCACTTGCCAGTAGATTCTATTTCTTCCTGGTCGGATCTGTGCCATGAGTTTGTTGGCGCCTTTTCGGGAGGCCACCAGGCTCATGGCCAGGCAAGCGATTTGCATGTCATCCCCCAAAAAGGTGAAAACCTGTGCAAGTACATACAGAGATTCAGCCGAGTGCAGTACAACATCCCAGATGTTCATCCCGCTGCCGTAATCAGCGCATTCCATCAGAATGTGCGTAACCGCAAGATGCGTGAAGAGCTGGCGATGAATAAGGTCAAGGATGTGGCCGAACTCTACGTTCTGGCCGACAGATGTGCTCAGGCCGAAGAAGGAAGGAAGTTTCTCGGTGAAGACACCGGTGTTGAAACCGATTCCTCAGATGAAGACCCCGTCGCCGTGGCGAAGAAGGGCTGACATCGCAACAGGAAATGCAAGGGCAAGGCCGTGCTTGCCGTCGAGGGATCCGATGATGTCGGCGCTGCCAAAAATACCAAGGCAGACAACCCCGGCAAGGAAGTTGCCGGGTGTGTCGCCTGCTGGGCTTTGGCGGTGATAACCCACAAGTGTAGGGGATCAGTTGTAGCCTCTTTCGATAAGTAAGAGTGTCGAACCCAATGAGGAGCTAAAGGCAGAACAAATATTCCCTCAAGTTCTATCGACCACCGATACAACTCTACACACGCTTGACGTTTACTTTACCTAGAACAAGTATGAAACTAGAAGTACTTTGTAGTTTTTGTGGGATGGGTTTGCAAGATAATAAAGAGCGCGTAAATAAAAAGTAGGGGCTGTTAAGATAAGGACACAACTAAATTAGTTTTAGTAGAGAGCTTTTTGTCACGAGAAAGTTATTTGTCCCTAGGCAATCGATAACTAGACCGGTAATCACTATTGCAATTTTATTTGAGGGAGAGGCATAAGCTAACATACTTTCTCTTCTTGGATCATATGCACTTATGATTGGAACTCTAGCAAGCATCCGCAACTACTAAAGATCATTAAGGTAAAACCCAACCATAGCATTAAAGTATCAAGTCCTCTTTATTCCCATACGCAAACAACCTACTTACTCGGGTTTGTGCTTCTGTCACTCACGCCACCCACCATAAGCAAATCATGAACATATTGCAAACATACAACGGGGACCCTCACGCTTGCGCGACACGGATAGCACCATAGGACAACACCAATAGTAAAACATGCAACTCAAACCAATCATGATCATCAATTAACCCATATGACAAAACGGATCTACTCAAACATCATAGGATACACGGTCAAAAAAAACATCATAGGATAGCCATACATCATTGGGAAATAATATATAGCGTTGAGCACCATGTTTAAGTAGAGATTACAGCGAGTAGAAGAGGGGTTACACCGCTGCATAGAGGGGGGAAGAGTTGGTGATGACGACGGTGAAGTTGTTGGTGTAGATTGCGGTGACGATGATGGCCCCGGCGGCACTCCGGTGCCACCGGAAGCGAGGGGGGAGAGCCCCCTCCTTCTTCTTCTTCCTTGACCTTCTCCCTAGATGGGAGAAGGGTTTCTCCTCTGGTCCATGGTCTCCATGGCGTGGGAGGGGCGAGAGACCCTCCGAGATTGGATCTGTCTCTCTGTCTCTCTTTGTTTCTGCGTTCCCAGATTCTGGTCCTTCACCGTTTCTTATATTCCTGGAGATCCGTAACTCCCATTGGGCTGAATTTTGGACACGACTTTTATCCGGATATTAGCTTTCTTGCGGCGAAAGAAGGGCATCAACCGCCTTACGGAGTAGCCACGAGGGCCCAGGGCGCGCCCTCACCCTCGTGGGCCACTCGGGCATCGTCTCACGTTGGTTCCGCTTCCCAAAATTCATATATATTCCAAAAAAAATCTCCGTCCATTTTTATCGCGTTTGGACTTCGTTTGATATGGATATTTGCGAAACAAAAAACATGCAACAAACAGGAACGGGCACTGGGCACTGGATCAACATGTTAGTCCCAAAAATAGTATAAAAAGTTGCCAAAAGTACATGAAAGTTGTATAATATTGGCATGGAACAATCAAAAATTATAGATACGACGGAGACATATCAGCATCCCCAAGCTTATTTCCTGCTCGTCCTCGAGTAGGTAAATGATAAAAAGATAATTTTTGATGTGGAATGCTACCTAGCATAATCTTGATCATGTAATCTAATCATGGCATGAATATTAAGACACGAGTGATTCAAAGCAATAGTCTATCATTTGACATAAAAGAATTTAATACTCGGGCATCCCAACAAACAATCAAGTCTTTCAAAATATCAATGCTAAAGAATGTTATTCCTACAAAATCATATAGTCTTTTATGCTCCCTTTTCTTAACACAAGGTACCCCTCATGCCTATCCCGGTGTCAGCCAAGGAATTGTTTTCATACTTTACTTTGTCAAACCCTTTCAACTCTTCATGCAATACATGAGCGTGAGCCATGGACATAGCACTATGGGTGGAATAGAAGGTGGTAGTAGACAAAAGGAGGGAGAAAGTCTCACATCAACTAGGCGTATCAAGGGGCTATGGAGATGCCCATCAATAGATATCAATGTGAATGAGTAGGGATTGCCATGTAACGTATGCACTAGAGCTATAAGTGTATGAAAGCTCAAAAAGAAAACTAGCGGGTGTGCATCAACTTGCTTGCTCATGAAGACCTAGGGCATTTGAGGAAGCCCATCGTTGGAATATACATGCCAAGTTCTATAACAAAAAAATCCCACTAGTATATGGAAGTGATAACATAGGTGACTCTCTATCATGAATATCATGGTGCTACTTTGAAGCACAAGTGTGGAAAAAAAGATAGTAGCATTGTCCCCTTTTTCTTTCCCCCTTTTTTGGGCCTTCCTTCTTTTTTGGCCTTTCTCTTTTTTTATCTGGCCTTTCTTTTTTTCTTTTATTTTGGCCTTTCTTTTTTTTTTCTTTTTTTTCAAGGGACAATGCTCTAATAATGATGATCATCACACTTCTATTTACTTACAACTCGATATTACAACTAGATACTAGAACAAAAATATGACTCTATGTGAATGCCTCCGGCGGTATACCGGGATGTGCAATGATCTAGCGTAGCCATGACATCAAAAAACAGACAAGCCATGGAAACATCATGCTAGCTATCTTACGATCATGCAAGGCAATATGACAATGATGGTGCGTGTCATAATAAGCGGAACGGTGGAGTTACATGGCAATATATCTCAGAATGGCTATGGAAATGCCATAATAGGTAGGTATGGTGGCTATTTTGAGGAAGGGTATAAGGTGGTTTGATGCATCGGCAAAAATTGCGCGGTACTAGAGTGGCTAGCAAGGTGGAAGGGTGAGAGTGTGTATAATCCATGGACTCAACGGTAGTCATAAAGAACTCACATACTTATTGCAAAAAATCTATTAGCCCTCGAAGCAAAAATACTATGACGCATACTCCTAGGGGGGAGGTTGGTAGGAGTTAACCATCGCGCGTGATACGTCCAAAATGCATCACTATTTTGTATCATAATTTAATCTTATTCATTGATATATTTCACGTTACGGTGATGTTCTTATGTTGTTTTGGTCTATTTTACACAGTTTGCAAACTTTCTGATGCCGAAGCAGCAGACGCAGGATTCAACAGTAAAAAGTGGACACTGAGTTGCTGAAGAAGAATACCTCCAAATTACCTGAAAATTGACAGGAGATATTTTTCAGACGGATCACGAAGGCACGCGAAAGGGCAACCAGAGGGGGGCCACAGGGTGCCCAGGCGCCCTGGGGGCGCGCCCCCCTGGCCGCGCCGGGGGGGGGGGGGGGCGCCTGGAGCCCCTGGCCCACCTCTGGCTGCCCCCTTTTGCATATATGCTCTCCGTTATCCAAAAACCCTAGGGACGGGAATTTTTACGGAGTTCCGCCGCCGCTCCGTGGCGGAAACCTACAAAGAAGAAAAAGCCATCTCCGGGGCAGATTCCGCCGGGGAGATCACCTCCCGGAAGGGGAGATCGTCGCCATCGTCATCACCATCGTCACGGGCATCATCGAGATCATCATCAACATCATCCCCAACACCAGCACCATCTCCATCTTCATCCAAATCTCATCTTACAATCGCAACTTGTGTTGTAACTCGTACTACCTATCCTCTCTACTCCATCGGTGTTGATTACTACTTTGTGGTGAATGCTATTGAGTTTTGTTGGAGAAATATTATTATGTCCAGATTGTTTATAACCTATTTATCCCCACTGATCATGATCTCCTTTATGTCTCGTGAGTAGTTACCTTAGTTCTTGAGGACATGGGGAAAGTCTTGTTGTTAGTAGTCATATGCTGTTGAAGTAATATGTGTTGTTTGATACTTAAGTTGCATTGTCATTCTACTAGTGGTGTTGTGTGAGTCGAACACCCAACACTTCGCCTTATTAAGGAGCTAGGAGAATACATTGTGTATAAAGAATGCTTATGGTGGGTTGCCGGAGTGACAGAAACCTGAACCCCAGTTTGCACGCTTTTGCATAAGGGAATAATGGATCCTCGATCGTATTGCTATGGTTAGGCTTTTGCCTTAAATTCTATCTTGTATTTGCGGATGTTTGCAAGGTGTTTAATCATAAGAGTGCACTCATCTTAGTCTAGAGAGTGTACTAGCATAGATCCACCCACTCAACACTTATCAACACATAACATAGTATCGATACGGAATATGGTGAAAGCACATGACTACCTCTCCCGTGTGTCCTCAGGAACGCTTTAGTCTTTATAAGTTCAGCTGCTAGGCCTCTCCTTTGCTAAGAAAGGATTGGGCCACTTGCTACTCTCAGTGCCTTTTACATTGCTTGCTTTTACTTTCCTGTTACTTATATCGAGAAACCCCTAAAAAGTTATCTTTCAGTGCTTGCAGTGATTTCTTGCTCAGAATCGCTTATCAATACCTTCTGCTCCTCATTGGGTTCGTGTAGGATCGAAAGTATGTCTAGAGGGGGGGTGATTAGACTACTTGACAATATAAAAAATCTGCCTTTTGATCATGCAAAGTTTTTGGCAGTTTCACAATTAAGATCAATTCAAGTATCACCCTACACATGCAATTCTAGAGTAATAGCAGCGGAAAGTAAATTGCACATGTAAGAGAGAGGTGGAGAAGATCAAACGCAGTTTGGTGACACGAAGATTTTTGTCGTGGTTCCGATAGGTGGTGCTATCGTACATCCACGTTGATGGAGACTTCAACCCACGGAGGGTAACGGCTGCGCGAGTCCACGGAGGGCTCCACCCACGAAGGGTCCACGAAGAAGCAACCTTGTCTATTCCATCATGGCCTACGCCCACGGAGGACTAGCCTTACTCGGGGTAGATCTTCACGAAGTAGGCGATCTCCTTGCCCTTACAAACTTCTTGGTTCAACTCCACATCTCAAAGACGGAGGCTCCCAAGCGACACCTAACCAATCTAGGAGGCACCACCCTCCAAAAGGTAATAGATGGTGTTGATGATGATGAACTCCTTGCTCTTGTGCTTCAAATGATAATCTCCCCAACACTCAACTCTCCTCACTGATATGGCTGTGGTGGAAGAAAGGATTGAGTGGAAAGCAACTTGGGAAGGCTAGAAATCAAGTTTCATATGGTAGGAATGGAATGGCTTGATCTCAACACAAGGGTAGGTGGTTCACTTCTCAGAAAGTGTATAGTAGGAGTGGTAGACTTTCTGATGGCTCTCTCAACGAATGAAGAGGGGGTGGAGGGGTATATATAGCCTCCACACAAAATCCAACCGTTACACACACATTTGACCAATCTCGGTGAGACCGAAGTGAAAACTCGGTCAGACCGAAAGTTCAAATATAGTGAACGTTGGGATTTTCGGTGGGACCGAAAATACCATCTCGGTGTGTCCGAAGTGAGTCAAAGGTTGGAGCTTGCCATCTCGGTGGGACCGAAATTAACAACTCGGATATTCCGAAATGATGTCAATTGGTTACAGAAGGTTGGCAGTCCATTTTCGATGAGACCGAAACTCAAAATCGGATGGACCGAGAAATTAGGGTTTGGAAGAATAACTGAGGTGGTTCATTTCGGTGGGACTGAGTTTGCAGAATCGGTTTGTCCGAGATTACTTATGAGTGTGTTAAGTAGTGAAGAGTGCTGATAGTTGAGGGAGCTAGATCACTAAGCACTTGAGCAACCAGATCATTAACACAACCTCATCCCCTTTTAATAGTATTGGCTTTTCCTATGGACTCAATGTGATCTTTGATCACTAAACCAAAAATAGAGTCTTGAGCTTTTGCCAATGCTTGTCTTAGCATTTTGAGGGGTCCACTTCTTCAGACATTTCCATACCCATATCATCGAACTTCTCTGAAATGATTCTCAAGTAAATATTAGTTCAATGATATATATGTTGTTATTGATTACCAAAACCACCCGGGGATTAGTTGCACTTTCAATCTCCCCCTTTTTGGTAATTGATGACAACATATAGATCAAAGCTTCGACAGAGGATATAATCAATGAATAATATCGTCGCTTTGAGAAGTGTGTGATAAACAAGAGCTCCCCCTAAATTTGTGCATTATTTAAAATTTGCGTTTGAATGCAAATGCACAATCGATTAGGATTATGGGTCACTCTTCCATGTCACATACATCTTGGTGGAGCGCACAAAATGATAAGAATGAAAAACATGCACTCAATCACCAAGACAAGAGTAAATAGCCATACAATAAGGAATAGCATATGATAAGCATTAAGCACACATTAAAGCATAGTATGACTAAGCACTCATTAAGGTAGCATCAAACGTAGTAGCAAGCACACTTAAAGTTTCGAAAGACCAAAAGAAACCAATGTATCTCAAAGAAACCGGCAAAAGAACGAAAGACGAAAGAGCACTCTCTCTCTCGAAGCCCTATGATCTATAACAATTTCTCCCCCTTTGGCAACAAGTTACCAAAAAGTTCGAAAGGTATAGAGCTAAGCGTCACTGCGGGCTCTGCTAGCGGCTCCCGTTTGGGTAGATGTCGGTGTAGAGATAGCTGCATCGGCGAAGACTTCTGCTGATGTCTGCGCTGGAGGAGTGGATGCTGGAGCTGGAGCAACTGCTGGAGCTGTAGCTGGTGCTGAAGTGGTAGCCCTGGAGTCAGTCACTGGGATAGCTGCAGATCTGGATCCTCTGGGAACCTGAGCAGTCTGGCGATGAGAGTCCTGGACTAGATCATCCTGCATGAGCTCTGCTCTCTCCTGCCTTGTCTCCTCCATGTCTGCCTCAAGCTTGTTGACAGACACCTGAATCTCAGTCAGCTTCACGTCCAGAGCGTGGATCTTGTCCTCAACAATCCTCTCTAGGCTCTCCTGAGATTGCTCAATGCTGGCCAGGCGTTGTTCAATCCTCTGGGTAGCTTCAAGAATTTGTTCTCCAAAGCTCTTTGGCTTAGCTGCTGCTGCTGCTGCCTCTTTGTCAGCTTTAGCCTTCTTCGCAGCTTCGATTTTGGCCTGTCCTTCAACTGAGGTAGGAACCTCTTCATCCATCACAACTACGTTGTCCTCATGCTCTGGCTGCAGTGGCAAGTGCTTCCTATCCAACATGAATTTGCCCGTGCCAAACTTGGCGTTGATGAGCATCTGAATCTGCGGGGCAAACCCACACGACCTCTTCTGGTCAGCTGCAGTCCTCTTAATGGTCTCTACCATCAAGTCCATCACCTTGAAAGGTGCCTTCTCATCGAGAATGTGCAGCATGTTGATAGAATAGCCTCGAATCATGCGGTGGTCTCCAGACTTAGGCATTAATGTATGCCTCAGAATAGTGTTAGTGGTGGTCAGACCTGCCTGGAGATAGTACACTGAGCCAAGCTTCCATCCTTCCAAATCAGCAGCGGGGATCTCCTTGTACATGTTCTTCATGGAATCATGACTCTTCTTAGGAATCCCATAGACATCAATGTCGTCCTCTCTCTGCACTGGAGCGTTCAGAAGTTCTGCCCATTCTTCAACAGTCGAAGAAAACCTTTGACCTTCAGTCATCCAGGTGATCTTGCCATCAGGATAGAAGTGGGCTGTGGCGTAGAACTGCATGATCATCTCGTCATTCCAAGCTGTCAGTTCTTGACCCACAAAATCAGCAACTCCACATGCAGTAAAGCTCTCATGCACATGGGGAAAGAAGTCCCGGTGCTCTTCACTGTCAATATACTTCCAGTCAACATACCTGGTGTCAGCAACAATGGGCTTCTTATCCATCAGCACGGTCTCATAGAAATCCTGCTGCTCTCTGGTGTGGAATCTAGGGTCCACAGCAGTCCTTCTCCTTACAGCATATGGATCAGACTGTCTCCATAGCCTGAGACCTTTATCCTTCCTTGCCTTCATGTCCTCAGCTTGAGGATGAGCATCATTGTGGAGTGGCAACTTGGGACGGAGCTTAAGCAACACATGCTCTTCATCTGATTCAGACGGTGGCATCTCACCTTTGTTCTTCTCAGAAGCTGGAATGCTTCTGGTTGTTCTCTTGGGCTTGGCTGGAGCTGCCTTGGCTTGAGCAGGCTTCTTGGGCTTAGAGGAGGCTTGAGCCCGAATAGCATCACCCATGAACTTAGCTTTCTGAGGAGGAGGCTGGGGTGCATCTTCTTCTTCTTCTTCTGCAGCATCAACTTGAGGTTCAGCATATACTACCCTCTTCCTTTTGGAAGTCTTCTTCACCTTGCTTGGAGCAGGCTCTTCCAAGTTGAGCTTCTTTGCAACTGCTGACTGCTTTACTTTGCTTGTGCCTTTCCTTGTCTGCTGCCCTTGGTGCTCTTTGGCGACCACATTCCTCTTTGGCTTGGAGGTAACTTCCTCAGCAACAAAGTCAGAGTCCTTATCATCAGAAGTTCTCTTCTTCCTGGTTCTGGTGGCTGCAGGAGGCAAACCACTAGGGGTGCTCCTCTCACCATCATCACTGGAGCTGCTAGCAGGACTTGTATCTGCCTCTGGAATCTCAGCAAAAGGTGACTCAGACCTGTTCTGGCTATCACTGACATCTGACATGGCTGAAAACCTGTGAAAAGATAAGGTATAGGCAGAGTAGAAGAGTTATCACAACTGCAGAGGTTTTTGCAAAAAGAAATGAGTTCAAAACTTAGTTTTGAGTTTTCACAGAATGTATTTCGGTCAAACCGATTTTAAGTTTCGTGAAACCGAAGTTTTCAACAGAAACCTACACACCACTTTCGGTTAGACCGAAATGGGTTTCGGTCCTACCGATAACTTAGGGTTTCACTGAAACTACGTTTCGGTCATTCCGATTTGCACAACTCGGTTAAACCGAATGATGCAGTGCAATGGCCAGAGGCCAAATCGGTCATTCCGAGTTTCAAAATCGGCTTCACCGAGATGCGTTCCGTGGAAACCTAAACCTAAGAATTTTGCTCGAAACTAGAGGATCTGAACTAATGTATAGGGAATATCTCAAACGTGGATTGAATCATGGCAAGCCTATCGTGCAAGAATCAGATGGGGAGCACGAAAGGGATCGGGACACACCCTAACTTGGTGGAGTCCCTCTACGGCGGCAACGGTGGAGATGATTACCGTGGACGGCGGCGGAGACCTGCGGCGAGGGCGCACAGGCGACGACGGCGACGATCCATAGACCAGGGCGACGGCAGCAGGGGTCTTGGGGGCGAACGGTTTGAAGAGTTAAATCGCGCGCAGCCCTCAGGTATATATAACCCCATGCTGTCGGTGGGACCGAGTTGAAAAACTCGGTGTCACCGAGATGTATAACTGCTGTGCAGTTACGCATATCGGTCAGACCGAGATTTTGAACTCGGTTTCACCGAGATGAAACCTAGATCAGTCTAAGCGTTTCGGTTGGACCGAGATTGAGAAGCCGGTCAGACCGAAATGGACTTAGAAGGTTTTGGAAGTCAGCCTTAGACGAATCGGTGGCTCCGAGTGCTCCTCACTCGGACTGTCCGAAAAAGACTTGTTCAAAGTTGTGATATGAGCATGAAGAGAATTTGAGACAAGAAAGCATAGATAGCTAGGGAAGGTGCTTAGGCATTCTTGTCCATCCATTTGGCCAGAAAAATCAAAACAATCAAAACAACAAATGGATGTCCTTGAATGGATAAAATCATGCATTCAACATGCTCACACAATAAGATAGCAACTGAAATATGTGTCAAACATGCACAACCAACATTCTAGCTACTAGCACACAATTTGTCGATGACTAGGTCATCTATATATGAGTATATTGACTTAGGAGCCAAATGAGAACATTTGATCATAGGTCATACTCATCGTTTAAGCACAAGTGGGGTTACCACTTTTACATAAAGCATTGATGTGTTCACATCATTTGGAGATGCTTTAGCTCAATTTTTAGAGCAAAGCTCCCCCTAGATGTGAGAACCCCTTTTAAAGGGTCAAACTAACCTTAGGTTGTCGTAGAAGACTTCATGTAGATGTTGAAGATGTGGATGCTCAATGTTGATGTAGATCATCAAGAGTTGGGAGCTATCCTTTGGATTAGGGCACTTTCAATACCTACATGGGTTAGTCCCACAAGGAACAAACAAGAATATCCATAGACATAGAGTGAAGTTCACAAAAGATGATGTCCATGAAAGCAATGATTACCTTGTCCCTTGACTTACCAATAAGAGGGTTTGTGACTCCATGAACTAGTGCATGATGTGGAAGTTGATTGCACAAGTTCTTGCCAAAATGAATATGAGTGAAGTTTGTTGGCGGAGTCACCCTCAAGAACCTTCTAGTTCTTCTTCTTTGGGATCCACATCATCTTGATGGGAATCCTTGGTGTTGTAGTTGAGCTTGACGAAGTAGAACTTGATGTGTCCTTGGGAACCCACTTGACCATGGCTTGAGGTGCTTCAATGAATGCATCAATCTCCTCTTGAAGCTTGTCCTTGGCCTTTAGCTTGTGGTCTTGTGGTGGAAGGTCATCTTGAGCTTGTTCCACATTGGAAGAAGTAGGATCATACTTCTCCTTTTGTGAAACAAACTGTGGAGTAGGGTATTGACCTTCTTCCCACTCAACACCTTCGGCGTTGAACTTTCGCTCAAAACCAATCCCTTGATTCTTCCGGTGTCTTCCTTGTTTGCGAACAATCTCCTCAAAGTTCTTGCTTCCGGCAAGACTCTTGTAGACATCTTTCTCTATGATTTCCTTCAATAAGCTATTTTCTTGCTCAAGTGTAACTTGGCTTGAAACATTGTTAGTGGAATCAAGAGAACTACTAGAAGCAACAATATTGGATTTAACATTGTTATTGTTACTACTAGAGGAAGAATTTTTCTTATGCTTGTCATGCTTAGTCTTAATAGGTGGCAAGAAATTAGACAAGAGAAGTCGTTTGGCAAGATATGAAGAACTCTTCTTTCGAAGATCGTCATTGATCGCTTTTAGAAACTCATGTTCTTGCTCTAGAGTGAGCTTCTCGAAGCGTAGCTTCTCATGAGATCTTAGGAGCTCTCTATGATCTTCTTGAGTTGTTTCATGAGCTAACTTAAGAGTGTTTAGTTCTTTAGTTAGACGCTCAATCTCCTTCATAGCATTGTCATTTGACTCTTCTCGACTATAAAGACTACTAGCATTTTCATCATTACTAAGCTCACTAGATTTATCATGCAAGAGCTCATCTTCACCAAGTAAGTCATCCTCATCACTATCAAAGTCAATGAATTCAGGGTGTGTTACCTTGGGGCCTTTAGCCATGAAGCATCTTCCAATTCCCTCATTTGGTGAATCAAATAAGTCGTAGGAGTTGGAGTTGGAGGATACGAGTGCAAGTCCGGCAACACCTTCATCTTGACTGTAGTCGGAGTCGGAGTGATAGCTTCCATCGGATTGATTGTCGGAGTCGGAGCCGGAGACCCATTCACCTACATGAGCTTGATGTCTTCTTCTTGTGTAGCTCCTTGATGACTTGTCTTTCCTCTCCGAATCCTTGCTTCTCCGAGAGGGTCTTCGTTCATAACGATCATCTCTACTCCTTCTATCTCTCCGAGGTGACTCATCTCTTGCTCTTCTTCTTGGAGATTCTTCTCTTCTCTTGTGGGGAGCCGTACACTCATTTGAGAAGTGTCCGGGTCTTCCACAATTGTAGCAGTTTCGATCACGACTAGAAGATCTCTTTTCATCATATGATCTAGACTTTGAGCTTCTTTCTTTGCCTCTATTCTTGTAGAACTTGTTGAAGTTCTTGACCATTAGGCTTATCTCTTCATTGGAAATTAGCTTGTCACTTGAGGTAGTAGGAGCATCACTTGTAGCTTTGTAAGCACCACTTGACTTGTTGTGAAGCTCTTCCTTATCCTTAAGTGTCATCTCATGAGCAACAATTCTTCCAATGACTTCAGTTGGCTTGAGGGTCTTGTAGTTTGGCATCATTTGGATCAAAGTGCACACGGTGTCATACTTTCCATCCAAAGCTCTGAGAATCTTCTTAATGATGAATCGGTCGGTCATTTCTTCGCTTCCTAAGCCGGCAATCTCATTTGTGATGAGAGCAAGCCTAGAGTACATTTCAGCGACTCCTTCACCATCCTTCATGTTGAACTTGTCAAGTTGACCTTGAAGAATATCTAGCTTTGATTCCTTCACAGATTTAGTACCTTCGTGCATTTCAACCAAAGTATCCCAAATCTCTTTAGCATTCTCAAGACGGCTGATTTTGTTGAACTCTTCGGGACACAAAGCATTGAAGAGAATGTCACAAGCTTGAGCATTGTTTTGCAACATCCGCAACTCTTCCGGTGTAGCTTCGCGATCCGGAACTTTTCCTTCTTCAAAGAAATCACCTTGCATACCAACACAAATAATGCCCCATGCGGCTGGGTTATGACCAAGAATATGCATTTTCATTTTATGCTTCCAACTAGCAAAATTTGTACCATCAAAGTAAGGACCTCTACGATAATTACCCTCACTAGACGCCATACTCTCCTAGGTTGTGAAACCAAGCTTATGGAGTCCAATGCAATGGAAACCAAAACAATGGAGACCAAAGCTCTGATACCACTTGTAGGATCGAAAGTATGTCTAGAGGGGGGGTGATTAGACTACTTGACAATATAAAAAATCTGCCTTTTGATCATGCAAAGTTTTTGGCAGTTTCACAATTAAGATCAATTCAAGTATCACCCTACACATGCAATTCTAGAGTAATAGCAGCGGAAAGTAAATTGCACATGTAAGAGAGAGGTGGAGAAGATCAAACGCAGTTTGGTGACACGAAGATTTTTGTCGTGGTTCCGATAGGTGGTGCTATCGTACATCCACGTTGATGGAGACTTCAACCCACGGAGGGTAACGGCTGCGCGAGTCCACGGAGGGCTCCACCCACGAAGGGTCCACGAAGAAGCAACCTTGTCTATTCCATCATGGCCTACGCCCACGGAGGACTAGCCTTACTCGGGGTAGATCTTCACGAAGTAGGCGATCTCCTTGCCCTTACAAACTTCTTGGTTCAACTCCACATCTCAAAGACGGAGGCTCCCAAGCGACACCTAACCAATCTAGGAGGCACCACCCTCCAAAAGGTAATAGATGGTGTTGATGATGATGAACTCCTTGCTCTTGTGCTTCAAATGATAATCTCCCCAACACTCAACTCTCCTCACTGATATGGCTATGGTGGAAGAAAGGATTGAGTGGAAAGCAACTTGGGAAGGCTAGAAATCAAGTTTCATATGGTAGGAATGGAATGTCTTGATCTCAACACAAGGGTAGGTGGTTCACTTCTCAGAAAGTGTATAGTAGGAGTGGTAGACTTTCTGATGGCTCTCTCAACGAATGAAGAGGTGGTGGAGAGGTATATATAGCCTCCACACAAAATCCAACCGTTACACACACATTTGACCAATCTCGGTGAGACCGAAGTGAAAACTCGGTCAGACCGAAAGTTCAAATATAGTGAACGTTGGGATTTTCGGTGGGACCGAAAATACCATCTCGGTGTGTCCGAAGTGAGTCAAAGGTTGGAGCTTGCCATCTCGGTGGGACCGAAATTAACAACTCGGATATTCCGAAATGATGTCAATTGGTTACAGAAGGTTGGCAGTCCATTTTCGGTGAGACCGAAACTCAAAATCGGATGGACCGAGAAATTAGGGTTTGGAAGAATAACTGAGGTGGTTCATCTCGGTGGGACTGAGTTTGCAGAATCGGTTTGTCCGAGATTACTTATGAGTGTGTTAAGTAGTGAAGAGTGCTGATAGTTGAGGGAGCTAGATCACTAAGCACTTGAGCAACCAGATCATTAACACAACCTCATCCCCTTTTAATAGTATTGGCTTTTCCTATGGACTCAATGTGATCTTTGATCACTAAACCAAAAATAGAGTCTTGAGCTTTTGCCAATGCTTGTCTTAGCATTTTCAGGGGTCCACTTCTTCAGACATTTCCATACCCATATCATCGAACTTCTGTGAAATGATTCTCAAGTAAATATTAGTTCAATGATATATATGTTGTTATTAATTACCAAAACCACCCGGGGATTAGTTGCACTTTCAGTTCGACACTCTTACTTATCGAAAACGCTGCAATAGATCCCTTACGGTTGAGGGTCATCAAGTACCGTTTTCTGGCGCCGTTGCCGGGGAGCGTAGCGCTATTGGTAAAGTGAAACTGGTAAGGAAGTTTTTATAATTCTGTTTTTGTTTTTGCTATTGCTGCTCTTTTTCCTTATGGATAACCCTGTTATTGGAGCGTTGCTTGCGGGAAGACGCCCCACACCTGTGGTGGTTGATCCTCCCCTACTGAAATTGTGCCTTATAAAATACCAGCTGGCATTATCGATTATGTTTTGGCTAATCGTTATGCAGGAGACAGACATCCCGGTGAACACTTGCTATATCTGTCACAACTAAGTTCATTATTTAAGCTTGTAGGTGTATCGAGGGAGTTTGTCATGAGAAAATTGTTTGCCGTATCACTTATAGATAAAGCTTCGGATTGGTATAGGCTTCTCGATAACTCACACTTGCTTGACTGGCAGGAGCTTATGTCTCTCTTTTATACTAAGTTTTATCCTCTTCATGAAATTCATCGAGACAGGAACTATATCTATAACTTTAGGTCTCGTGACAGAGAAAGCATTGCTCAAGCTTGGGGGAGATTTAAGTCCCTAATGCTCAAATGCCCTATTCATAAGCTTCCCAAGGAAATTATACTTACAAATTTTTATGCCAGGCTTTCTCGTCAGGATAAGGAGATGCTAGATGCCTCCTCTAGTGGGATATTTCAGAAGAAGAGTGTTGAAGAAAGGTGGGATCTCATTGAAAGGATCCAGAGGAATACCGAAGATTGGGAAATTGATAAAGGTATTGAACCCGCTATAAATTATGAACATGATTATATTGAGAGCTATGTGAAAACTGATTACTTCAATACTTTTTGCTCTAAGATTGGTCTTGATTCCCATCTAGTGATTGATCTCTGTAAGAATTTTGCCTCTCATGTTGATTCTTTTAAAAAGAAGAGAGACCAGCACCATGAACCTTTTAAAGAGCCACCTATTGATATTTATGTTGCTGACCCTATTTTGCCTGCAGTTATATATGAACAGCCTCCTTTTCCCACGAGGATAAGGGGGCACTCTCTTGTGACAAGCATAATAAATAAAAGTGAGAGAAGAGTTGATGAGCCTGAGGACCAGATCAGGGTCGATCCTCAAGTTGCATTGATTAAAGACCTTGCTACTAATGATGTTTTGGATTCCAATATAAATTTTTGTGCTGTTTCCACTAACCTTGTCACAGCCAAGAATAAAGGCCCAATTTCAGGTACTCCAGTGGTATCTGTTAAAATAGGAGATCACAATTATTATGGCCTATGCGATTTGGGATCGAGTGCAAGCACTATCCCCTATTCACTTTATGAAGAAATCATCGGTGAGATTTCCCCTTGTGAACTTGAAGAAGTTGATGTTACCATTCATCTTGCAAACAGAACAACTATCTCTCCTATCGGGATTGTGAGGGACGTTGAAGTCCTATGTGGAAAGGTAAAATACCCTACCGACTTTCTAGTACTTGGTTCAGAGAGGGACAATTTTTGTCCAATTATTTTTGGTAGACCTTTTCTTAGAACTTGTGGAGCTATAATAGATTGCAAGAAAGGTAAAGTTTCTGTTGAATTCGATGGTGAGCCATATGAATTTAATTTTTCTAAGTTCTCTAAGCAGCCTCGTGGTACTGATTTACCTAGTGATGATAAAATTATTGAAAGTATTGCCTCTATTGCTATTCCCCCTAATGATCCTTTGCAGCAATACATGGAGGACCACGAGAATGATTTGCATATGCAGGAAAGAAATGAACTAGATGAAATATTTTTTAGGCAGCCTGCTATCCTGAAGCACAACCTTCCGGTTGAACCTTTGGAAATTTTATCAAAACCGAAGGAAGACCCGGTGTTCGATCTTAAACCTCTTCCCGATACGCTCAAGTATGCTTATTTAGATGAAAAGAAAGTATATCCTGTTATTATCAATTCTAACCTTTCAGGATATGAAGAAGAGCGATTATTGGAAGTACTTCGTAAACACCGAGGCGCAATTGGATATACCCTTGATGACCTTAAGGGGATTAGTCCATCTATCTGTCAACATACTATCAACCTTGAGCCTAATGCTAAACCAGTTGTTGATCATCAACGACGGTTGAACCCGAAGATGATGGATGTTGTGAGAACTGAGATTCTCAAGCTTCTGGCCGCATGTATTATCTACCCTATAGCTGATAGTAAGTGGGTAAGTCCGGTACATTGTGTTCCTAAGAAAGGAGGTACAACTGTGGTTCCTAATGATAAAAATGAACTAATACCTCAGAGAATTATTATTGGATATAGAATGTGTATTGATTACAGGAAGTTGAACAAGGCAACCAGGAAGGATCACTACCCGTTGCCGTTCATCGACCAAATGCTTGAAAGGTTATCCAAAAATACCCACTTTTGTTATCTCGATGGTTATTCTGGCTTCTCTCAAATTCATGTTAACACTGCCGATCAAGAGAAGACCACTTTTACTTGTCCCTTTGGTACTTATGCTTACATGCGTATGCCTTTTTGGTTTATGTAATGCCCCTGCTACTTTTCAAAGGTGTATGTCTGCTATCTTTCATGGTTTCTGCGGGGATATTATGGAAGTCTTCATGGACGATTTCTCCGTCTACGGAACTTCTTTTAACCATTGTCTTCACAAACTTAATAAAGTTTTGCAGAGATGCGAGGAGACAAATTTGGTACTCAACTGGGAAAAGTGCCACTTCATGGTTAATGAAGGAATTGTTCTTGGTCACAAGATTTCCGAAAGGGGAATTGAAGTGGACAAAGCCAAGATCGAAGCTATTGAGAGGATGCCCTATCCAAGGGACATCAAAGGTATTCGCAGTTTCCTCGGTCATGCAGGTTTTTATAGAATATTTATTAAAGACTTTTCTAAAACCTCAAGACCCCTCACTAATCTTCTCCAGAAGGACGTTCCTTTTGTATTTGATGAAAATTGTAAGGAAGCTTTTGAAGTCCTTAAGAAAGCTTTAATAACCGCTCCTATAGTACAACCACCTGACTGGAATTTACCTTTTGAGATTATGTGTGATGCAAGTGATTTTGCTGTTGGAGCTATTTTAGGACAAAGAGTTGATAAGAAATTGAATGTTATACATTATGCTAGCAAAACCATTGATAGTGCTCAAAGGAATTATGCTACTACTGAGAAGGAATTCTTAGCTGTAGTATTTGCTTGTGATAAGTTTAGGCAGTATATTGTTGATTCCAAAGTTATTATTCATACTGATCATGCTGCCATTAAGTATCTTATGACGAAGAAGGATGCCAAGCCAAGGCTTATCAGGTGGGTACTCCTCCTTCAAGAATTTTATTTGCAGATTGTTGATAGGAAAGGAGAAGACAATCCGGTAGCGGACAATCTTTCAAGGATGGAAGATATACCGCATGATCCCATCCCAGTCAATGATAGTTTTCCAGACGAGCAACTTGCCGTTGTAAAAGTACAATCTCTTTCCGACCCTTGGTATGCAGATTATGCTAATTTTATTGTTGCAAAGTATTTGCCTCCAGGTTTAACACTTCAGCAAAGGAAGAAGTTCTTTCATGATTTGAGGCACTACTTCTGGGATGACCCACATCTTTTCAAAGAAGGTCCCGACGGGATCGTGAGGAGATGCATTCCGGAACATGAGCAGAAGGACATTCTCAGACGGTGTCATGATAGTCCCTATGGAGGACATCATGCCGGTGAGAGGACTGCACATAAGGTTCTTCAATCAGGTTTTTATTGGCCTACTCTCTTTAAAGATGCTAGAAATTATGTTTTAGCCTGTGATAAATGTCAGAGAGTTGGTAACATTAGTAG
>LR738710.1:215012138-215058361 GCA_902687465.1 Secale cereale | reverse complement strand
CCCACTGAAAGTGCTGATCACAAGACATCTTTGAAAATGCTTAAAGATGTAATTTTTCCTAGGTTTGGTGTACCAAGGTATCTCATGACCGATGGAGGATCACACTTCACGCACGGAGCTTTTAGAAAAGCTTTGGCCAAATACGATGTTAATCATAGAATTGCTTCACCATATCATCCTCAAACTAGTGGGCAAGTTGAGCTCACCAATAGAGAGATTAAGTTGATCTTGCAGAAGACAGTAAACAGAAATAGAAAGGACTGGTCAAATAAGTTAGGAGATGCTTTGTGGGCATATAGAACTGCTTACAAAAACCCCATGGGCATGTCCCCCTATAAGATGGTGTATGGCAAGGCTTGCCATTTGCCATTAGAGTTAGAGCACAAAGCTTTTTGGGCTGTTAGAGAGCTTAATGCTGACCCAAAATTAGCTGGTGAGAAGCGTCTCATGAACTTGACTTCTTTAGATGAATGGAGAAGTGAAGCTTACGAGAGCGCTAAAATGTTCAAGGAAAAGGTAAAAAAGTGGCATGATAGGAAGATTCTGAAACATGAATTTAATGTTGGTGATAAAGTTTTGTTGTTTAGATCCCGTTTCAGGTTTTCTCCAGGTAAACTACTTTCCAGGTGGGAAGGACCATTTCATATTGAAGAAGTTTATCAGTCTGGTGCAATTAAGATTAATAATTTTGAAGGCACCAAATCTCAAGTTGTGAATGGGCAAAGACTTAAACATTACATAGCAGGAGACCCTGTCAATGTTGATGTGAATATAATATACACAACAACTCACGAAGAACATGTTGCAGCCCTGTTTCAGACACCAGCAGAAGCAGAATAAAGAAAAGGTATGTAGTACGGTAAGGAAACATCGCGAACTGCCATAAAAGTTCCGTATTATGAGTTTTTGCAAAATTAGTAAAATTCTAAGCCTAAGTGGAGCCGGAGACGACCTCCAGGGGGTCCAGGCGCCCCCCTGGCGCGCCCCACCTCCTGGCCGCGCTGGGAGGCCGCCTGGACACCCGGAGTCCGTCTCCGACCCCGCTTTGATCCGTTACCTTCCTTTCTGTGCATAATTTTTTCCTATATATTTTCCCGGATTGTTCCGGCAACGTATCTTGCGATTTCGCGTGTTTTCTCTTCGATCTGTTTCTGCCAGGGAATCTTTCAGCTGAATTTAGGTGCCATGGCTTCTCCAAGCTCCCCCAAGGACGAGTTCATCGTCAACGTTATCAACCCTTACCTCGCTGAGGTGAAGAAGCACCCTCAGGTTGTTCGGATGGAGGACGGTGTCCTTCATCAAGAAGATCTGATGGGACCTATCATGGAGGGGAGCGTCCAGGCCAGGCTGGAAGAAGTGGATCAAGAAGTCTTCGAGTACAAGAAGATGATCGAGCGTGGTGTTGAAGCTAACTTTGACATCATCAACGAGCTGAAGAACTACTTCCTGAAAGAGATGAAGGAGATGTGGAAAAGCATCGCCGCGTATGAAGAAAGAATTATAGAGCTCCAAGGGCAAATTAATGATCTACATAACCAGAACTGTGAGTATGAACTAAGGTTTATGGGCATGAGTTTGGGTGCTGAATGCAGGATTCAGGAGACGAGCTTCTCATATGAGACTGGAGAACCCCTTCCATGGAAGCGTTTCGCCAAGGACTACGTGATCAACGCCAACAAGGATGATGAGTGAAATCTCCTGGGGTAATGGCATTTCCTTGGCTTGTTCCAAGCTTGGGGGAGTGCCTGGTATCATTATCTTTACCTTTTGTCTTTTAGAGTCAAGTAGAGTCGTATCATGTCTAGGGAGGTTGTTATATGAGATAGGTGTGTGCATTGAGGTCTATCACTCCTTCGGTGAAGAATTGTATCCGTGAGTGTGGAGTCGTCCATGATGGAATATCAATGAGAAGTTTATTGGTTCCTTTTGCTGCACTCGGTATTCTCTTCACGCAATCGACCTTATATGATGATTCTTATGGGGAGTATTGACCTTATGTCAGGTATGGCTGTGAAAACTTTATTTAATCTTGGCAAACATAGCTTTGGTCATAACAACAAGAATGATTTTCTTAAAGTATCAACATAGCCAAAACCTTTATGTTATTATGCTTGAAGTGTTATGCTGACAAGGAAGACAACTTGATGTGTTATGCTTATTTCAATTTTCATGCTTTATATTGCTTTGCATCTTAGTCATCATCAGTTGTCTGCTCTCTCAAAACCTTTGCTAGCCTAACTCTGTACTAAGCGGTATTCTGCTTGTGCGTCCATACCCTTAAAACCAATACCTTCCATATGAGTCCACCATACCTACCTACTCGTGGTATTCCACTACCACCTCCTAAAAGTATATAATTTATGTGTTATCCTTAAATGTTCAAAATCTTTTATTTTGTGCCTCTGTTTTAGCTCATGAGGAAGTAATAGCTAATTCATAGTCTTCTTGAATTGGACAAGCTTCACCCCGAGATTGCATGTCTAATGTGCAAACCCATATTACGAGAAGGAACTGGCAAAGAGTGCGCCCAGCTCGAAAATAATATAACAAACAAACCCTCCTTCACGCTTTGTTCATGAGAAATCAGAAAACTTTGGCAGTGATTAACAAAGGAGAATAAGAGGATGTGATCGTCCTCGTGCGGGAGCCGTTCCTCGAAACTTGTCCAGCTCAAGAAGTAGTTGAGTTATCTATTAGCATTCGTTGACAAATCATGCACCTCTCAAAACTTGTTTTCATTCTGTTTGATTTAAGGATAGCACATGAGTTTTCCCTACTACCCTAGAGCAGGGCCCATCTTTTAATTTTAAGTTGAGTCAGTTATTCCTACTCCCTTCTATTTTTAAAGAGAGCAGACATTTGATGTTGATAAGGATTCATTCATATAAAGTTGCATTAAGATTTGTCATATCATATCCTTGTTGACATTATCATTTGATAAGTAAGTTGTTTGTCAAGCCCAGCTAAGGCAAATATCTTCCTTTGTGTTAACACTTTCATTTCTTGCCTGATGACATGTTCTTTCAAAAGCTTCAATTAGTCTCATCAAACCATAAAGAAAGAGCAAAAGTAAAAGCTATTAGTTGTTCTTTGACCAAAGGACATGTTTGCCATGATTCAATAAGTTTCCTTAGTCCTACTTTCGAATATAAGTGTTACCACTCTTTTATAAAGGCCTTATGAGTTGAAGATTGCTGTTGAGGATATTTAAGTTCGTGAGGAAACTGTGATGCTTCTTGTTCGTATTCTGTTTATCGACACTTCACTCTCTAAACTTGTGGACAGGTTTACCGAGCTCAGTATTCGCTTGGGGACAAGCGAGGTCTAAGCTTGGGGGTGTTGATACGTCCAAAATGCATCACTATTTTGTATCATAATTTATCCTTATTCATTGATATATTTTACGTTACGGTGATGTTCTTATGTTGTTTTGGTCTATTTTACACAGTTTGCAAACTTTCCGATGCCTAAGCAGCAGACGCAGGATTCAGCAGTGAAAAGTGGACGCTGAGTTGCTGAAGAAGAATACCTCCAAATTACCTGAAAATTGACAGGAGATATTTTTCAGACGGATCACGAAGGCACGCGAAAGGGCAATCAGAGGGGGGCCACAGGGTGCCCAGGAGCCCTGGGGGCGCGCCCCCCTGGCCGCGCCGGGGGGGCGCCTGGAGCACCTGGCCCACCTCTGGCCGCCCCCTTTTGCATATATGCTCTCCGTTATCCAAAAACCCTAGGGACGGGAATTTTTACGGAGTTCCGCCGCCGCTCCGTGGCGGAAACCTACAGAGAAGAAAAAGCCATCTCCGGCGGGCAAATTCCGCCGGGGAGATCACCTCCCGGAAGGGGAGATCGTCGCCATCGTCATCACCATCGTCACGGGCATCATCGAGATCATCATCAACATCATCCCCAACACAAGCACCATCTCCATCTTCATCCAAATCTCATCTTACAATCGCAAATTGTGTTGTAACTCGTACTACCTATCCTCTCTACTCCATCGGTGTTGATTACTACTTTGTGGTGAATGCTATTGAGTTTTGTTGGAGAAATATTATTATGTCCAGATTGTTTATCACCTATTTATCCCCACTGATCATGATCTCCTTTATGTCTCGTGAGTAGTTACCTTAGTTCTTGAGGACATGGGGAAAGTCTTGTTGTTAGTAGTCATATGCTGTTGAAGTAATATGTGTTGTTTGATACTTAAGTTGCGTTGTCATTCTACTAGTGGTGTTGTGTGAGTCGAACACCCAACACTTCGCCTTATTAAGGACCTAGGAGAATACATTGTGTATAAAGAATGCTTATGGTGGGTTGCCGGAGTGACAGAAACCTGAACCCCAGTTCGCACGCTTTTGCATAAGGGAATAATGGATCCTCGATCGTATTGCTATGGTTAGGCTTTTGCCTTAAATTCTATCTTGTATTTGCGGATGCTTGCAAGGTGTTTAATCATAAGAGTGCACTCATCTTATTCTAGAGAGTGTACTAGCATAGATCCACCCACTCAACACTTATCAACACATAACATAGTATCGATACGGAATATGGTGAAAGCACATGACTACCTCTCCCGTGTGTCCTCAGGAACGCTTTAGTCTTTATAAGTTCAGCTGCTAGGCCTCTCCTTTGCTAAGAAAGGATTGGGCCACTTGCTACTCTCAGTGCCTTTTACATTGCTTGCTTTTACTTTCCTGTTACTTATATCGAGAAACCCCTAAAAAGTTATCTTTCAGTGCTTGCAGTGATTTCTTGCTCAGAATCGCTTATCAATACCTTCTGCTCCTCGTTGGGTTCGACACTCTTACTTATCAAAAACGCTGCAATAGATCCCTTACGGTTGAGGGTCATCAGCGCGCCCCCGACCTTCACGCAAAGATAAACAATTGCGCGCCCCCGACAAGTGTAGGGGATCACTTGTAGCCTCTTTCGATAAGTAAGAGTGTCGAACCCAATGAGGAGCTAATGGCAGAACAAATATTCCCTCAAGTTCTATGGACCACCGATACAACTCTACGCACGCTTGACATTTACTTTACCTAGAACAAGCATGAAAATAGAAGTAATTTGTAGTTTTTGTGGGATAGGTTTGCAAGATAATAAAGAGCGTGTAAATAAAAAGTAGGGGCTATTAAGATGAGGACACAACTAAATTAGTTTTCGTAGAGAGCTTTTTGTCACAAAAAAGTTATTTGTCCCTAGGCAATTGATAACTAGACCGGTAATCACTATTGTAATTTTATTTGAGGGAGAGGCATAAGCTAACATACTTTCTCTTCTTGGATCATATGCACTTATGATTTGAACTCTAGCAAGCATCCGCAACTACTAGAGATCATTAAGGTAAAACCCAACCATAGCATTAAAGTATCAAGTCCTCTTTATTCCCATACGCAAACAACCTACTTACTCGGGTCTATGCTTCTGTCACTCACGCCACCCACCATAAGAAAATCATGAACATATTGCAAACCCTACAGCGGGGATCCCTCACGCTTGCGCGACACGGAGAGCACCATAGGACAGCACCAATAATAAAACATGCAACTCAAACCAATCACGATCATCAATTGACCCATCGGACAAAACGGATCTACTCAAACATCATAGGATAGCCATACATCATTGGGAAATAATATATAGAGTTGAGCACCTTGTTTAAGTAGAGATTACAATGGGTAGAAGAGGGTTTACACCGCTGCATAGAGGGGGGAAGAGTTGGTGATGACATCGGTGAAGTTGTTGGTGTAGATTGCGGTGACAATGATGGCCCCGGCGAAAGAAGGGCATCAACCGCCTTATGGAGTGGCCACGGGGGCCCAGGGCGCGCCTGCCCCCTGGGTGCGCCGCTCACCCTCGTGGGCCACTCGGGCATCATCTCACGTTAGTTTCGCTTCCCAAAATTCACATATATTCCAAAAAAAAATCTCCGTCCGTTTTTATCCCGTTTGGACTGCGTTTGATATGGGTATTCTGCGAAACAAAAAACATGCAACAAACAGGAACTGGCACTGGGCACTGGATCAATATGTTAATCCCAAAAATAGAATAAAAAGTTGCCAAAAGTATATGAAACTTGTATAATATTGGCATGGAACAATAAAAAATTATAGATACGCGGAGATGTATCAGGCGGCTGCCGACAAGCCAGGAGGCTCCGACTAGCAGTACTGCAAGATCCACCGCACCAAGGGCCATGACCTCCAGAACTGCCGGCAAGTCGAGCAGCTCGCAGAGAAACAGAAAGCCGAATATGAAAGGCGGGACAAGGAGAAGGGCCAAGATGGTGCTGAGGGGTCTGGCAAGAAGCGCGGCGGCCAGCCTGTGATACGTCCAAAACGTATCTATAATTTCTTCTTGCTCCATGCCTCTTTTGGGTGATATTGCTATGATATTTATACACTTCCATACACTTTTGATCATATTTGGACTAACCTATTAACTCAGTGCACCCCAGTGCCAGTTTCTGTTCTCGGCTGTTTTTGTATTTCAGGTTTTCACATTACGAGAACTGCCAGGAAAAATCCAGAAAAATTATATAAAAAATCAGCGTTCCAGAAACTACCGTGCGCCCGAAGGACAGCCGGGGGGGGCACCAGGGCTCCAGGCGCCCTGGCGGCGCCCCCCCTGGGCCGCGCCGGGGGGGCGCCTGGGCCCCCCGAGGCTCCTCCGATGCCCCCCTTTGGCATATATTTAAAGCGTCTCGCAGAAACCCTGATTCCGGACCCCTTTTCTCCAGACGCGATTCCGATCTCCGCCGCCATCACCATCAAGCTTCGGGGGGCCAGAATTCCTGCGCAGGCACCCTGCCGGGACGGGGAAGTGCCCCTGGATTCATCTCCATCGACGTTGCTTCCTCCCTCCATGATGCGGGAGTAGTTCCTCCTCGGGGTTGAGGTTCTTACCAGTAGCTATGTGGTCAATTCTCTCTCCCATGATGTGATCTTCGTTGTGATCATAGGCTATGTTAATCTAGGGTGATCCCATGATATTTCCCCTTCCTCTATGTATTGGATTGATGTACTCACTTGTCTTTATCTAGTATAATCCCCGAGACCAAGGTGACAGCGGTCTATTGGACATGGATTAGAAAAGTATTTTCATGAGTGATTTCCTCTCTTGTGTGTTGATTGAAGATTGAGAGTCTCTTGGTGCTTGTCTTTGACTATCCTTTAGATATGTTGTGGTGATTGTGGGACTCTCTTTGGATGGCCACGGTGACATTGGGAAATCCTTAGATTGGGAACTACGAACTTTGAGGTGTGCTTTTGTAGCCCTACATAATTCTCGTCCTCTCTTGACCACGAAGGAATGACCTCTGAGTGTGTCCCCTTTGCATGTTTTATGGGAAATATCATGTGATTCGATTATGTTAATGTTGTTGGGAGTTGCCACTAGTGAAACTATGAACCCTAGGCCTTGTTTCCACCATTGCAATACCATTTGTGCTCACGTTTACCACTTGTTTGCTTGCTGCACTTTTTATTACAGATTTATATTACTTTGTTTTGCCATCCATATCATTTGCCATTTAACATCTCTTCGCCGAACTAGTGCACCTATACATCTAACAAGTGTATTAGGTGTGTTGGGGACACAAGAGACTTCTTGTATCTTAGTTGCAGGGTTGCTTGAGAGAGACCATCTTCAACCTCTACTTCCCTGAGTTCGATAAACCTTAGGTCATCCACTTGAGGGAAATTGCCGCTGTCCTACAAACCTCTGCGCTTGGAGGCCCAACATAGTCTACAAGAGTAGAAGCGTGTGTAGACATCAAGCTATTTCTGGCGCCGTTGCCGGGGAGGTGAGCGCTTGAAGGTATATCTTTAGATCTTGCAATTAAATCTTTTTGTTTCTTGTTTTTATTTCACTAGTTATGCTTATGGACAACCTTGCTATTGGATCGTTGCTTGCGGGAAGACGCCCCACACCTGTGGTGGTTGCTCCTGCCCCTACTAAAATTGTGCCCTATAAAATACCAGCTGGTATTATCGATTATGTTTTGGCTGATCGTTATGCAGGAGACAGACATCCCAGTGAACACTTGCTATATCTGTCACAACTATGTTCATTATTTAAGCTTGCAGGTGTATCAAGGGAGTTTGTCATTAGGAAATTATTTGCCTTGTCACTGAAAGGAAAAGCATTGGAATGGTATAGGCTACTAAATGACTCTCACCTGCTGGAGTGGGAAGAGATCAAGTCTCTCTTTTACTCCAAGTTTTATCCTCTTCATGAAGTCCATGAGAATAGGAATTATGTTTATAATTTTTATCCTCATGACGGAGAGAGCATAGCTCAAGCTTGGGGGAGACTGAAAACGTTAATGCTAAAATGTCCTAACCATGGGCTCCCCAAAGATATGATTATTACTAATTTCTATGCGAGGCTTTCTCGACAGGATAAAGATTTGCTCGACGCTTCCTCTATGGGTTCTTTCACAAACAAAAAGATTGATGCTAAATGGGAACTCATTGAAAGAATTCAACGCAACACTGAAGATTGGGAGATCGACAAAGGTAAAGAGTCAGGTATAATTTATGAGTATGATTGCATTAAGTCCTTTGTTGAAACTACAAGTTTTAATAAGTTTAGTGCTAAGTTTGGGCTTGATTCTCAACTCCTTGTTGATTTCCTCAAATATTTTGCTTCACATCTTAATATGCCTAAGGAGGATTGGATCAAGTATCATAAACCTTTTAAAGAGACTTGCAAAGAAAATGAAATTGTTCATGATGATTGCAACATGCATGATCCAATTCCTAAAGATGAAGTTTTATATAAGCATGTTAATTTTTGTGGAGTGGATAGACCTTGTGAAAGGCCTATGATTGAAGAAGAGAAGTATTGTAAGCAACATAAGCATGAAAGAACAATCACTTGGGTCAGAGATTTAAATGAAATTGCTAGAGAATTGTGTGACCTTTATCCTTTTACTTGTGAACTTTGCCGTATAGAGGGTCACTTTAATTTTCAATGCATGAACTTTCAAAACATAACTGTTAACCGGTTGTGTGATAACATGATCACCTCTGATCTTTATGATGAGCTTATGTTATTTTTGATGTGTGAAGAGTTATCAGAAAAGACTTCATGGCTAGATGTTAATGCCATAGGAATAAAAAACACTTTGCAAAATTGCCATCTCTATTGTGTTGTTAATTGCCATGAAAATGATTACATAGGTAAGATTATAAAGGAGGGAACTTTACCATAGTATAAAAATGTCTCTTATATTTCTGCTAATAAAAAGGAGAGTTTCTCCCAAGTTTCCCCTATTGTTTCTAATGATAAACCAGGATATGTGGAGAAGCTTCATCTCCAACCACTCCCTCCTAAGGTTAGGAAGAAGAAAAAGAAGAGGAGGAGGAAGAGGAGCAAGAAAGAAGAAGAATGGGTATCAACCTGGCCTGAGCATATTCCTCCCATCAACTTTTATCCTAACGATTGTAAGTTTAAAGAAGAAGGTGAAGTTTATTGCCTTAATTATCATCTTGATGATACGTCCGTAGGTACTATTGAAGATGATTTTGATTATGATATGCATGTTACTTATTGTGATTGGGAAAATGATGATAATGCTACTTATGATCTTGAAAATCTTTTTGGTACCAACTCTGAAAGTGATGATATGGGAAGCTCTAAGCTTGGGGATGATAGGATTGCAAATCCTTTACCCACTAGTGATGTGATAATTAATAATTCTTTTGCTAGTAAGAATAAAGACAACATGATTACAAATATAGTTGCTAGCAATGATAATGCTCTTCTCTACTATGATGATGTCATAACTCCAACCTATAGTGATTATAAAGGTACCTATGACATAAGGAGAAATTATCCTTATGAAACTTGTCATAATCATGGAGGGAATTACTCCCTTGTTGAACACCACCCTCCTAACACACAATTAATCTATAGTGTTCAAGTTGTTTATGATAGTCCTACTCCCACTATTACCAATGAGAAAGATTATGCTTATGTGGAGAGTAAGAGTACCTTTTTGCATGTGGATCATGATAACAATGCTTTATGTGATGCTTATATTGTTGAGTACATCCATGATGCCACTGAAATTTATAATAAGAGAGGGAGACTTGGTTCTAAATATCTTAATAATAAGAAGTTTCCTCTCTTTATGGTGAATATTTTGAAGTTATGCTTGTTTTGCCTTCCTATGCTAGTTGCTTTGTGCTTCAATGAATTATTCTATTGCAATATTCCTATGCATAGGAAGCATGTTAGGCTTAAATGTGTTTGGTATTTGCTTCTTGATGCTCTCTTTTGTTCTTCAGCTCTTATTCCTACGAGAGCATCATTAAAGTCTTAAGCCTATCTTTATGGCTATAAAGAAAGAGCTCTAGGGTGACAACCCTTGTTATGTTTACTTTTAGTTTTAGTGGTCTTTATGTTTGTTACTACTGTAGCAACATCATTGTATCTTTATTTTTCACCTTTGTGCCAAGTTTAGCCTCTGATCGCAAGAAAGTTCAAAAGTTGTGACGTGCTGTCCAGGAAACAGATTCTGTCCTTGGATAGAAAAATTCGTATAAAATCACCAGATCATCTTTTTGGTCTGAATTTTTTCGACAGCGTGCTCTATATAATCGTCTTTCGTGCGTCTGTTTTGAGTTTTTTTATTAGAGTTGCAGAAGTGCCCCGGAAAAATCATTTACTACCTGATGTTCTGTTTTTCACAGATTCTGTCCTGTTTTGCCTTTCCTTCATTTTGCAAACCTAGAGCTTTCTTTTTCTTTGCAAAAAACTTTTGGCAATCTTGAGAAACAGTAGAACTTCAAGAATATCTTTATTTCCAGCAAGGAACAATTATTTTATTATGGGTACTAACCTCGCTAATCAGATTATAATGAGTTATGTATGAACGGAGTTTTCAAGTGTGCGAGGGAAGATGATAAAAAGATTCAGGAGTGTCAAACGCTCAAGCTTGGGGATGCCCCCATGCACCCCCAAGAAATATTCAAGGAGACTCAAGCATCTAAGCTTGGGGATGCCCCCGTGCATCCCCTTCTCCATCAACATTATCAGTTCGTCCTTCGTTCCACTATATTTTAATCACTTCATGTGTTATGTGCTATGCTTGGAGCGTCTTGTTTTAGTTTTTCTTTTAGTTTTCTTTAGCTTTTCATAACGAGTTGGAACTCAGCTTTCTTTATGTGGGAGAGAAACACGCTCCACTTCTACCTAGAACATAACATAGAATTTGCATGTCTATCCTTGCTGTGTGTGTTCTTTGTCTTTTAATAGCTACTATCATGTTCAGCTCTTAGCTTTCATGCTTATCTTTTCAAGAGCTTTTGTTTAGTTGGTTGCTTGAACTCTCTTTAATTACCATGCTCACCTTATTAAGAGAGTTTGCTTCTGTTGCATTGGTTGATTTGTCTGTGATAAAGATGCTACGTGCATGATGGCGCTTAGTAGTTCATGTTTTCTTATGGTTAGTCTCAAATAACTGGGGGGTTCCCAATGTGTTATTGGAGGACCAACATGATTTGTTTACCTATGATGTGGTATGGTTTAGTAATATCTTCCTTCAAGAATTTATTTTGATTGACTTGGCGTATGCTCACGCATATTTAAGACTGTAAAGAAAGTCTGTCAAGCCTTGATGATCTTTTGTTTCTGAGTAGCGATATAACTACCATGCCTGATTCAATGTTGCTTTGTCGCTCTGCATGATTATGACCGTCATTGCTCTCTTAGTTGGTCGCTCCCAGTCTTTTGCTAACCTTCGTGTGTACTAAGCGGACTGACTGCTTGTGCATCCACATCCTTTAATCCAGTTATGCCATATGAGTCCACCATACCTTCCTACATGGTATTTACCTGCCATTCCTAACGGAGACTTGCATGTGCCATCTCGAAATTATTCAAAGAAAAAGCATTCTTATTTTGTGCCTCTGTTGTAAGTTCATGAGGAAGTAGTGGTTAATTCATGATCTTTTTAAGTTGGACAAGCTTCACCCCGGGATTGCATGTATAATGTGCAAACCCATAATACGAGAAGGAACTGGCATTGAGTGCGCCCGGCTCAAAAAGATAATATAACAAACAAACCCTCCTTCACGCTTTGTTCATGAGAAATCAGAAAACTTTGGCAGTGATAAACAAAGGAGATTAAGAGGATGTGATCGTCCTCATTCGGGAGCCATTCCTCGAAACTTGTCCATCTCAAGAAGTGATTGAGTTGTCTGCTAGCATTCATTAACCAAGAGCTCTGGTACATGTTTTGTCTTTGTTTCCGACTACGGGTTTTCAACCTTGCCAACAAAAGCCACGGTTCGAGAGTCTCCACCTTCTTTTAAAAGCACCAACTACTGAGAGCATGATTGTCATTCTGAGTGTAATGTGCATTGTCCCAAAGTAGCATTGTCTTTTGCATGATTGTGATATCGTTTATTTTGAAATCATTGTATCTAGTCATCACTTAAACCTTGGAGGTGCCCCTGCATTTATGTTTTGCTTCACTAAAGGGGGCAAGCTAGATATCACTTTATCATATTTGCACATCATGTTCATTACAAATCTATTTGATGTTTCAATATCATATTGTAAAACTTTCAGTTCTTTGTGATTTTCTCATGAGGCAACTTAATTACTATAGATTCATTGTCTCAGTAAGCTTTTGTCATATGACTATGAAAAGTCCTATGTGGTTAACAGCATGTCACCACAGAAATAATTCTTGTTATCATTTACCTACTCGAGGACGAGCAGGAATTAAGCTTGGGGATGTTGATACGTCCAAAACGTATCTATAATTTCTGCTTGCTCCATGCGTCTTTTGGGTGATATTGCTATGATATTTATACACTTCCATACACTTTTGATCATATTTGGACTAACCTATTAACTCAGTGCACCCCAGTGCCAGTTTCTGTTTTCGGCTGTTTTTGTATTTCAGGTTTTCACATTACGAGAACTGCCAGGAAAAATCCAGAAAAATTATATAAAAAATCAGCGTTCCAGAAACTACCGTGCGCCCGAAGGACAGCCGGGGGGGGGGGGCACCAGGGCTCCAGGCGCCCTGGCGGCGCCCCCCCACTGGGCCGCGCCGGGGGGCGCCTGGGCCCCCCGAGGCTCCTCCGATGCCCCCCTTTGGCATATATTTGAAGTTACAGATTGCTTAAGACTGTTCTGTTTTTGACAGATTTTGTTTTTCGTGTGTGGTTTGCTTATTTTGATGAATCTATGAGTAGTATCGGGGGGTATGAATCATAGAGAAGTTGGAATACAGTACGTTTAACACCAATATAAACAAATAATGAGTTCATCACGGTACCTTAAAGTGGCGGTTTGTTTTCTTATACTAACGGAGCTCATAAGATTTTTGCTAAGTTTTGTGTTGTGAAGTTTTCAAGTTTTTGGGTAAGGATTTGATGGACTATGGAACAAAGAGTGTCAAGAGCCTAAGCTTGGGGATGCCCAAGGAATTCAAAGGTAAAATTCAAGGACAACCAAAAGCCTAAGCTTGGGGATGCCCCGGGAAGGCATCCCCTCTTTCGTCTTCGTCTATCGGTAACTTTACTTTAGACTATATTTTTATTCACCACATGATATGTGTTTTGTTTGGAGCGTCATGTATGATTTGAGTCTTTGCTTTTTATTTTACCACAATCATCCTTGCTGGACACACCTTTTGAGAGAGATACACATGAATCGGAATTTATTAGAATACTCTATGTGCTTCACTTATATCTTTTGAGGTAGATAGTTTTGCTCTAGTGCTTCACGTATATCTTTTTAGAACGCGGTGGTGGTTTTATTTTATAGAAATTATTGGTCTCTCATGATTCACTTATATTATTTTGAGAGTCTCTTAGAACAGCATGGTAATGTGCTTTGGTTATAAAATTAGTCCTAATATGATAGGCATCCAAGATGGGTATAATAAAAACTTTCATATAAAGTGCATTGAATATTATGAGAGTTAGATACTTGATGATTGTTTTGAGATATGAGGATGGTGACATTAGAGTCATGCTAGTAGAGTAGTTGTGAATTTGAGAAATACTTGTGTTGAGGTTTGCAAGTCCCGTAGCATGCACGTATGGTAACCGTTGTGTGACAAATTTGAAGCATGATGTATTTCATTGAGTGTCATCCTTTGTGTGGAGGTCGGGATCACACGATGGTTAACTCCTACCAACCCTTCCCCTGGGAGCATGCGTGTAGTACTTTGTTTTGATTACTTGTAGATTTTTGCAATTAGTTTGTGAGTTCTTTATGACTAATGTTGAGTCCATGGATTATACGCACTCTCACCCTTCCACCATTGCTAGCCTCTCTCGTACCGCACAACTTTCCCCGGTATCATACAACCACCATATACCTTCCTCAAAACAGCCTCCATACCTACCTATTATGGCATTTCCATAGCCATTCCAAGATATATTGCCATGCAACTTTTCGCCGTTTCGTTTACTATGACACGCTTCATCCTTGTCATATTGCCATGCATGTTCATGTAGTTGACATCGTATTTGTGGCTAGGCCACCATGCATAATTTTTCATACATGTCACTCTTGATTCATTGCACATCCCGGTACACCGCCGAAGGCATTCATATAGAGTCATACTTTGTTCTAGTATCGAGTTGTAATCTTTGAGTTGTAAATCAATAGAAGTGCGATGATCATCATTATTAGAGCATTGTCCAAAAAAAGGACAAAAAAGAAGGGAAGGCCAAAGAAAAAAAAAGAAAGAAAAAAAAGTAAAAAGGAAAAAAGAAAAAAAAAAGGGACAATGCTACTATTTTTTCCACACTTGTGCTTCAAAGTAGCACCATGATCTTCATGATAGAGAGTCTCTTGTTTTGTCACCTTTGATATACTAGTGGGAGTTTTCATTATAGAAATTGGCTTGTATATTCCAACGATGGGCTTCCTCAAATGCCCTAGGTCTTTGTGAGCAAGCAAGTTGGATGCACACCCACTTAGTTTCTTTTGTTGAGCTTTCATACATTTATAGCTCTAGTGCATCTGTTGCATGGCAGTCCCTACTGACTCACATTAATATCTATTGATGGGAATCTCCATAGCCCATTGATACACCTAGTTGATGTGAGACCATCTTCCTCTTTTGTCTTCTCCACAACCACCATTCTATTCCACCTATAGTGCTATATCCATGGCTCACGCTCATGTATTGCATGAAAGTTGAAAAGGTTTGAAAAAAATTAAGTATGAAACAAATGCTTGGCTGAAACCGGGGTTGTGCATGATTTGAGTATTTTGTGTGACGAAGATGGAGCATAACCAAACTATATGATTTTGTAGGGATGAACTTTCTTTGGCCATGTTATTTTGAGAAGACATGATTGCTTTGTTAGTATGCTTGAAGTATTATTATTCGTATGTCAATATTAAACTTTTGTCTTGAATCTGTCAGATCTAAACATTCATGCCACAATAAATAAAATTACATTGAGAATTATGTTGGGTAGCATTCCACATCAAAAATTCCATTTTTATCATTTACCTACTCGAGGACGAGCATGAATTAAGCTTGGGGATGCTTGATACGTCTCCAACGTATCTATAATTTTTTATTGTTCCATGCTATTATATTATCTGTTTTGGATGTTTAATGGGCTTTATTATACACTTTTATTTTATTTTTGGGAGTAACCTAATAACCCAAGGCCCAGTTCAAATTGATGTTTTTTTTGCCTATTTTAGTGTTTCGCAGAAAAGGAATATCAAACGGAGTCCAAACGGAATGAAACCTTCGGGAGAGTCATTTTTGGAACAATATCAACACAGAAGACTTGGAGTACACGCCAGGAAGCGAACGAGGCGGCCACGAGGGCAAGGGCACGCTCAGGGGGTAGGCGCGCCCCCACCCTCGTGGGCCCCTCATGGCTCCCCTGACGTGCCTCTTCCTCCTATATATTCCTACGTACCCTGAAACCATCGGGGAGCACGACGAAACCCTAATTCCACCGCCGCAACCTTCTGTACCCATGAGATCCCATCTTGGGGCCTTTTCCGGAGCTCCACCGGAGGGGGAATCGATCACGAAGGGCTTATACATCAACACCATAGCCTCTCCGATGAGTTGTGATTAGTTTACCACAGACCTTCGGGTCCATAGTTATTAGCTAGATGGCTTCTTCTCTCTCTTTGGATCTCAATACGAAGTTCTCCTCGATCTTCTTGAAGATCTATTCGATGTAATTCTTTTTGCGGTGTGTTTGTCAAGATCCGATGAATTGTGGGTTTATGATCAAGATTATCTATGAACAATATTGGATTCTTTTCTGAAATCTTTTATGCATGATTTAAATATCCTTGCAAGTCTCTTCGAATTATCGGTTTAGTTTGGCCTACTAGATTTGTAGTTCTTGCATTGGGAGAAATGCTTGGCTTTGGGTTCAATCTTGCGGTGTCCTTTCCCTGTGAGCAGGGGCAGCAAGGCATGTATTGTATTGTTGCCATCGAGGATAAAAAGATGAGGTTTATATCATATTGCTTGAGTTTATCCCTCTACATCATGCCATGTTGCTTAAGGCGTTACTCTGTTCTTATGAACTTAATACTCTAGATGCATGATGGATAGCGGTGGATGTGTGGAGTGATAACCCACAAGTGTAGGGGATCGCAACAGTTTTCGAGGGTAAAGTATTCAACCCAAATTTATTGATTCAACATAAGGGGAGCCAAAGAATACTCTTAAGTATTAGCAGCTGAGTTGTCAAGTCAACCACACCTGGAAACTTAGTATCTGCAGCAAGATAGTTTAGTAGCAAAGTAATATGATAGTGGCGGTAGGAGCAATAAAAGTAACAATAGTGTTTTTGTAGTTTTTGTAATAGTAGCAACGGAAAAGTAAATAAGCAACAAGCAATATAAGAAAAGCTCGCAGGCATTGGATCGGTGATGGGAAATTATGTCGGATGCAATTCATCATGTAGAAGTTATAACCTAGGGTGACACATAACTAGCTCCAGCTCATCAATGCAATTTAGGCATGTATTCCGAATATAGTCATGCGTTCTTATGGAAAAGAACTTGCATGACATCTATTGTCCTACCCTCCCGTGGCAGCAGGGTCCTATTGGAAACTAAGGGATATTAAGGCCTCCTTTTAATAGAGTACCGGACCAAAGCATTAACACATAGTGAATACATGAACCCCTCAAACTATGGTCATCACCGGGAGTGGTCCCGATTATTGTCACTTCGGGGTTGCCGGATCATAACTCATAGTAGGTGACTATAGACTTGCAAGATAGGATCAAGAATACACATATATTCATGAAAACATAATAGGTTCAGATCTGAAATCATGTCACTCGGGCCCTAGTGACAAGCATTAAGCATAGCAAAGTCATCGCAACATCAATCTCAGAACATAGTGGATACTAGGGATCAAACCCTAACAAAACTAACTCAATTACATGATAGATCCCATCCAACCCATCACCGCCGAGCAAGCCTACGATGGAATTATTCACGCACGGCGGTGAGCATCATGGAATTGGTGATGGAGGAAGGTTGATGATGACGATGGCGACAATCTCCACTCTCCGGAGCCCCGAACGGACTCCAGATCAGCCCTCCCGAGAGAGATTAGGGCTTGGCGGCGGCTTCGTCTCGTAAAACACGATAATTCCTTCTCCCGGATTTTTTTCTCCCCAAACGTGAAGATATAGGATCTGGGGATACGTCGGTAAGGCACCAGGGGGCCCACGAGGCAGGGGGCGTGCCCTGGGCAGGGGGGTGCGCCCCCCACCCTCGTGGACAGGCCCAAGGCCCCCTGGTGTGGATCTTCTTGCAGGTATTTTTTATATTTTCCGAAATAATTCTCTGTTGATTTTCAGGCGATTTCGAGAACTTTTTATTCTGCACAAAAACAACACCATGGCAGTTTAGCTGAAAACATCGTCAGTCCGGGTTAGTTCCATTCAAATCATGCAAGTTAGAGTCCAAAACAAGGGCAAAAGGGTTTGGAAAAGTAGATACGTTGGAGACGTATCAACTCCCCCAAGCTTAAACCTCTGCTTGTCCTCAAGCAATTCAGTTGATAAACTGAAAGTGATAAAGAAAAACTTCGACAAACTCTGTTTGCTCTTGTTGTTGTAAATATGTAAGCTAGCATTCAGGATTTCAACAAGATCATGAACTAACCACATTCACAATAACTTTCAGGTCTCAAGACTATTCACATCAATGGCATAGTCAACTAGCGAGCAATAATAATAAACCTCGGATGACAACACTTTCTCAAAATAATCATGATATGATATAATAGGTTGGTATCTCGCTAGCCCTTTCTGAGACCGCAAAACATAAATGCAGAGCACCTTTATGGATCAAGGACTGACTAGACATTGTAATTCATGGTAAAAGAGATCCAGTCATGATCATACTCAATGCAAATTAATAGTAATACATGCAACGACAGAGGTGCTCTCCTACTGATGCTATTTGATAAGCGGATGATGACTCTGCATAAAAGTAAATATATAGGCCCTTCGCAGAGGGAAGCAGGGATTTGTAGAGGTGCCAGAGCTCGATTTTTAAATAGAGATTGAATAACATTTTGAGCGGTATACTTTCATTGTCAACATAACAACCAAGAATCTCGATATCTCCCATGCTACGCACATTATAGGCGGTTCCCAAACAGAATGGTAAAGTTTATACTCCCCCAACCACCAACAACCACACTCTACGGCTAGCCCGAAACAACGGGTACCATCCAAACCAGCAAGAGCCCTCGGGGAGTTTTGTTTAATTATTATGATTTTGAGCATGGGACTGGGCATCCCGATTACCATCCATTTTCTCATGAATGATAAGCAGAGTCCACTCATCGTGAGAATAACCCACCTAGCATGGAAGATATAGACAGCCCTAGTTGATACATGAGTTGTTCGAGCATACAAAACATAATTTTATTTGAAGGTTTAGAGTTTGGCACATACAAATTTACTTGGAACGGCACGTAAATACCGCATATAGGAAGGTATGGTGGACTCATATGGAATAACTTTGGGATTTATGGAAGTGGATGCACAAGCAGTATTCCCTCTTAGTACAGGTGAAGGATAGAAAGAGACTGGGAAGCGACCAGCTAGAGAGCAACAACGGTCATGAACATGCATTAAAATTAATCAACAATGAATGCAAGCATGAGTAGGATATAAATCACCATGAACATAAATATCGTGAAGGCTATGTTGATTTGTTTCAACTACATGCGTGAACATGCGCCAAGTCAAGTCACTTAAATCGTTCAAAGGAGGATACCACCCATCATACCACATCACAACCATTTTAATATCATGTTGGCATGCAAGATAGACCATTATAAACTCTCAGCTAATTAAGCATGGCATAAGTAGCTATGATCTCTAATTGTCATTGCAAACATGTTTCATTCATAACAAGCTGAATCAGGAACGATGAGCCATCATATTTACAAAAACAAAAGAGGTCGAGTTCATACCAGCTTTTCTCATCTCAATTGGTTCATCATATATCATCCTTATTGCCTTTCACTCGCATGACCGAACGATGTGGATAATAATAATAGTGCACGTGCATTGGACTAAGCTGGAATCTGGAGACATTTAATACAAGAGAGAAGACATGGTAATATGGCTCAAGGTTAAATCAACAACAAAGCATATGAGAGCCACTAAGCATTTTCAATCATGGTTTTCTACTCTTAACCCCTAAAGAAAAGAAAAGAAACTATTTACACGGGAAAGCTCCCAACAAGTAAAAGAAGAACGGAAAATCTTTTTGGGTTTTCTTTTAATTGCTACTACAAGCAGGAAAAGTAAACTACCTTAGAAGCTACAACTAATATTTTTTGTTTTGTTTTTCTGGGTTTTTCTAGCACACAAGAAAGATACTAAAAAGAAATTGAAACTAAGCATGGATGGTACAGTGAAAGAGTGTGAGCACCGACAACTAGAATAAGTATGTGAACATGAATGTAAGTCGGTGAGAAACACGTACTCCCCCAAGCTTAGGCTTTTGGCCTAAGTTGGTCTATGGCCAGTATTGGCCTGACGAATATCCAAAGTTGTAGTTGGGCTCATACTGGGATGCAGCAGATGCTGCATGCTGAGCTGCAGCTCGAAGGCGGGCTGCCTCCGTCATGTTATAATAGGTATTTGCCTCCTTCATAGTTATAATGTATCTTCCTTTTTCCTGAAAGTTAAACAAAGTGGGGGCATGAAGAACAATAGGGATGGCATGCTACCTGTTAAAGATTAGTCGATATTTGAGGGTTTGATCATCCCACTCTATAAACCGGTGACTAGTCATAGCATGGCAGTCTAAATAAGCAGGAGGTAAAGGTTCATCATTCACGTGCACAGACACACCAAGAAAGCGGGCTATGCGGGTAGCATAGATCCCACCAAATAAATCTCCATGCAAACCATTATGGTGTAGCCTATGTGCAATAATAGCTCCCAAGTTATATTGCCTATCACCTAGTACAGCACTCCAGAGAACACTAAGATCAGGGACACACATGTGACAAGCCTCATCCTTACCGTTTATGCATCCACCGATAAAGAGAGCAAAGTAATGAATAGCAGGAAAATGTATGCTCCCCATGGTAGCCTGTGTGACTTCCATGGACTCCCCCACTGTAATACTACCAAGGAATTCTCTAAATTCAGATTTGCGGGGATCACTCATACTGCCCCATTGTGGGAGCTTGCAAGCATAATTAAAATCTTCTAAATCCATGGTATAAGATTTATCATACAGATCAAACAGTACAGTGTGAGAATTACGTGAAGATGAAAATTTGAACCTTCTCACAAAGCTATCGGTTAAACCACGGCACTGAGTGCACTTATCTTGCATGAAGTCCTCGAGGTTAGCGTTGCGCACGTATGCGTAAAATTCATCCTTGATGCTAGCTTGGCCCATGAATTCATCTGACGGCCATTCACAGGGCCGCACATCAGCATCCCTCGGTGGTTCATCGTCCGGCTCACGGAACGCGAGCCTCGGTTCTTGCTTCCTTGAAGGACCACCTTGGAAGTTTCTCCTAGACATTTTTCTGAAATTTTCTGAAATTTTTAGTAACTTAAAAATAAAAGTTAACCAAACTCAATAAGATTGATAGCAGCAACTCCTATAAGTGCCTAGAGACTATATCATGCATTAGAACTACTTGGGGCCAAGAAAATTTGACATGCAAGCTCAAGAACAAGGTCACCACAGCAGCATAAATTTGCAACAAATAAAGCACTAGAACAAAAACAAATTGGACCAATGGAGGAGTCACATACCAAGGAACAATCTCCCCCAAACAGTTTGGTGAATGGTGATTTGAGCAAGGAGATCAAAAATGGCAGCAAGATGAGCTAGAACTCGGGTTTGAGCTGGTTGGGGATTTTTTTGGGAGGAAGAAGAAGAGCATGGGTGTAGGAAGAAGTGGAGGGGGGCCACGTGGGGCCCACGAGGCAGGGGGCGCGCCCTGGACCCTCGTGGCCACGTGTTGGCTCCCCTCGCTGTGTGTTCAGTGCCATATTTCCACAAATATTCTAGAAAAAATCATATTTCATTTTCATGGCATTTGGAGAACTTTTATTTTTGGGATATTTTTTTATTGCACGGGTAAGTCTGGAAACAGGCAGAAAATACTATTTTTGCTTTATTTATCTTAAATAACAGAAAGTAAAAAGAGGGTACAGAATGTTTGTGCTATCTAGATTCACCTATCCCATGCTCATCAAAAGGGATCCATTAACAAGGTTGATCAGGTCTTGTTAATAAACTCTTTCCGAGTAACATGAAACTGGAGAATTTTTGAATAACACTAGGTTACCTCAATAGGGATATGTATGTCCCCAACAATAAGAATGCCATATGTCTTCTTGATAGTAGGAAGAGGAAACTCAAAACCTCCAATAGTAATAGTTGAAGTTTTTCCAATATAATTGATACTGTGGACCTGAGGCTGTTTCCTCGGAAAGTGTACCGTATGCTCATTACCATTGACATGAAAAGTGACATTGCCTTTGTTGCAATCAATAACAGCCCCTGCAGTATTCAAAAAGGGTCTTCCAAGAATAATAGACATATTATCGTCCTCGGGAATATCAAGTATAACAAAGTCCGTTAGAATAGTAACATTTGCAACTACAACAGGCACATCCTCACAAATACCGACAGGTATAGTAGTTGATTTATCGGCCATTTGCAAAGATATTTCAGTAGGTGTCAACTTACTCAAGTCAAGTCTACGATATAAAGAGAGAGGCATAACACTAACACCGGCTCCAAGATCACACAAAGCAGTTTTAACATAGTTTCTTTTAATGGAGCAAGGTATAGTAGGTACTCCTGGATCTCCTAATTTCTTAGGCATTCCACCCTCAAAAGTGTAATTAGCAAGCATGGTGGAAGTTTCTACTTCAGGTATCTTTCTTTTATTGGTAATGATATCTTTCATATACTTGGCATAAGGATTTGTTTTAAGCACATCAGTCAAACGCATACGCAAAAAGATAGGTCTAATCATTTCAGCAAAGCGCTCAAAATCCTCATCATCCTTTTTCTTGGATGGTTTCGTAGGAAAAGGCATGGGTTTCTGAACCCATGGTTCTCTTTCCCTACCGTTCTTCCTAGCAACAAAGTCTCTCTTATCATAACGTGATTCTTTGATTGTAGGTTATCAAGATCAACAGCAGGTTCAATCTCTACATCATTATCATTGCTAGGTTGGGCATCATCATGAACATCGTTATTAATATTATCACTAGGTTCATGTTCACTACCAGATTGTGTCTCAGCATCAGAAACAGATATATCATTGGGATTCTCAGGTGTGTCTGCTACAGGTTCACTAGAAGCATGCAAATTTCTATCATTTTTCTTTTTCTTCTTCTTAGAAGAACTAGGTGCATCTAAATTAGCTCTCTGAGAATCTTTCTCAATTCTCTTAGGGTGGCCTTCAGGATACAGAGGTTCCTGAGTCATTTTGCCCCCTCTAGTTGCAACTCTAACATCATAGTCATTATTCTTACTATTTAATTCATTGAGCAAATCATTCTGAGCCTTAAGTACTTGTTCTACTTGAGTGGTGACCATAGAAGCATGTATACTAATGAGTTTCAGTTCACCTTTAGCTCTAGACAGATAATCACTCAAGCATTCAATCGTATAGGCATTGTGTTGTAATTGTCTACCAACATAAGCATTGAAGTTTTCTTGTTTCACAATAAAATTGTCAAACTCATCTAAGCATTGGCTAGCAGACTTATAACGAAGAATATCACCTCCATCAAATCTATAAAGAGAATTTACCTTTACTACCTGTGTCGGGTTATCAAGACCATATATTTCTTCAATAGGTGGTAAATTCTTAACATCTTCAGCTTTAATACCTTTTTCTTTCATAGATTTATTTGCTTCTTGCATATCTTCAGGACTGAGAAAAAGAACACCTATTTTCTTGGGAGTTGGCTTAGGGGCTGGTTCAGGAAGTGTCCAATTATTTTCATTGGCCAGCATATTATTCAATAGTAGTTCAGCTTGTTCAACTGTTCTTTCCCTGAAAACACAACCAGCACAACTGTCCAGGTGGTCTCTGGAAGCATCGGTTAGTCCATTATAAAAGACATCAAGTATATCATGCATCTCAAGAGGATGATCAGGCAAAGCATTAAGTAACTGGAGAAGCCTCCCCCAAGCTTGTGGGAGACTCTCTTCTTCAGTTTGAGCAAAGTTATATATTTCTCGTAAGGCAGCTTGTTTCTTATGAGTGGGAAAATATTTAGGAGAGAAGTAATACATCATATCCTGGGGACTACGCACACAACCAGGATCAAGAGAATTAAACCAAGTCTTAGCATCACCCTTTAACGAGAACGGAAATAACTTAAGGACATAGTAGTAACGAATCTTTTCATCGTTGGTAAACAGGGTGGCTATATCATTCAACTTAGTAAGATGTGCCACAACAGTTTCAGACTCATAGCCATGGAAAGGATCAGATTCAACCAAAGTAATTAACTCAGGATCAACAGAGAATTCATAATCCTTATCAGTAACACACATAGGTGAAGTAGCAAAAGCAGGGTCATGTTTCATTCTAGCATTCAAGGACTTTTCTTTCAGCTTAGCTAATAATTTCTTAAGATCATATCTATCATTGCAAGCAAGAAAGTCTCTAGCAGTTTCTTCATCCATAACATAACCCTCAGGCATAACAGGCAATTCATATCTATTGGGAGTAGTTTCATCATCACTTTCATTAATATCATCAGTTTCAACATTTGCATTCTCCCTAACATTAGCAATTTGTTCATCTAGAAATTCACCTAGTGGCACAGTATCAGGCATAGAGGTAGTTTCATCATACATAGCAGAAGTAGCATCATCAAGAACATACGACATATCAGATTCAATAGCAGGAGTAGGTGTCGCAAGTTTACTCATAACAGAAGGGGAATCAAGTGCAGAGCTAGATGGCAGCTCCTTACCTCCCCTCGTAGTTGAGGGTAAGATCTTGGTTTTTGAGTCCTTCAAATTCTTCATAGTGATCAACAGATATAAATCCCAAGTGACTTAAAGAATAGAGCTATGCTCCCCGGCAACGGCGCCAGAAAATAGTCTTGATAACCCACAAGTGTAGGGGATCGCAACAGTTTTCGAGGGTAAAGTATTCAACCCAAATTTATTGATTCAACACAAGGGGAGCCAAAGAATACTCTTAAGTATTAGCAGCTGAGTTGTCAATTCCCACACCTGGAACTTAGTATCTGCAGCAAGATAGTTTAGTGGCAAAGTAATATGATAGTGGCGGTAGCAGCAATAAAAGTAACGATAGTGTTTTTGTAGTTTTTGTAATAGTAGCAACGAAAAAGTAAATAAGCAACAAGCAATATAAGAAAAGCTAGTAGGCATTGGATCGGTGATGGGAAATTATGTAGGGATGAACTTTCTTTGGCCATGTTATTTTGAGAAGACATGATTGCTTTGTTAGTATGCTTGAAGTATTATTATTCGTATGTCAATATTAAACTTTTGTCTTGAATCTGTCAGATCTAAACATTCATGCCACAATAAATAAAATTACATTGAGAATTATGTTGGGTAGCATTCCACATCAAAAATTCCATTTTTATCATTTACCTACTCGAGGACGAGCATGAATTAAGCTTGGGGATGCTTGATACATCTCCAACGTATCTATAATTTTTCATTGTTCCATGCTATTATATTATCTGTTTTGGATGTTTAATGGGCTTTATTATACACTTTTATTTTATTTTTGGGAGTAACCTAATAACCCAAGGCCTAGTTCAAATTGATGTTTTTTTTGCCTATTTTAGTGTTTCGCAGAAAAGGAATATCAAACGGAGTCCAAACGGAATGAAACCTTCGGGAGAGTCATTTTTGGAACAATATCAACACAGAAGACTTGGAGTACACGCCAGGAAGCGAACGAGGCGGCCACGAGGGCAAGGGCACGCCCACGGGGTAGGCGCGCCCCCACCCTCGTGGGCCCCTCATGGCTCCCCTGACGTGCCTCTTCCTCCTATATATTCCTACGTACCCTGAAACCATCGGGGAGCTCGACGAAATCCTAATTCCACCGCCGCAACCTTCTGTACCCATGAGATCCCATCTTGGGGCCTTTTCCGGAGCTCCACCAGAGGGGGAATCGATCACGAAGGGCTTCTACATCAACACCATAGCCTCTCCGATGAGTTGTGATTAGTTTACCACAGACCTTCGGGTCCATAGTTATTAGCTAGATGGCTTCTTCTCTCTCTTTGGATCTCAATACAAAGTTCTCCTCGATCTTCTTGGAGATCTATTCGATGTAATTCTTTTTGCGGTGTGTTTGTCAAGATCCGATGAATTGTGGGTTTATGATCAAGATTATCTATGAACAATATTGGATTCTTTTCTGAAATCTTTTATGCATGATTTAAATATCCTTGCAAGTCTCTTCGAATTATCGGTTTAGTTTGGCCTACTAGATTTGTAGTTCTTGCATTGGGAGAAATGCTTGGCTTTGGGTTCAATCTTGCGGTGTCCTTTCCCTGTGAGCAGGGGCAGCAAGGCACGTATTGTATTGTTGCCATCGAGGATAAAAAGATGAGGTTTATATCATATTGCTTGAGTTTATCCCTCTACATCATGCCATGTTGCTTAAGGCGTTACTCTGTTCTTATGAACTTAATACTCTAGATGCATGATGGATAGCGGTGGATGTGTGGAGTGATAACCCACAAGTGTAGGGGATCGCAACAGTTTTCGAGGGTAAAGTATTCAACCCAAATTTATTGATTCGACATAAGGGGAGCCAAAGAATACTCTTAAGTATTAGCAGCTGAGTTGTCAAGTCAACCACACCTGGAAACTTAGTATCTGCAGCAAGATAGTTTAGTAGCAAAGTAATATGATAGTGGCGGTAGCAGCAATAAAAGTAACAATAGTGTTTTTGTAGTTTTTGTAATAGTAGCAACAGAAAAGTAAATAAGCAACAAGCAATATAAGAAAAGCTCGTAGGCATTGGATCGGTGATGGGAAATTATGTCGGATGCAATTCATCATGTAGAAGTTATAACCTAGGGTGACACAGAACTAGCTCCAGCTCATCAATGCAATGTAGGCATGTATTCCGAATATAGTCACGCGTTCTTATGGAAAAGAACTTGCATGACATCTATTGTCCTACCCTCCCGTGGCAGCAGGGTCCTATTGGAAACTAAGGGATATTAAGGCCTCCTTTTAATAGAGAACCGGACCAAAGCATTAACACATAGTGAATACATGAACCCCTCAAACTATGGTCATCACTGGGAGTGGTCCCGATTATTGTCACTTCGGGGTTGCCGGATCATAACTCATAGTAGGTGACTATAGACTTGCAAGATAGGATCAAGAATACACATATATTCATGAAAACATAATAGGTTCAGATCTGAAATCATGGCACTCGGGCCCTAGTGACAAGCATTAAGCATAGCAAAGTCATAGCAACATCAATCTCAGAACATAGTGGATACTAGGGATCAAACTCTAACAAAACTAACTCGATTACATGATAGATCCCATCCAACCCATCACCGTCCAGCAAGCCTACGATGGAATTACTCACGCACGGCAGTGAGCATCATGGAATTGGTGATGGAGTAAGGTTGATGATGACGATGGCGATGATCTCCACTCTCCGGAGCCCCGAACGGACTCCAGATCAGCCCTCCCGAGAGAGATTAGGGCTTGGCGGCGGCTCCGTATCGTGAAATGCGATAATTCTTCCTCTCTGATTTTTTTCTCCCTGAAAGTGAATATATGGGATCCGGGGATACGTCGGTGGAGTGTCAGGGGGCCCACGAGGCAGTGAAGCGTGCCCAGGGGGAGGGGCACGCCCCCCACCCTCGTGGACAGGGTGTGGGCCCCCCTTATCTGGATCTTTCCGCAGGTATTTTTTATATTTTCCAAAATAATTCTCCATGGACTTTTAGGTCATTCCGAGAACTTTTTATTTCAGCACAAAAACAACACCATGGCAATTCTGCTGAAAACAGCGTTAGTCCGGGTTAGTTCCATTCAAATCATGCAAGTTAGAGTCCAAAACAAGGGCAAAAGGGTTTGGAAAAGTAGATGCGTTGGAGACGTATCATGGAGTAATAGTAGAAGATGCAGAATCGTTTCGGTCTACTTGTCACGGACGTGATGCCTATATACAATGATCATGCCTAGATATTCTCATAACTATGCGCTTTTCTATCAATTGCTCGACAATAATTTGTTCCCACCGTAGAAATATGCTATCAAGAGAGAAGACACTAGTGAAACCTATGGCCCCCGGGTCTATCTTTTATCATATTAGTTTCCCGTCAACTTGCCTATTTCTGTCGCCATTGTTTTACTTTGCATTCTTTACTTTTAATCTAACAAAAATACCAAAAATATTATCTTATTATCTTTATCAGATCTCACTTTTGCAAGTGACCGAGAAGGGATTGACAACCCCTTTATCGTGTTGGCTGCAAGGTTCTTATTTGTTTGTGTAGGTACGAGGGAATTGCGCGTGGTCTCCTACTGGATTGATACCTTGGTTCTCAAAAACTGAGGTAAATACTTACGCTACTGTGTTGCGTCACCCTTTTCCTCTTCGAGGGAAAACAACGCAAGCTCGAGAAGTAGCATGGTGCCTCTCTGCACACCTCTCACCGCCAGCTCAAGCAGTGGGCGGGTGAGATCACAGGAGCAGAACCATCGTTCGATGCCCAGAAGCCGCTGAAGTGGTCCAGCACACCTATCATGTTTGACAGCGAGGATCACCCTGACCGCACAATTGCGGTCGGGTGTTTGCCATTGTTGGTTTCACCAAGAATACGCAACCTCAAGGTGACAAAAATGCTGGTTGATGGCGTTGCCGGTCTGAACTTGATTTCGCCCATAGTGATCAAAAGGCTGCAGATTCCTGATGGAGACCTCGAAGAGACGGGCACGTTTCAAGGAGTCAACCCAGGGAGGAGTCAGCCGAAGGGTAAAGTCATGCTGCCCGTGACATTCGGAGGCGAGTTGAACTATAGGACAGAGAGGGTTGTTTTTTATGTTGCCGAGATCCCCTTGCCTTACAACGGGATCCTCGGCCGCCCATCGTTAGCCAAGTTCATGGCAGCATCACATTAAGCCTACAACACACTGAAGATGCCTAGGCCGATGATGGCTTCTCGCCCCTCGTTGGTTACCCCAAGTGGAAGGTTGAGATGTAGCGTAGCGGCAAATTTTCCTTGGCAAAGATACCAAGGATCGAATCCCTTGAGACTCCGAGGGTCGACAAGTAGGTGTCAACGGCGCCAGAAACTTAGCGGTTGACGGGACCTGCACACAGATACAGATAACTTTGCTCCCAACGAGTACAGAGAGGTTGTCAACCCCTCCGGCCTTGTTGTTTACAAAGGATCAAACACAAGAGATAATAATGATAGCTATGACTACAACTAGGAAATAAAAACAGGAAGTAAATAGAAGGTGTGATCAGCGGTGGTAATATGGACCGGGGTCCCATGATGTTCACTAGTGATGTCTCTCTCCCAAAAGACGATAAAACAGCAAAGCGAGGTAAACAAATTACAGCTGGGCAATTGACAGGATTATGTGCGCAAACCAATGCTAACTATGCTGCAAAGAAAGGTAGAGGCTCAAAAGCATGGGCGGTACGCCAAGGCAAGTAGACCGAAATCCATCTGCATCTACTACTAATCATCCACCTTGAGATATCTATCCAGAACATCTCGCTGGTATTAAGTTGCGAATCCCACCCAAAGTGTAAACTCAAAGCAACAGACAACTGCATTAAAAGAACTTTGCGTAAAGTAAACAATCATTGCACCCGCAAGTACAAGCATCGTTGTTTTCTCCCTTGTGGCAACAACACATCCCCTAGACTCATGTTTCTGTCACTCAAGCTAGTCATCAGGGGGCATGAACCCACAATCAAGCATAACACTCCCTCTTGGAGTTACTACCTACTACTTGGCCAAAGCAATAAACAGCAACGGATAACATGCAAGAATTACTCAAGAACAAAGATATAAAAGAGGTGAATCAAATATATTACTCAAACACAATCTGAACATAGTCTCATAATCCATCAGATCCCAGCAAACTCAGCAAAGCAACAGCAGAAAGATTACATATTTGCCTCGATCATGTAAGGCAGCTCACGAGGTCTAAACCATGAAGAGCAAAGAGGGGAGGAGAACATCACATACCTACAGATCATGGACCCATGGTCCAAGGTGGACTACTCACGACTCATCCGGGAAGCGTCCATGGTGGTGGAGAAGCTCCCGGTGGTGGTTCTCCCCTCCGGCAGGGTGCCGAGAAGAGTTCTCCTGATGCTCCCGATCTTGGAAGCGCTGCGGCGGCGGAACAGAGGTGAGATCGCGAAAAAGGGTTCTGTCCTCGAGGGTTTTGGGACGAGAGGGATATATAGGCGAAGGGGGCAGCCAGAGGCGGAGCAGGGGCCCCAGGCGCCCCCCTGGCGCGGCCAGGGGTGGGGCCTTGCCAGGTGGCCGCCTGGGCCTCCCCTGGCTCCCCTCTGGCCCATCTTTGGTTCTTCACGAAGCTTCCTGTATGCTGATTTTTCCTATATTTTTCCTGGAATTTTTGGAGCACTTTTAATATGGGGGAAACCTGAAATAGGAAAACAGCAGAAAACAGGAACTGGCACTGTGGTGCACTGAGTTAATAGGTTAGTCCAAATATGATCAAAAGTGTAAGGAAGTGCATCAATATCATAGCAATGCAGAAATTATAGATACGTTTTGGACGTATCAACATCCCCAAGCTTAATTCCTGCTCGTCCTCGAGTAGGTAAATGATAACAAGCATAATTTTTGTGGTGACATGCTACCAACCATATAAGAACTTTTTAAGTAAAGCAATCAAGGCATGTAATTCAATTCAAGTCATAACAAGCAAGAGTCTATATTAGCATTGTAACAAGCAACATAAGAACATAAAGGTGCAAGAGCTCTCGCTATCCGTGACTCGAATGTCTCCAAATGGTGTTTGCGTGCAAGAAAGGGGATAGGGATATACGAGAGAGTAAAACATAGTTTTTGTATTGTTGAGAACTTAATCTACTAAAGTTTCACACTTGGTCTTCTTTGGAATCTTATCTTGACTCATCCCCAGACCACTAGCCAGGTACAAGTCAAAATGATCCACTCCCTTTTGATATTGTGAGCACTCATGCAATGGATGAGCGTAAGCAAGAAAGTTGACACTTAGGATGGCAAAGAGAGAAAAACGATGAAGGGGGAAGACAAAAAAGGTGTGAAAGGCTCACATCAATGAGGACAATCATAGGCGAGAGAAAGCCAAATGATAGATATGATGTGAGGAGTAGGGATTGCCATGCAACGGATGCACATATGAGCTAAGGTAAGCTCTCCAATGGAACTAGTGGGGGTGCATCCAACTTGCTCACTCAAGAAGACCTAGAGCTCTTTTGAGGAGGCTCATCATTGGAATATACAAGCCAAGTTCTATAGTGTGAAGGTCCCCACATAGCTATATGCATGAATGATAATCTCTATGGAGTACAAGGTATAAGATGGAGTACGAGTGTGGATCTCTCAAAAGGAATAGTAGTGTGCCCCCTTCTCTCTTTTTATTTCTTTTTCTCTTTTTTCTATATTTTTTTTGTGGCCTCAATGGCTCTTTCTAGTTAACTCTCATTTGTCCTCTTTGGGATCTTTTGATTTGTCCTCTTTGGGATCTTTTCCTCACTTTAGGGGCAACACTCTATAAATTACAAGAAGTACTCAACATAAAGAAGATGAAACTATCATGATGTATGCAAATGTATGCCTCTGCCAGTGTAGCAGGATATGCAATGATACTAGCGCGTCATGTAGCAATGATTAGGGCAAGGCCCAACTAGCATGCGACTCATCGATCAAGCAAAAGCATGTATGACATGAAGATCAAGTCATGAGAAGATGGATGTTGCAAGGCAATGTATCTCGGAAAGGCTATGAAAATGCCTTGATAGGTAGGTATGGTGGCTGTTTTGAGGAAGGATATAATGAGGCTTATGATGACATAGCGTATCGTGCCAAGGATTTGGATGTACCAGCGAAGTATGCGCCAACTTTCGAGGTGAGAAAAGGCAATGCACGGTACCGAAGAGGCTAGAAAAATATGGCTAGGTGGAAGTGTCAACTTTCGAATACTCACATTAGTCCGAAGAACTCATGCACTTATTATCGGTAACTCTCAATCTAATTAGGAGGTTCACAAAGAGACAAGTACCCCGAGGAGGAGTGTATGGGGGTTTGGTTATCCTTGTGCATCCTCGACTCATGGTACGTGAGTGTACTCTAATATTCGATCCCTCCAAAGATTAGTGATCCATCTAGTAGCTAAAGTTCTCAACTATTTTGTAGGTTTTCGAAAATAAACACGGATTGCCCAAAATACGACATCTATCACTAATAGGCTAAAGCTCTTGACACCAAAAGTTCAGACATTACTCATGGCAATACCTCAAAACTATTGCAAGTTACTACTAAAATTAAATAGCAACCTCAGTTACCTACTTTAAGTTAAGACACACAACTCAGTGCAATAGGCAAACTCTCTTAACAAGATAAACATGAAAACTCAAGAGAGTTCAGCAACCAACTAAACCAACGCTCTTTAAAAAGAGAAGCATGAAAACTAAGAGCTAAACATGACAGCAGCTATGGAAAGACAAAGAACACACACAGCAAAGATAAGCATGAAAATTCCATGTTGTGTTCTAGGTTGAAGTGGAGCGTGTTTCTCTCCCACACAAAGAAAGTTGGGTTCTAACTTGTTATGAACAGCAAGCGAAGCTAAAGAAAACTAAAAAAAGGAAACTAAGAGCAAGACGCTCCAAGCATAGCACATAACGCATGAAGTGATAAGAATATAGTGGAACGAAAGACGAACTGATAATTGTTGATGGAGAAGGGGATGCATGGGGGCATCCCCAAACTTAGATGCTTGAGTCTTCTTGAATATTTCCCCAAGCTTGAGCGTTTGACCCTCCTGAATCTTCTTTTATCATCTTCACTCGCACACTTGAAAACTCCCTTCATACATAACTCATCCTAATCTGATTAGCGAGGTTAGTACCCACAATAAAATAATTTTTCCCTACTGGAAATAAAAATAATCTTTAAGAGATACTGTTTCTCAAGATTGCCAAAAGGTTTTTGCAAAGAAAAAAACAAGCTCAAGGTTTGCGAAACGAAGAAAAGGCAAAACAGGACAGAATCTGTGAAAAACAGACCAGCAGGTAGTAAATAATTTTTTCGGGGCACTTCTACAACTCAAATCAAAAAACTCAGAACAGACGCTCGAAAGCCAATTGTATAGAGCACGCTGTCAAAAAAATTCAGATCAAAAAGATGATCTGGTGATTTTATTCGAATTTTTCTGTCCAAGGACAGAATCTGTTTTCTGGACAGCACGTCACAACTTTTGAACTTTCTTGCAATCGGAGGCTAAACTTGGCACAAAGCTGAAAAGAAAAGATACAATGATGATGCTACTATAGTAACAAACATCAAGACACAACAAAAGCAAAATAAAACCTAATTCTTTGTGGGCTGCCTCCCAAAAGCGCTTTCTTTTATGCCTTTAAGCTAGGCATGATGCAAAAAGAGAAGATCAAGTTTTATCAAGAGTAAGAGAATAGCTAGCCCGTGTAACGGACTCAAAAGGCAACTTAATCTTCTTTCTAGGGAAGTGTTCCATCCCTTTCTTGAGAGGGAATTGGAATTTTATATTCCCCTCTTTCATGTCAATGATAGCACCAACGGTGCGAAGAAAAGGACGTCCCAAAATAATTGGACATGAAGGTTCACATTCAATATCCATAATAGTAAAATCAACGGGAACATAATTGTCATTGATAATGATAAGAACATCGTCGATCTTCCCCAAAGGTTTCTTTACGGAAGAATCAACAAGACTAACACCAAAAGAACAAGGATCAAAAGGTTTCAATTCAAACATATCATACATTATTTTGGGCATAACGGAGGTACTAGCTCCAACATCACATAAAGCATAGCAAGAGAAGTTATTCAACTTAATTTTAATCATAGGTGTTAAGCTTCATGCACTAGCCAACGCAACCAAAAGTCCGAACTGATGGAAAGGGCTAGTGCAATCCACATATACTGTAACACCCCCTCTCACGTGTGACGGGGAAGACAAGTCAACACGTGCAACCGGAAGAGAGCGACGGCGCGCGAAATTCACGTATGACTCAAGAGGCCTATACGTGGACACAAAGGGGGGCAGCAGCAATTTTTTAGATAAATTGCGAAAGCTAGGACTTGAACTCAAGACCTTAGCACTGATACCATGTTAAGCTTCATGCACTAGCCAACGCAACCAAAAGTCCGAACTGATGGAAAGGGCTAGTGCAATCCACATATACTGTAACAATATGATCCCAACTATCTTCTAGCTTTCTAGGTATGGAGGCTTCTACCCTAAGCTTCTCCTCCCTAGCTTTGATAAGAGCATTAGTGATATGCTCCGTGAAGGCGAGATTAAGTGTGCTAGTGTGGGGATCTCTAGACATCTTGTGAAGAAAACCAATAACTTCAGAAAGGGTGCAATTATCAAAATCAAGGTCACTACTATGAAGTAAAGTGGTAGTGGTGTCCTTTAGGCTCACTTGTTTGGTAGCTTTTATGGTCATAGGAGTTTCTTCTTCTACGGTTGAGGTCATAGCATCACCATTAATAGGTCCAATGGGACTAGGAGTGCATTGGGTGCTAAGAGTTTGGATATCCTCAACAACTTGAATAGTAGCAACAGTGTGGTGGGTAGGAAGGCTCTTAATTCTATCTTCTTCCTCCTTTTCTCTAGCCCATCTCTTTTTAAGTTTAGCCATCATCCTAATGTTTTCATTAATTTGCACTTGAATAGCATTCATAGGAGTGGTCTTCCTCTCCTCAAGAGGAGAAGTTCTAATTTTAAGCAACTCTACCTCATGGGCTAAATTGTCTACCTTCGAAGAGAGATTATCTAGTTTGTGTAGTTTTTTCTTCTACACTCTTATTGAAGGCCTTTTGGGTAGTGATGAAGTCTTTAAGCATAATCTCTAGTTCAGAAGTGGAGTTCTTGGTGCTAGGATAAGTATTGTTGTTCCCATAGGAATTAGAGGGGAACGGTCTAGGGTTGCTACCAAAATTACTCCTATAAGCATTGTTATTGAAGTTGTTTCTAGAGATAAAGTTCACATCTACTTGATCTTGAGCAATCAAAGAATTTAAAGTAACATCATGAGGATCAATAGAAGATTGCTTGGAAAGTAGAGACATGATCAAGTCAACTTTTTCATTTAGGGAGGAAATCTCCTCGACAGAGTTTACCTTCCTACCTGTTGGAGCGCGTTCGGTGTGCCATTGGGAATAATTGGTCATCATCTTGTCGAGAAGCTTCGTGGCAGCACCAAGTGTAGTTGACATAAAGGTTCCTCCCGCGTCCGAATCTAACAAGTTCCGCGAGGTAAAGTTCAAGCCTGCATAAAAAGTTTGGATAACCATCCAAGTAGTCAAACCATGAGTAGGGCAGTTCTTGACAAGAGATTTCATGAGTTCCAAAGCTTGGGCAACGTGTTCATTATCCAATTGTTTAAAATTCATTATGTTACTCCTTAATTGGATAATTTTAGCAGGGGGATAGTACTTCCCAATAAAGGCATCCTTGCACTTGTCCCAAGAATCTATACTATTCCTAGGCAAGGATTGAAACCAGATTTTGGCTCCTCCTCTCAAGGAGAAAGGAAAAAGCTTAAGCTTAACAATATCACCATCTACTTCTTTGTACTTTTGCATATCCCAGAGCTCAACAAAATTATTTAAGTGCAAAGCAGCATCATCTCCAGCACCGGAGAATTGATCTTTCATAACTAGGTTCAGCAAAGCAGGTTTAATCTCATAAGAAGGTGCTGAAGTGGCAGGTGTAGCAATAGGCGTGCAGATAAAGTCATTGTTGTTATGACTAGTGAAGTGACACAACTTGGTGTTCTCGGTGGAACCCATAGCAGCAGCAAGCAAGATAACTATTTTTGTGATTTTTGGTAAGGGACACTAAGGCAAAAACTGAAAGGTAAACTAACAAGACTAAAAAGCAATGATAAAAGATAGCGTGCAACTCCCCTATCTTGAAGAGTGGAGTCCCCGGCAACGGCGCCAGAAACTTGCTTGATGGCTTCTCGCCCCTCGTTGGTTACCCCAAGTGGAAGGTTGAGATGTAGCATAGCGGCAAATTTCCCTTGGCAAAGATACCAAGGATCGAATACCATGAGACTCTGAGGGTCGACAAGTAGGTGTCAACGGCGCCAGAAACTTAGCGGTTGATGGGACCTGCACACAGATACAAATAACTTTGCTCCCAACGAGTACAGAGAGGTTGTCAATCCCTCCGGCCTTGTTGTTTACAAAGGATCAAACACAAGAGATAATAATGATAGCTATGACTACAACTAGGAAATAAAAACACGAAGTAAATAGAAGGTGTGATCAGTGGTGGTAATATGGACCGGGGTCCCATGATGTTCACTAGTGATGATTCTCTCCCAAAAGGCGATAAAACAGCAAAGCGAGGTAAACAAATTACAGCTGGGCAATTGACAGGATTATGTGCACAAACCAATGCTAACTATGCTGCAAAGAAAGGTAGAGGCTCAAAAGCATGGGCGGTACGCCAAGGCAAGTAGACCGAAATCCATCTGCATCTACTACTAATCATCCACCTTGAGATATCTATCCAGAACATCTCGCTGGTATTAAGTTGCGAATCCCACCCAAAGTGTAAACTCAAAGCAACAGACAACTGCATTAAAAGAACTTTGCGTAAAGTAAACAATCCTTGCACCCGCAAGTACAAGCACCGTTGTTTTCTCCCTGGTGGCAACAACACATCCCCTAGACTCATGTTTCTGTCACTCAAGCTAGTCATCAGGGGGCATGAACCCACAATCAAGCATAACGCTCCCTCTTGGAGTTACTACCTACTACTTGGCCAAAGCAATAAACAACAACGGAGAACATGCAAGAATTACTCAAGAACAAAGATATAAAAGAGGTGAATCAAATATATTACTCAAACACAATCTGAACATAGTCTCATAATCCATCAGATCCCAGCAAAGCAACAGCAGAAAGATTACATATGTGCCTCGATCATGTAGGGCAGCTCACGAGGTCTAAACCATGAAGAGCAAAGAGGGGAGGAGAACATCACATAGCTACAGATCATGGACCCATGGTCCAAGGTGGACTACTCACGACTCATCCGGGAAGCGTCCATGGTGGTGGAGAAGCTCCCGGTGGTGGTTCTCCCCTCCGGCAGGGTGCCGGGAAGAGTTCTCCTGATGCTCCCGATCTTGGAAGCGCTGCGGCGGCGGAACAGAGGTGAGATCGCGAAAAAGGGTTCTGTCCTTGAGGGTTTCGGGACAAGAGGGATATATAGGCGAAGGGGGGCAGCCAGAGGCGGAGCAGGGGCCCCAGGCGCCCCCCCTGGCGCGGCCATGGGTGGGGCCGCGCCAGGTGGCCGCCTGGGCCTCCCCTAGCTCCCCTCTGGCCCATCTTTGGTTCTTCGCGAAGCTTCCTGTACGCTGATTTTTCCTATATTTTTCCTGGAATTTTTGGAGCACTTTTAATATGGGGGAAACCTGAAATAGAAAAACAGCAGAAAACAGGAACTGGCACTGTGGTGCACTGAGTTAATAGGTTAGTCCAAATATGATCAAAAGTGTATGGAAGTGCATCAATATCATAGCAATATCACACAAAAGAGGCATGGAGCAAGCAGAAATTATAGATACGTTTTGGACATATCAGCCGATGACCGTCATCACCGTACCCTCCAACAAGAAGGATGCGCTGATCTGCGCTGATCAACTTTACCGTGAGGAAGTTACAGTGACTGTCGCCAAAGCACTTCCTCCTACCGCTGAAGCCCCGGGAGGGAGGAAGACTGGTAAGACCTCTCGCACGCACTCCGGCAAGCGCACCTCTCCGGAGTGCAGTGCTCCCGTCGAGGACGTGCCAGAGAGCTCCACCGGCAAGAGAAAGAAATCTAGAGCTAGACCACCAGAAACCAAGAAGGTGTCCGTCAAGGAGGATGGCACGGGAGGGGCTTTCACCATAAGCTCCACCCTCGACAGCAAATAGGAAGGCGCGCTCATCACCTTCCTGCGGGCAAATGTCGACGTGTTTGCGTGGCAAGCATCCGACATCCCCGGCGTTCCCAGGGAGGTGATTGAGCACCATCTTGTTGTCTGCCCTCACGCACGGCCCGTCAAGCAGAAGGTTAGGAAGCAAGCTCTGGAACGGCAAGAGTTCGTCACAGAGGAAATCAGGAAGTTGGAGGCAGCAGGCTTGGTGAGAGGAGTACTCCATCCAACATGGTTGGCCAATCCGGTGGTGGTGCGCAAGGCAAATGGGAAGTGGAGACTATGTATTGATTACACATACATCAATAAGGCCTGTCCAAAGGACCCTTTCCCGTTGCTGCGCATCGACCAGATTGTAGACTCCATAGCCAGGTGTGACCTGTTATCATTCCTTGACGCTTACTCAGGATACCATCAAATCTTCATGACGAGAGAGGATGAAGATAAAACAACATTCATCACCCCATGTGGTACGTATTGTTTCATACGAATGCCTTTCGGGTAGAAGAGTGCTGGCTCAACATTCGCAAGAGCAGTCCAAATTGGTTTTGAGCCTCAGCTACATAGAAATATGGAAGCCTATATGGATGACATAGTGGTCAAAACCAAGGACAAGGCAACGCTCATACAAGATTTAGAAGAGACGTTTGTGAATTTGCGCAAGATGAACCTCAAGCTAAACCCTGAGAAGTGTGTCTTCGGCATTCCGTCCGGCAAGCTTCACGGTTTCTTCGTGTCATAGCGTGGGTTCGAGGCGAATCCAGACAAGATGAAGGCTATCGAGCAAATTGAGGCACCTAGGCGGATCAAGGATGTGCGTCGGCTTGCTGGCTGCGTTGCCGCCATGAGCAGATTCATCTCCAAATCTGTCGAGCGCGCCCTTCCCTTTTTCAAAATCTTGAAAAAGGCGGGCCCAATGGAGTGGACCCCAGAAGCCGAAGGAGCACTACAAGATTTGAAGAAATACCTCTCCTCCACGCCAATACTGGTCGCGCCTGAACCCCAAGAGCCGTTGCTGCTATATCTAGCAGCGAAGAATCAAGTGGTCAGTGTTGTGCTAGTAGCCCAGAGAGAGGTCAATACGGAAGTAATAGCAACGACAGAACCTGACGCCACTAGGACAGAAGCGACACAACCAAATGAAGTAGTGCAAAAGAAGAAGATGATGCAGCACCCCGTTTACTTTGTCAGCTCCCTCTTGCAGGGGGCTAGGTCAAGGTACTCCGGTGTGCAGAAATTGCTCTTCGGCCTCCTTATGGCCTCGAGGAAGCTGCGTCATTACTTCCAAGCACATGAAATTACCGTTGTCACCCGCCTCCCGTTGCAGCAGATATTGCGTAACCCAGACGCAACTGGGAGGATTCTGGAATGGTCCTTGGAACTGTCGAGCTTTGGTTTGAAGTTTGAAAGCACTTCGACAATTCGGAGTAGAGTCTTGGCGGAGTTTGTTGTAGAATGGACCTCAACGCCCGACGAAGAGATCCAGGAGACCACTCTCCCCGACAAGGAAACAAGTCACCACTGGATTATGTACTTTGACAGAGCTTTCTCGCTGCAAAGCGCCGATGCTGGTGTACTGCTCGTTGCGCCCACCGGAGAGCACCTCAAGTATGTGGTCCGGATGCACTTCCCCAGGGAGATGTCAACGAACAACACTGCCAAGTACGAGGGACTACTTGTCGGTCTCGGGATCGCGGCAGACCTCGGAATCAAGAAGCTCGTCATCAGGGGTGATTTGCAGCTTGTCGTCAAGCAAGTTAACAAGGATTACCAGAGCCCGTTGATGGAGGCCTACGTAGATGAAGTGAGGAAGCCGGAGGAGCGTTTTGACGGTATACAAGCAGATCATGTTCCCCGAGCGGAGAATGACATCGCCAACTACTTGTCAAAGCGCGCTGCCCTCAAACTACCTGTGGAACCAGGTACTTTTGTGCTTCAATTAACTAAACCATCCATTGGACCATCGACAGAGCAGAACAAGCGAAGGAAATCAGGCCTCGGCAAGTACTTTCCCACCGAGCTCCTAGGGGCCGCCGGCAAAGATGTTGCCGGGGACACTGAGCCTGCCGTAGGGCAACAGACTCCGGCAAGGCGTCAAGCCCTGGCCGTGGAGACAGTTGCTCCTATGGCAGAGGAGATGCCTTTAGTCCTTACCGTCGAGCCCCAGGCTCCAGCATGGGCACATCATACCGTCCGATTTATCGAAGCAGGGGAGCTTCCTGAGGAGCAGGAAGAAGCAGAGAAAGTAGCCTGTCAGTCTACCATGTATCAGTTCATCGATGACGTCTTGTATTGAAAAAGGCCGAACAGTGTGAAATTGAGGTGCATTCCTCGGGAGGAAGGACTGGGGCTGTTGGCCAAGATACACGGAGGCATATGTGGCTCCCACATAGGGTTGAGGGCCCTTGACGGCAAGGCGTTCCGGCAAGGTTTCTTTTGGCCCACTGCCCTCCAGGATGCAACGGCACTAGTAAACAAGTGTGAAGTGTGTCGGTTCCATTCAAAGAAGCTTCATCAACCAGCTCAAGCTCTCCAAACAATCCCTCTTTCCTGGCCATTCTTGGTCCGGGGGCTCGACATACTGGGCCCTTTTCCCCATGCTGTCGGGGGCTTTGAGTACTTGTACTTGCAATCGACAAGTTCACAAAGTGGCCAGAGGTGGAAGCAGTGAGAAAGGTGACAGCACAATCAGTCGTCAAGTTCTTCAAGGGCCTAGTCTGCCATTTCGGTGTACCAAACAGAGTCATCACCGACAACGGCACACAGTTCACAAGCCGCACCTTCATGCAGTACATTCAAGACCTCGGCAGCAAGGTCTATTTTGCTTCTGTTACGCATCCTCGAAGCAACGGCTAGGCAGAAAGGGCAAATGCTGAAGTACTATGAGGCCTCCGGACAAGGACTTTTGACAGGCTGCACAAGTGCGGAAGACGCTGGATTGATGAATTGTCGGCGGTTCTTTGGTCAATAAGAACGACACCAAATGGAGCCACCGGCTAGACACCCTTCTCCCTCGTTTACGGGGCAGAAGCAGTTCTCCCGAGGGAACTCACATACGGGTCACCCCGAGTGCTCGCTTATGATGAGCTTGAGCAAGAGCAACTGCGACAAGATGACGCAACACTCCTCGAGGAAGATCGTCTTCGGGCGGCTGTTCGAGCAGCATGCTACCAGCAAGCCTTGCGCCACTACCATAGCCGCAAGGTTCATGCCCGAAGCTTCGAGGAAGGCGACCTTGTTCTTCAGCGTGCTCAATCGGGTAAGAATTCCAACAAGTTGACGCTGAAGTGGGAAGGCCCTTATCGGGTAATACGAGTCACCAGGCCTGGCGCAGTTCGCCTGGAGACCAAAGATGGTATTCCAGTGAGCAACGCCTGGAACATCGAACATCTTCGCAAGTTTTACCCGTAAGGTGCGGTTACCGGGCTTCCCGGCAAACCACCCTTTTGTACAAGCCTTGCCAGCAAGGCATGTAACCCTTCGTACAAAGCCAGGCGCAGACCCCGAGCATAAATAAATGAAGCGCGGGCGCCATAAGTTTTAGCATGCATGCTAGGTTGAGTCTCTTTCTCTGTTAGGGTTGATAGTGCTTGGCGACGACTAACCCCTAGCATAGAGGTTGAGTGTGTGTGTGTGTGTCTCTGTTCCTTTCCATCCTCTGTTGTTCACAGGATGCATGGACATTTCTGCTGGGCTGTTTGGAAGAAAGAGGACGGGTCGACGCTCCGACCCCGGCAGACCAAGGTTGCCGGGGGCTGCTGATCCAATCACCCGACCACGGCAAGATGATGACCCACAAGTGTAGGGATCTATCGTATTCCTTTCGATAAGTAAGAATGTCAAACCCAATGAGGAGCGGAAGGAAATGATAGGCAGTTTTCAGTAAGGTATTTTCTGCAAACACTGAAATTATCGGTAACAGATAGTTTTGTGATAAGATAATTGGTAACAAGTAAATAATAGTAAAAGTAAATAAGGTGCAGCAAGATGGCTCAATCCTTTTTGTAGCAAAGGACAAGCCTGGACAAACTCTTATATAAAGGAAAGCGCTCCCGAGGACACATGGGAAATATCATCAAGCTAGTTTTCATCACGCTCATATGATTCGCGTTCGTTACTTTGATAATTTGGTATGTGGGTGGACCGGTGCTTGGGTGATGCCCTTACTTGTACAAGCCTCCCACTTATGATTAACCTCTATTGCAAGCATCCGCAACTACAAAAGAAGTATTAAGGTAAACCTAACCATAGCATGAAACATATGGATCCAAATCAGCACCTTACGACGCAACACATAAACTAGGGTTTAAGCTTCTGTCACTCTAGCAACCCATCATCTACTTATTACTTACCAATGCCTTCCTCTAGGCCCAAATAATGGTGAAGTTTCATGTATTCGACGTTCACATGACACCACTGGAGGAAAGACAACATACATCTCATCAAAATATTGAACGAATGCCAAATTCACATGACTACTTATAGCAAGACTTCTCCCATGTCCTCAGGAACAAACGTAACTACTCACAAAGCATATTCATGTTCATAATCAGAGGGGTATTTATATGCATAATGGATCTGAACATATGATCTTCCACCAAGTAAACTAACTAGCATCAACTACAAGGAGTAATCAACACTACTAGCAACCTACAGGTACCAATCTGAGGTTTTGGTACAAAGATTTGATACAAGAGATGAACTAGGGTTTGAGAGGAGATGGTGCTGGTGAAGATGTTGATCAAGATAACCCTCCCCAAGATGATAGAGTTGTTGGTGATGACAGAGGTGACGATTTCCCCCTCCCGGAGGGAAGTATCCCCGGCAGAACAACTCCGCCGGAGCCCTAGATTGGTTCCGCCAAGGTTCCGCCTCGAGACGGCGGCGCTTTGTCCCGAAAGCTTCCTTATGTTTTTTTTTCAGGTCAAAACACCTCATATAGGAGAAGATGGGCATCGGGGGGTCACTAGGTGGCCCACGAGGTAGGGGGCACGCCCAGGGGGGCACGCCCAGGGGGGCACGCCCAGGGGGGCGCGCCCCCACCCTCGTGGACAGTGGGTGGCCCCCCTCTCATATCTCTTTCGCTAGATATTTTTTATATTTTCTGAAACGGTGTTCCGTGGAGTTTCGGGGCTTTTTGAGTTGTGCAGAATAGTTCTCCATGTTTGCTCCTTTTCCAGCCCAGAATTCTAGCTGCCGGCATTTTCCCTCTTCATGTGAACGTTGTAAAATAAGAGAGAAAAGGCATAAGTATTGTGACATAATATGTAGTAACAGCCCATACTGCAATAAATATCAACATAAAAGCATGATGCAAAATGGACGTATCAACTCCCCCAAGCTTAGACCTCGCTTGTCCTCAAGCGAAAGCCGATATCAAAAAAATATGTCCACATGTTTAGAGATAGGTGTCGATAAAATAAAATACGGACATGAGGGCATCATGATCAATCTTATAACAGCAACACACATATATATATATATATATATATATATATATATATATATATATTGTCATATCATTCTTATGCTATAGTAACAATATATTCACAATATCAAGTATGAATCAGAAACTTCATTGAAAACTAACAAACTATGATCTCGGTCATTGAAGCAATTGCAATTTATCGTAACATCGTAAAGAGTCAATATAAGAGCTTTTCAGCAAGTCCACATACTCAACTATCATTTAGTCTTTCACAATTGCTCACACTCACGCAATACTTATGGGTATGGAGTTTTAGCCAGACACAGAGAAAGATAGGGGCTTATAGTGTTGCCTCCCAACCTTTTACCTCAAGGGTAATGTCAATAGTAATAGATCATGATAACTTACATCCAAGTGGGTATACATGTCAGGATCTTTCTAACATAATGTGCTTGCCAAAGGATAAAATGTAAAAAAGGAAAGGTGAAGATCACCTTGACTCTTATAAGGTAAGAACAATAGATAGGCCCTTCGCAGAGGGAAGCAGAGGTTGTCATGTGATTTTATGGTTGGATGCACAAAATCTTAGCCCAAAAGAACGTCACTTTATATTGCCACTTGTGATAGGGACCTTTATTATGCAGTCCGTCTCTTTTATTACTTCCATGTCACAAGATCGTATAAAGCTTATTTTCTCCACACTAATAGACCATACATATTTTATAGAGTTGCAACAATGACAACTTACTTGAAGGATCTTACTCAATCCATAGGTAGGTATGATGGACTCTCATGGCAAAACTGGGTTTAGGATGTATGGAAGCACAAGTAGTATCTCTACTTGGTGCAAGGAGTTTGGCTAGCATGAGGGGGAAAGGCAAGCTCAACATGTTGGATGATCCATGACAATATACTTTATTTCGGATATAAGAAGACATAACCCATTATGTTGTCTTCCTTGTCCAACATCAACTCTTTAGCATGTCATATTTTAATGAGTGCTCACAATCATAAAAGTTGTCCAAGATAGTATATTTATATGTGAAAACCTCTCTTTCTTTATTACTTACCAAAACTATGTTTGTCAACTCTCAACAATTTTTATTCATCACACTCTTCATATGTGAAGTCATTACTTCCCATAAAATAAATATGATCTCTTTAATACTTTTTATATTTTCTTTTATTCTCTCATGATCATAGCGAGAAAATCAAGCCCTTGACTCAAAACTAATCTTTATTATATATAGCTCACGGACTCGATTACAAAGATAAAGATTATAAAGCAAAGCTCACAACTAGATCATACTAAACTTTATTCTACTAGATCAATATATTACCAAAAGGATCAAACTAAGAAAAACGGTAAGGATAGGGGTGTGATGGTGATACGATACTTGGGCACCTTCCCCAAGCTTGGCAGTTGCAAAGGTGAGTGCCCATACCCATATGATTATGTCTCCTTCTTCGGAGGTGGCGATGGAGTTGTTGATGATGTAGGCTTCTTCCTTATCTTGCGCTTGAGGATTGAACTTTGCTCCATTAGGTCATCAATCTCCTGCTCAAGGCTTAATATCTTTTTGCATAGTTCCTGCTTGTTCTCCTACAAGATGCAAAAGGGATAAACTCGATCTTAGGTTTCTTTGCTCTATCAGGGAGGCTTGACTTTTTGAACTCCACATGCATGTCCCCAGGTTGAGTTAATGGGACTTCATCTTCATCGGAGCTCGTCTCATCCTTTCCCTTGGGATCATGGTCTTCTTCTTCCTCTATGGTCCAACCATAATGCCCCAAGTCCCCGTAGACCTTAGGGTCTGCAAGGAAATCAACCACGTAGCTTTCTCCCTCCGAATCCTAGAATGACATATTGCTCTAATCTGCGGCAGAAACAACTTGATACAAAATCACAGGATTTTGGCGTGATACGGTGGTTAAAACCTTCGCGAGAATATATAGTGAAATTTTATAGACCGAAAGAAGTAACGTGCAAGAAAACGGAGTCCAGGAGGCACACGAGGTGCCCACGAGGTAGGGGCGCGCCCAGGGGGTAGGGCGCGCCCTCCACCCTCGTGGACACCTCGTGTTATTTCCAGACTGCCTCTTATTTTTCTGTTTTTCTAAATATTCCAAAACGGAGAAAAATTGCCATTAGAACTGTTTTGGAGTCGGTTTACTTACCGTACCACATACCTCTTCCTTTTCGGAGTCTGAATCGTTCTGTAAAGTGTCCCTTATGTATTCCTCCAGGGTTACGGTTTAAAAAACATTGGTTTCAACATTTATAGGATTACCTGAGATATAATGTTTGATTCTTTGACCGTTCACCACCTTCGGATTTGTGCCTTCGAAGTTGTTGATATTTATGGCACCAGAATGATAGACCTCTTTGATAACGTAAGGACCTTCCCATTTAGAGAGAAGCTTTCCTGCAAAAAAAATCTTAAACGAGAGTTGTATAGCAAGACATAATCACCTACGTTAAGCTCGCGCTTTTGTATCCTTTTGTCATGCCATCTTTTAACTTTTTCTTTAAACAGTTTGGCATTCTCGTAAGCCTGGGTTCTCCATTCGTCAAGGAGCTGATGTCAAATAACCTCTTCTCACCAGCAAGCTTGAAATCATAACTGAGCTCTTTAATAGCCCAATATGCCTTATGTTCTAGTTCGAGAGGTAAGTGACATGCTTATCCATAAACCATTTTATACGGAGACAAACCCATAGGATTTTTGTACGCAGTTCTATAGGCCCATATTGCATCATCAAGTTTCTTGGACCAATTCTTTCTAGACCTATTAACAGTCTTTTGCAAAAATAATTTCAGCTCTCTGTTACTTAGTTCTACTTGACCACTAGACTATGGGTGGTAAGGGGATATTTATTAACCCAAAGCCCAGTGCCAGTTTCTGTTTTTCTCCTGTTTTAGGGTTTCACAGAAAAGGAATATCAAACGGAGCCCAGTTGACCTGAAAATAAACGGAGATCGTTTTTGGACCAGAAGAAACCCACGGAGTGCCGGAGGGGGACGAGAGGACCCACGGGCTGCCCACGAGGGTGGGGGCGCGTGCCCCCCCCCCCCCCCCC
>LR738710.1:214744545-215012056 GCA_902687465.1 Secale cereale | reverse complement strand
CCCCCCCCCGTGGACAGCCCATAGCCCCCCTTTGCTTGGCCCCAACTCCAACACCTCCTATATATACTGAAACCTCCAGAAAGAAACCTAGATCGGGAGTTCCGCCGCCGAAAGCCTCTAGTGCCACCAAAAACCAATCTAGACCCTGTTCCGGCACCCTGCCGGAGGGGGAATCCCTCTCCGGTGGCTATCTTCATCATCCCGACGCTCTCCATGACGAGGAGGGAGTAGTCCACCCTCGGGGCTGAGGGTATGTATCAGTAGCTATGTGTTTGATCTCTCTCTCTCTCTCTCTCTCTCGTGTTCTTAAGATGGCACGATCTTGATGTATCGCGAGCTTTGCTATTCTAGTTGGATCTTATGATGCTTCTCCCCCTCTACTCTCTTGTAATGGATTGAGTTTTCCCTTTGAAGTTATCTTATCGGATTGACTCTTTAAGGATTTGAGAACACTTGATGTATGTCTTGCACGTGCTTATCTGTGGTGACAATGGGATATCATGTGATCCACTTGATGTATGTTTTGGTGATCAACTTGCGGGTTCCGTGACCTTGGGAACCTATGCATAGGGGTTGGCACACGTTTTCGTCTTGACTTTTCGGTAGAAACTTTGGGGCACTCTTTGAAGTTCTATGTGTTGGTTGAATAGATGTTTCTGAGATTGTGTGATGCATATCATATAATCATGCCCACGGATACTTGAGGTGACAATGGAGTATCTAGGTGACATTAGGGTTTTGGTTGATTTGTGTCTTAAGGTGTTATTCTAGTACGAACTCTATGATAGATTGAATGTTAGTACAGACTCTTGAATAGATCGATCAGAAAGAATAACTTTGAGGTGGTTTTGTACCCTACCATAATCTCTTCGTTTGTTCTCCGCTATTAGTGACTTTGGAGTGAATCTTTGTTGCATGTTGAGGACTAGTAATATGATCCAATTATGTTATCCTTGTGGAGACAACTTGCACTAGTGAAAGTATGAACCCTAGGCCTTGTCTACTATCATTGCAACACCGTTTATGCTCACGTTTACCACTTGCTACCTTGCTGTTTTTATATTTTCTTATTACAAAAACCTATATCTACCATCCATATTGCACTTGTATCACCATCTCTTCGCCGAACTAGTGCACCTATACAATTTACCATTGTATTGGGTGTGTTGGGGACACAAGATACTCTTTGTTATTTGGTTGCAGGGTTGCTTGAGAGAGACCATCTTCATCCTACGCCTCCCACGGATTGATAAACCTTAGGTCATCCACTTGAGGGAAATTTGCTACTGTCCTACAAACCTCTGCACTTGGAGGCCCAACAACGTCTACAAGAAGAAGGTTGTGTAGTAGACATCAAGCTCTTTTCTGGCGCCATTGCCGGGGAGGTTAGTGCTTGAAGGTATATCTTTAGATCTTGCAATCGAATCTTTTAGTTTCTTGTTTTATCACTAGTTTCGTTTATAAAAGAAAACTACCAAAAATTGGAATTAAGGTTACCTCATATGCTTCACCTTTTTAATATCTTTCATGAAAATGATGGAAAGGAAAATTGTGCTCAAGTACTAGAAGAAGAATTACATAGAATGCTTGGCACTAAAGACTTGAATGATGAGCATGCTTGCAATGTTGTTAGTGTGAATCCTTTGAATATCCATGGTACTAATGATGATTGCACTAGTCATGATGAAAATATCTCATATATGCATGTTGATTTTTGTGGAGTGTATAGAGTTTGCAAGTACATACCAAAGAGGGAAGATAGATTTTGCAAGAGGCATAACTATTTACAAACTAAATGGTTGCTACATATGCTAGATGATTGTGCTGAAAATTTAAATTGTCTTAGCCGTACTTGTGAACTTTGCAATTAACGTGGTCATTTCATTACCCAATGCGAATTGTTTCATGATCGAATTGTGTCCAAAAATTGTGATGACTTGATTTCCCTTGCACATCATAATGAACTTATCTTGCTTTGGGGTTATGAAGAAATTAAATGTAGAACTAAGTTTCTTCCAGGATTTGCCATTGATAATGTCGGTGTACTAAGATAGGGGTACCTTAGTACCCCAACTTGTGCACGGGCAGTAGCTGCTTCCCGTGGCAGGGTTCACCACGTGCTCGCCGGGAACCTTTCTGGTCCCTATGAAGCCATTCAAGAAAAAAGTATACAAGTCAGAAGACCAAGGCCCCGGCAAGAGGAGCTTGCCGGGAAGGCCGCACCAGGCTCAAGGTTATCACTTTAGCACAAGACCCTGGCAAGAGAGGCTTGCCAGGAAGACCAAGGAACACATACCTCAAGAGATGCCTCGGCGCATCATGCGCCCCGGCAGGACCCGGAGAGCGACAAGCTTCCGGGCCCGGCAAGATCACTACCCCGGCAAGGTGCTTGCCGGGGAAACCTACGCTGTGTGCCTGCGCTCCAGCTCATCGACCCACGCGTCGCCCTGGGGCCCTTCCAGGGGCACGTGGCAGAAGGCTGTGCAGCCTGGGGCACACGGTGGCGAGCCACGGTGACGAGGCTACCGCCGTGGCGAACGGAGAAGCATGGACGGACACTTTTGGGGTCGACGGCGACGGGCATTTAATGCCCTTGTCCCCCACTGTCAAAGTTAGGTGAAGACCACTGTTCATCCACTGTTCATGCACTATCCACGCACTGTTGCAACTACCACCAAATTTACACTTTTACCCTCCTCTACGTTGACACCTGTTGGTGACCCCTTTGAGCTATAAAAGGAGGCCCATGCACAACGTAGAGGAGGTTCGGTTCGAAAGCAAGACAACTCTCTCTCTCACTCGGTGTAGCTAGATCTTCAAGCTCCCGAGCCCAAAAACTCAATACAACCTAAGCAGGAGTAGGGTTTTACGCGTCCGCGCGGCCCGAACCTGGGTAAAACTGCCCGCGTGCGCTCCTCGATCTGCTCTCCGTGCTCCCTCCGTTCCCTTACCGCAACGTAGAAGGGGCTCCGGTCCCATAGGTGCTCGTGGGAGGACAGTTTCCCCCGACATCTTTGGCGCGCCAGCAAGGATGAGGATGAAGACGACGATGATGACATGGAAGAAGGAGACAACAGCGAGCATGAGTTCCAGAAGGCCACAGAAGTTCTGAGTGTCGACGGAGGGGCTTCTTTGCACACTTCTCACCGCCAGCTCAAGCAGTGGGTGCGAGAAGTGAATGCAGCTGAGCCGCCCGTCGAGTCACGCAGGCTACTGAAGTGGTCCGGCACGCCCATCATCTTTGACCTTGAGGACCACCCTGATCGCACCACTGCGGTCGGGTGCTTGCCGATGTTGGTCTCACCAACTATCCGCAACCTCAAGGTAACCAAGATGTTGGTTGACGGCGGGGCCGGCCTGAACTTGATCTCCTTAGCTGTGATCAAGAAGCTACAGATCCCAGACGGCGAGCTCGAAGAAACCGGGTCGTTCCAAGGGATCAACCCGGGAAGGAGCAAGCCAAAGGGGAAGATTACACTGCCAGTGACCTTTGGCGGAGAGCTTAACTTCAGGACGGAGAGGATAACCTTTGACGTTGCTGATATCCCATTGCCATACAATGGGATACTTGGACGTCCTGCCCTCGCCAAGTTTATGGCAGCTTCCCACTATGCCTACAACGTACTCAAGATGCTGGGGCCGATAAGCGTCATCTCTGTCCCCGGCGACAAGAAGGACGCGCTTATCTGCGCCGACAAGATCTACCGGGATGCAGCAGCCGCAGCAGAAAGCAACACACTTGCCGCTGAAGCTCCCGGGGGGAAGACCAAGGCCAAGTCCGGCAAGAGCTCTGGGGCCCACTCCGGCAAACGCACCTCTTCGGAGTGCTGCGCTGCCGTCGAGGACGCACCATCGAGCTCCACCGGCAAGTGCAAGAAAGGAATGGCAGCTCCACCGGCAACCAAGAAGGTGTCCGCCAAGGAGGATGGCACTGGTGGTACCTTCACCATCAGTGCTACACTCAACCCCAAATAGGAAAGCGCGCTCGTTGCCTTCCTGCGGGCGAATGTCGATGTGTTTGCGTGGCAACCATCTGACATCCCCGGCGTTCCCAAGGAGGTAATTGAGCACAAGCTTGTTGTTTGTCCTCATGCGCGGCCCGTCAAGCAGAAGGTCAGGAAGCAAGCCGTGGAGGGCCAAGAATTCATCGCCGAAGAGATAAAGAAGTTGGAAGCAGCAGGCCTAGTTAGAGGCGTAATCCATCCTACGTGGTTAGCAAATCCAGTTGTCGTGCGCAAGGCCAATGGGAAGTGGAGACTTTGTATAGACTTCACTGATGTGAATAAAGCGTGTCCCAAGGATCCATTTCCCTTGCCGCGTATTGACCAGATTGTTGACTCCACCGCCGGATGCGAGCTGCTTTCCTTCCTTGATGCATACTCAGGTTACCACCAGATATTCATGGCCAAGGAAGATGAAGAGAAGACTGCATTCATTACTCCATGCGGCACATATTGCTTCATACGCATGTCCTTTGGATTGAAGAATGCAGGCTCGACATTTGCAAGGGTGGTGCACACTGCTTTTGAGCCACAGATACATAGAAATGTGGAAGCCTACATGGATGATATAGTGGTCAAGAGCAAGAGCAAAGATACCCTGATCCAAGATTTAGAGGAAACCTTTGAGAATCTGCGCAAGATGCAGCTCAAGCTGAACCCCGAGAAGTGCGTCTTCGGAGTTCCCTCCGGCAAGCTTCTCGGGTTCTTTGTATCCCAGAGGGGGATTGAAGCCAATCCCGACAAGATAAAAGCCATCGAGAAGATTGAAGCCTCGAAGCGCGTCAAGGACGTAAGAAGACTTGCTGGTTGTGTGGCTGCCCTCAGCAGGTTCATTTCAAAGTCTGCAGAACGCGCCCTGCCTTTCTTCATCAAGCTCTCCAGCTTCATCAACTTCATCAGCTACAACGACATGCCTCCGAAGAAGAAGGCTTCGGAGGTCGGAGGCCCGTCTGCGTCAATTCCACCGCCACCAGAACCAACGGTTGGTGGGGGAGGCGCCGGCGGAAGGTTGGTCGCCGGCGAGGAAACTCACGGCGCCACCAAGTCCAAGGACAAGACGGACGACCGGGCGAATTCCAAAGCCTCGGTGTCCGTGGATGCACCACGTCTCTCTCAGGAAGTACAAGACCCGCAGCAGCGTGGTACTGGAGGTACCATACGCTTGCTGGGGCGTAGCCAAGCCGGAGGATCGCGGGATGCTCAAGGCCAGCGTGCTGGCACAAGCAAGGCGCAGTCGCCGGGACGGGAACATGCTCCTTCTAACGCGGTTAGAAGTCCGAGCGTGTCCCGCTCCTCGCACCGCTCTCCGCCGTTCCCCTCTTCTCCAGCAGAAGCTCTAGCAAGAGGACAACTGCTCCTCGATTTCCCTCCAGCGGCAGACAAGGCCGAAGACTGGAGGGCTACGATTCAGAGCCTCATCGCCTTCGCAAACAATGACGCGCCACAGCAGCCGGCAACCTCACGGCCGCGGCAAGTCGACCAAGCGAAGGCCGACGGCGACAAGACCGCCGGGGGTGCAACCACCGTGCACTCCCCGCCGCGAAAGCAGAAATCGCCACCCCGCCGGATCAACGTCGACGACGACTCCACGGCGTCGTCGGATCCACGGGCTCGCCGCGATCAGCGCCAAGTCCTAGACGACAGGCGGCAAGAGGACGCTCGGACTCGCATCGAGCGTCGACGAGAAGCCCGAAGACAGTCAGATCAGCGCGCTGGGACCGCTGTCGACGTGCACGCGCCCGGTGAACCAGGCGACTTGCCGTACGCGGCAGGTTGCCCTGCGTTCACCCGAGAGCTGCGGCAAGTCCAGTGGCCCAGCATGAAGAATTTTAAGCCCGACGTACCCGAGAAGTACGACGGCAAGACACACCCCTCGGAGTTCCTCGGCATCTACACCATTGCGGTGCAGGCTGCCGGGGGACGCGACGAGAAGATCCTAGCCAACTAATTCCCGCTAGTGCTTAAGCCAAACGTCCGATCTTGGCTTATGCACTTGCCGGAGAACTCCATCTCTTCATGGGCGGATCTTTGCCACCAGTTTGTTGGCGCCTTCACGGGCGGCCACAAACCCCACGGCCAGGAGAGCGATCTCCACATCCTAGCCCAGAAGGAGGGAGAGTCCCTGCGCAAGTACATCCAGAGATTCAGCCGCGTACAGCACAACATTCCCGACGTCCACCCTGTCGCGGTTATCAGCGCGTTCCACGAAAACGTGCGGAACCGCCGGATGAGGGAGGAGATGGCCATGACCAAGATCCGGGATGTCAGCGAGCTCTACGCTCTGGCTGACAAGTGTGCGCGCGCCGAAGAGGGGAGGAGACTCCCCGGAGAGGATACTGGCGCAGGAGGAAGCGACAGCGAGGATGCCGCCCCGACAAGGAAAAACCGGCGGCGGAACAACAGAAAGAAGAAGAGCAAGGAGGTATTGGTTGTCGAGCAGTCCGACAAGGAGGCTCCCGCCAAGAAGACACAGGCTGGCGGCTCCGGCAAGGAGCCCGCCCCTGTAGCGGCAGCCGACAAGCAGGACGGCTCCGACAAGCAGTACTGCAAGATCCACCGCACTAAGGGCCACGATCTTCAGAACTGCAAGAGAGTCGAGTACCTCGTAGAACAGCAGAAGGCTGAATACGAGCGTCGCGACAAGGAGAAGGCCCAAGGAGGCGGTGGAGAGCCCAGCAAGAAGCGGCCGTTCAATGGCCGGGGAGGACGCCGCGGCAAGGCCAAGCAGCGGCAAGGTGATAGACCTCCCCGGGGCCGCCCGTCGAGTCACGCAGGCTACTGAAGTGGTCCGGCACGCCCATCATCTTTGACCTTGAGGACCACCCTGATCGCACCACTGCGGTCGGGTGCTTGCCGATGTTGGTCTCACCAACTATCCGCAACCTCAAGGTCACCAAGATGTTGGTTGACGGCGGGGCCGGCCTGAACTTGATCTCCTCAGCTATGATCAAGAAGCTACAGATCCCAGACGGCGAGCTCGAAGAAACCGGGTCGTTCCAAGGGATCAACCCGGGAAGGAGCAAGCCAAAGGGGAAGATTACACTGCCAGTGACCTTTGGCGGAGAGCTTAACTTCAGGACGGAGAGGATAACTTTTGACGTTGCCGATATCCCATTGCCATACAATGGGATACTTGGACGTCCTGCCCTCGCCAAGTTTATGGCAGCTTCTCACTATGCCTACAATGTACTCAAGATGCCGGGGCCGATAAGCGTCATCTCTGTCCCCGGCGACAAGAAGGACGCGCTTATCTGCGCCGACAAGATCTACCGGGATGCAGCAGCCGCAGCAGAAAGCAACACACTTGCCGCTGAAGCTCCCGGGGGGAAGACCAAGGCCAAGTCCGGTAAGAGCTCTGGGGCCCACTCCGGCAAACGCACCTCTTCGGAGTGCTGCGCTGCCGTCGAGGACGCACCATCGAGCTCCACCGGCAAGTGCAAGAAAGGAATGGCAGCTCCACCGGCAACCAAGAAGGTGTCCGCCAAGGAGGACGGCACTGGTGGTACCTTCACCATCAGTGCTACACTCAACCCCAAATAGGAAAGCGCGCTCGTTGCCTTCCTGCGGGCGAATGTCGATGTGTTTGCGTGGCAACCATCTGACATCCCCGGCGTTCCCAAGAAGGTAATTGAGCACAAGCTTGCTGTTTGTCCTCATGCGCGGCCCGTCAAGCAGAAGGTCAGGAAGCAAGCCGTGGAGGGCCAAGAATTCATCGCCGAAGAGATAAAGAAGTTGGAAGCAGCAGGCCTGGTTAGAGGCGTAATCCATCCTACGTGGTTAGCAAATCCAGTTGTCGTGCGCAAGGCCAATGGGAAGTGGAGACTTTGTATAGACTTCACTGATGTGAATAAAGCGTGTCCCAAGGATCCATTTCCCTTGCCGCGTATTGACCAGATTGTTGACTCCACCGCCGGATGCGAGCTGATTTCCTTCCTTGATGCATACTCAGGTTACCACCAGATATTCATGGCCAAGGAAGATGAAGAGAAGACTGCATTCATTACTCCATGCGGCACATATTGCTTCATACGCATGCCCTTTGGATTGAAGAATGCAGGCTCGACATTTGCAAGGGTGGTGCACACTGCTTTTGAGCCACAAATACACAGAAATGTGGAAGCCTACATGGATGATATAGTGGTCAAGAGCAAGAGCAAAGATACCCTGATCCAAGATTTAGAGGAAACCTTCGAGAATCTGCGCAAGATACAGCTCAAGCTGAACCCCGAGAAGTGCGTCTTCGGAGTTCCCTCCGGCAAGCTTCTCGGGTTCTTTGTATCCCAGAGGGGGATTGAAGCCAATCCCGACAAGATAAAAGCCATCGAGCAGATTGAAGCCCCGAAGCGCGCCAAGGACGTAAGAAGACTTGCTGGTTGTGTGGCTGCCCTCAGCAGGTTCATTTCAAAGTCTGCAGAACGCGCCCTGCCTTTCTTCAAAATCTTGAAAAAGGCAGGTCCTATGAAATGGACTCCGGAAGCGGAGGCAGCGCTGCAAGACTTGAAAGGATACATGTCCTCCACTCCGATACTTGTCGCACCTAGGCCACAAGAGAAGTTGCTGCTGTACCTAGCGGCGACCAATCAAGTGGTTAGCGCTGCATTAGTAGCGGAGAGGGAAGCAAATGAGGAACCCGCATCCCCGGCAAGCGAATCCAGCGACAAGCAGGGGGCTTCCCCGACAAGCTTTGGCCCCGACAAAGACAAGTCTGCGCAGGAACAAGGTGAAGTGCGAAAGAAGATGCTGCAGCGCCCAGTGTATTTTGTGAGTTCCCTTCCGCAGGGGGCTAGATCAAGATACTCTGGGGTGCAGAAGTTGCTTTTCGGCCTCCTTATGGCCTCAAGGAAGTTGCGCCATTACTTCCAAGCACACGAGATAACGGTGGTCACTCGCTTTCCGTTGAAGAGGATATTGCAAAATCCCGAAGCAACAGGCAGGATCGTCGAGTGGGCACTGGAGCTGTCAAGCTTTGGTCTCAAGTTTGAGAGTACCTCAACTATCCAGAGCAGAGCTTTGGCAGAATTCATAGCGGAATGGACCCCAACGCCAGATGAAGAGGTCCCAGAGACAAGTGTCCCCGTCCAAGAAGCGAGCAACGAATGGATGATGTATTTTGATGGTGCTTTCTCACTGCAAGGCGCCGGTGCCTGTGTGGTACTCGTAGCGCCCACCGGAGAGCACCTCAAGTATGTTATCCAGATGCACTTTCCCAAGGAACAAGCGACAAACAACACTGCTGAGTATGAAGGTTTGCTTGCCGGCCTCAGAATTGCGGCCGAGCTTGGGATCAAAAAGTTGATTGTGCGGGGAGATTCACAGTTGGTGGTCCGACAAGTGAATAAGAGTTATCAGAGCCCTCTGATGGAAGCTTATGTTGATGAAGTGAGGAAGCTTGAAGAACACTTTGAAGGTCTGCAAATGGAACACGTCCCAAGAGCTCAGAATGATATTGCAGATGGCCTCTCAAAGTGTGCTGCAATGAAGTTACCTGTGGAACCAGGGACCTTCGTGCTCAAGTTAACTCAGCCATCCGTTACACCATCAGTTGGGCAAAACAAGAAGAGGAAGTTGGTCTCCGGCGACTACTTCCCGGCGGACCTTCCCGAAGCCGCCGCCAAGGTCCCCAGGATCAACAGCCAAGATGCTGAGGAACAGTTTGCTCCTGCAGATCCAAGGGTCTGTGCAGTTGAAACAAGCGTTCCCGACAAGCCTTGCCCCGGCAGGCTTGCCGGGGGACCATCAGCTCCGGCAGAGCCGCAGGTTCTTGCCGTAGAAGCTGAGGTTCCCGCAGCAGCCCTCATGCCTTTAGTCCTTGTTGTTGAGCCTCGAGCTCCAGCATGGGCACAGCAAATCGTCCGCTCTCTGCAAACTGGAGAACTTCCCGACGAACCAGAAGAGATAGAGAAAATAACCAGGCAGTCAAGTATGTACCAGTTCGTTGACAATGAACTGTACAGAAGAAGACTCAATGGTGTCAGGTTGAAGTGCATTTCCAGGGAAGATGGACAGAAGCTGTTGGCAGAGATACATGGAGGCATATGTGGCCACCACATTGGCGCAAGGGCACTTGCCGGGAAAGTGTTCCGGCAAGGGTTCTTCTGGCCAGAAGCCCTCCAAGATGCAACTGCACAAGTAACCAAGTGTGAAGCGTGCCAGTTCCATGCCAAGCAAATTCACCAGCCAGCTCAAGCTCTCCAGACGATCCCTTTGTCCTAGCCCTTCTCGGTCTGGGGGCTTGATATCCTCGGCCCCTTTCCCCGCGCAATCGGGGGCTTTGAGTACTTGTACGTTGCGATCGACAAGTTCACAAAGTGGCCAGAAGTGGAACCGGTGAGAAAGGTGACAGCACAGTCAGCAGTCAGGTTCTTCAGATCGATTGTTTGCCGTTTCGGAATCCCTAACAGGATCATCACCGACAACGGCACACAGTTCACAAGTCGCACCTTCATGCAGTACGTCCAAGACCTTGGCGCCAAGGTCTGCTTCGCTTCTGTTGCTCACCCGAGGAGCAATGGTCAAGCGGAGAGGGCCAATGCTGAAGTGTTGCGCGGACTCAAGACAAGAACCTTCGACAGGCTGCACAAGTGCGGAAGAAACTGGATAGAGGAGTTGCCGGCGGCTCTTTGGTCAATTAGGACGACACCAAATCGAGCTACCGGACAGACACCCTTTGCTCTTGTCTATGGAGCAGAGGCAGTACTCCCCACGGAACTCGTATACGGATCTCCTCGAGTGCTCGCTTATGATGAGCTCGAGCAAGAGCAAATGCGACAAGATGATGCATTGCTCCTTGAGGAGGAACGTCTCCAGGCTGCTGTACGAGCTGCTCGATACCAGCAAGCTTTGCGTCGCTATCATAGCCGCAAGGTCAAGGCCAGGAGTCTCGAGGAAGGCGACCTTGTTCTTCGGCGTGTTCAGTCCGCCAAGAATTCCAACAAGTAGACGCCGAAGTGGGAAGGCCCTTATCGGGTGAGACAAGTCACGAGGCCCGGCGCTGTCCGCCTTGAGACCGAAGAAGGCTTACCGGTGAGCAACTCCTGGAACATAGAGCATCTTCGCAAGTTTCACCCATAAGGCGCGGTTGCCGTGATCCGCTCCGGCAACCACCTTTTGTACAAGTCTTGCCGCTGTTGCATGTAAACCTTTGTACAAAGCCGGACGCAGATTCCGTGCATCAGTAAAGCTTTTGTGCTTCGCACTATTTGTCATTTTCATGCTTTTCTTTGTTATTTGCATGCATCATCTGACACTTTGTGCAACACACATCTCCGATAAACACTAGCAAGCCGTGAGGCCCGATACTTGTTTGTCCTCCTCTTTTTTGCCTCTTAAGCAGAAGAACTATTCCTCGCGCACAAGTTTGCCGGGGGGGAAGGAGATGGAGGCATGAACCAAGTACTGTTCAAGAAAGAGAAGCCTTGTCGGGGAGCGAACAATCTATGAAAGCTAAGTTACCAAAGTTTGAGTAATTCAAATTTTTAAATTTTAGTTATCTTCCTTGAACAAACCACCCTTTGTATGGAAAACCTGTGCGCGGAGGAACCTACCCGTGGTTAGCCGCACCCTTAATTTGCTTCGAGCACGCTCAACGACTTAAGTGAGCTGCGACAAGTGTCGCGCCCTTACTTTGTTTTCGAGTTCGCTCAGCAACCTAAGTGTGCTGCGACTAGCTGCGGCAAGGTTTCTTGCCGGCGAGGGTATTGCCAGCAGGCTGCTAAGGGTCCAGCACTCAGCGCTCGCGGCGAGGGCCCCTTGCCGGCAAGTTCCCTAAAAGCATAGGGTAAAAAGCATACAAAGTAAAGGACCAAAGCAAGGGAGATAACACTGCATTGATTGCTCAAAATAAAAGTGTATATTATAAAGATAGCTTGCCGCAATACTAACAGATTCTTGTCCATAACACACTTTGCAGCGGCAAAAGAAGCAGAAAGAAAGGAATCTAATCTACGCGGTCGCCTTCACGCCTCGTGATCTTGCCCACCTTGGCGACGATGTGGGCAACCTGCGCCTTCAACGCCTCCTGGTCAGCTTCGGGCGGCAAGGTGCGGAGGACGTTGACGGGGTTGATGCCGGGGTTGCGGTAGACGATCTTCGACAAGAACCGCTCCATGGTGCCCGCGCAGAGCCGACGCGCCTCGTCGGCCAGTTGCACGGGGATCTTCTCCCGCAGCCGCGCGAGCACCGGCGCGATTCCCCTGAAGAACAGACTCAACTTGGCGCTGTGGGGGAGACTCTCGTCCGGAGAGTACACGAGATGCTCCGCCTTCAGCGCCATCATCTCCATGTCAATCTTGGCAGCGGAGGTGACCAGCTCATCAGTCCACTGCTCCACTGCCCGGCTGAAGTTGTTCGCTGAGACGGCGGCGCTGTCCACCAAGGCCCTTTCCTTGCGGAGTTCGTCCTTCAGTTTCGTCTCGCGGTCCCGGGCGGCGTCGAGCGAGCCAGTCAGGGTGGAGACCTTCAGCTCTAAGTCAGCAATAGAATCCTTGGCGGCAGCAAGCTCTGTGCCCTTCTCGGAGAGACGTACCTGCAGCTCAGAGTTGGTGTGGGCATCTTTCTCCCACTCCACGTTGAGCGCGGTGACCCTGTCTTCGCTCGCCTTTAGGAACAGCTCCAGTTGCTGCACCTTGGCCTCCAGATCCTTCTTGGCGGTCTCTGCGGCGGCTGCGGCGTCCTTGGCCTCCTTCAGAGCCCCGCCAATGGCTTGCTCCCGGGCGGTGAGGTCGACCTCGTGGGCGTCGAGGTCGACTTTCCGCTGGTTGAGTGCCCCTTCCCGCCGAGACAGCTCCTCGGCGGCCAAACGCTGCTGCTCCTCGGCCTCAGCTTTTTCAAGGAGGAAGGCTTGCTGCGCCCCGGCAAGCTCTTCACGCTCCTCCTCCAAGTTGCGGAGGGCCGCCTGGTTGGCGGCGCGGAGCTCCGCGGCGCGCTTCTCCAAGTCAGCTCCAGCCTTGGCGGTGAGAGCCTCCCGAGACTCCAACTTCGCCTGCCTGGCCCAGTACAAAGCCAGGAGCCGACGAAGGAGTCTCTCCTCTTCGGGCTCGTCGCTGTCGCCGGGCGTTTCAACAATCTTCAATCCGGCGGAGGCGAGGACCTCTCCGTCAAGGGTCTCTCCCTCCGCAGGTGCTCGAGACGAGGACGCCCACGGGACTTGAATAAAGATCCCGTTGCCGGCCTCCAAGTAGACGCCTGACCGCTCCGCGGAGGCGGAAGGGTCGGCGGCCGGTGCAGCGTCCGGTGCTCCTGCGGCCTCCGGGCTAGCAGTATGGTCGCCGGTCCCTTCCCCAGCCGCGGCGTCGGCGGTTGGGGCGGTCTCCTCGGCGGCCGGCTCGTCGGCTCCAGCCATTCCAACGGTGGCAGTGGTGTTGCCGCCGGCGCCGCGCACCTCCTCCTCAGCGGTGGCCTCCGTCTCCATCCGCTCCGGTGCAGGAGGATCTAGCAGAAGAAAAAGAAAAGAAAAGATCAAGCAAATATCCAAAAAAGAATCCAAGAAGTAGAAGTTGCAAGCTTTACCTTCGCGGACTTCTTCAACGACGGGGTCCCTCGCCGGGGAATTCTCCCTTGGTGGCGGAGTAGTGGCCCCTGCTGGCGGAGGGCCGCCTGCGCCCTCCCTTGGCGGGCTGCTCACCCTTGTCGGGCTGCTCACCCTTGGCGGGGTACTCGCCCTTGGCGGAGTGCCCGTCCTTGGCGGAGCGCCCCCCCTTGCCGTGGAGTTCATCCTTGGCGGGGAGGGTGGAGCAAGTGGCTCGTCGGGGGCAACCTCCTGGTGCTCCTGCAGCTGCGGCTCCACCTCTATACAAAACAACAAAATATCAGTACAAGCAACAACCTCGAGCGCGCCCGTCAAGCAGAAAGATGAATACCAGACTTACGATGGGGGCTGCGCTGGGGGCTGCTCCTCGGAGCAGCAGGCTGATCCGGCAAGCTCGTCGCCGGCGCGTCGCTTGTCGCCGCGACGGGCTCGTCGTCCTTAATGGTGACCACAGGGATCTTGGCCCTCTTCGCCATCCGCTGGGTCAAGGTCCTGTGAGGCAAAACAAAAAGCAAGCTCAGAACCAAACAAGGAAAATCAAGGCAAAATCAAAGAAACTAAAAGAATTGCAAGTACTTACTCCTCTTCCTCTTCGTCGGAGCTGAGGGCGGAGAAGTCAAACTCCGCCTGGGGCGCTTCCGCGCGAGGAGCAGGAGGAGAAGGCTCCCTCGGGTGCTTGGCGGTCTCCGGGGCTGCGGGCTGCGAAGACCCAGCCCCCGTCGTCGCCGAGGACCGAGGAGCAGAAGGAGCACCCGTCCCGCTCCGGGAAGATCCCCCTCCGCTTGACGCTCGAGCACGGGGCGCCTCCTTGACGACTTCGCTCGTCCTGGTGGCGCGCGTCGCGCGGCGCACCGGCTGCTGTCGGGGCGCCTGCGGCCTCGCCGTCTCAGTTGCCTTGCGGAGGCGCTTCTTCTGTTGCTGCGGAGGGCTTGGCGGAGGCGGGGAGTTCTCCGAGGACGAGGAGGCATCATCGTCAAGATTCAGAGATCCACCAGAATCTTTGTCGGATTCTCCAGCTTCGGCGTCTTCCTCCTTCTCGGCAGGCCCGCTGGACTCAGCGCCATGCCCGGCGGCCTCGCTCTCCCCGGCAACCTCGCTCGTCCCGGCAAACTTCATGGAAGGCTCCCCGGCAAACTCCTCGGGCGCAAGCTTCAGCAGCTTGAGGATTTCCGCCTCCTCTGCTTGGCTCACTGCGTCCGCGGCCTGTGTCTCTTCCACAGTATATCCAAAGTCGCCCGCAGCCGCAGCTGCGGCGGCCTCCTCCATCCTGGAAGCGATGTAGGCTATATCCCGGTCAGTAGTAGCCCGGGTGAGGCCCTTGTTCTCCTCGGCGTTGCGGGGCTTCTCGACCAAGTTGTCGAAGAAGGTCAGCACGGTATCCGGCGGAGGCTCTATCCAAGTGGGGACGACGCCATGGGAGTCGCACGCGGGCATCATCGCTCGTAGGGGATCGCGGGCAGTACTGTTGCACAGCGGCACCGCTCCCCGAGAAGGTCTGAACCACTCCGGGTGGGCCGGGTCATGCTTGAAGAGCTCCCGGACCATCCCCTTCAACTCCAAGGCGGTGAAGTTGTAGTTCAATCCAGGGCACAGCCTCATGATGTCTGCCGCATTGCCGAATTCCCAGGCGGCCCTCTTCCTTTCTTGTAAAGGGGCGACGCGGCGGCGGAGGAAATCTGCTCCAACTTCTCCAATAGTCAGATTGGCGACCCGGAGACGAATGATCCTAATGAGGGCGATATTAAGCTTGCTGTCCTCCGGGGCCAATTCACTCCAATCCCTGCCGCGCACTATGGCAGTCTGGCGCGGCGAAGTAAAGGGCTCTGGCTTATCTTCCACCACCCAGCACCAATCGGCTCTCCACTCCTCCCACTTGCCGCGAAGCTCACCTTTCAGGTACGAGTCCTTCTTGTTCAGCCTAAAGATCCAGGAGATGCCACCGGAGAGGGGGGCACCTGACTCTACTCTAGGCATGAAGAAGTGGCGGAAAAGAGCTACATTTGGGTGAACCCCAACATAGTTTTCGCACAGATGTACGAAAACGGCCATCGTAAGGATGGCGTTGGGGTAAAATCTAGGAGGTGGAGGCCATATGTGATCATTACATCACAAAAGAACTCCGAGAACGGAGGGCACATACCACAATGGAAGAACGCGGCAAAGAAAAAGTACCCGCCGGGGAACATGTCAGCGGCGACGGCGGGGAAGACTCTGGTGCGGGGATGAGCTTTGGTCTCCCTCGCCCAGAACAAATAGTATTTGTCCCAGAGCTCCCTCGCGCCAAGCCTCGGCGCGAAGACCACGCACTTCTTCCGCAGGGTGCCAGCTTCGCCGCCTGCTCGGACTTCTCCTTCTTGGCCTTGTCTGCTTTCGCCTTGTCGCTCTTCGGAGCCATGGCGGGGGGCGGCAAGGAAAGAGGCGAGGAGCTCGTCGGTGCCGCGGATGCGGGGGACGGCGGAGGAAGGGGGGGCTGGGCTATCTGTCGACCTTTGGGAGGCGGAGGGCGACGGGGGTTTCTGGAGAATCTAGGCGCAATGAAGACGATGGAGGGAACTGCCCCTGCTTCCTCTGCCTTTAAGGGGGAAGTGGGGGACGTTCCGCTTTTCCCATTAAAGAACAGGCCACGGTCTCTCCCACGACGCCACAATCGACGCGTGCCGTTGGGGAGGGATGCGGCGGATACGGAAGGGGATACGGCTTGCCGTGGGCCGCGCGTGCCCATGCACTGTCTTGGGCCTGGCCCAACAGCGCTCGGCACCGTGTGTGGCCCAGGCCCGGGGGCTCCTATCGGTGTACTAAGATAGGGGTACCTTAGTACCCCAACTTGTGCACGGGCAGTAGCAGCTTCCCGTGGCAGGGCTCACCACGTGCTCGCCGGGAACCTTTCTGGTCCCTATGAAGCCATTCAAGAACAAAGTATACAAGTCAGAAGACCAAGGCCCCGGCAAGAGGAGTTTGCCGGGAAGGCCGCACCAGGCTCAAGGTTATCACTTTAGCACAAGACCCTGGCAAGAGAGGCTTGCCAGGAAGACCAAGGAACACATACCTCAAGAGATGCCTCGGCGCATCATGCGCCCCGGCAGGACCCGGAGAGCGACAAGCTTCCGGGCCCGGCAAGATCACTACCCCGGCAAGGTGCTTGCCGGGGAAACCTACGCTGTGTGCCCGCGCTCCAGCTCATCGGCCCACGCGTCGCCCTGGGGCCCTTCCAGGGGCACGTGGCAGATGGCTGTGCAGCCTGGGGCACACGGTGGCGAGCCACGGTGACGAGGCTACCGCCGTGGCGAACGGAGAAGCATGGACGGACACTTTTGGGGTCGACGTCGATGAGCATTTAATGCCCTTGTCCCCCACTGTCAAAGTTAGGTGAAGACCACTGTTCATCCACTGTTCATGCACTATCCACGCACTGTTGCAACTACCACCAAATTTACACTTTTACCCTCCTCTACGTTGACACCTGTCGGTGACCCCTTTGAGCTATAAAAGGAGGCCCATGCACAACGTAGAGGAGGTTCGGTTCGAAAGCAAGACAACTCTCTCTCTCACTCGGTGTAGCTAGATCTTCAAGCTCCCGAGCCCAAAAACTCAATACAACCTAAGCAGGAGTAGGGTTTTACGCGTCCGCGCGGCCCGAACCTGGGTAAAACTGCCCGCGTGCGCTCCTCGATCTGCTCTCCGTGCTCCCTCCGCTCCCTTACCGCAACGTAGAAGGGGCTCCGGTCCCATAGGTGCTCGTGGGAGGACAGTTTCCCCCGACAGATAAACTTCTTGATTTTGATATAGAGGAAATATATATGTATTGTGCGGTGAATTGCATTGAAAATCCTTATATTGCCAATTACCTTAAGTCAAGAAAATAAATAGGAGATGAAGAGAATACTAATGAAAGGGAAGAGATTTCCCAATATCCTCCTATTATTTCTTATGATGAATCAGGTAACGAGGAGGAGCCTCCCATTCTACCAATCTCATTAATAAAGAGCTCCAAACAGAAGATTAAACCCATACTTAATGTGAAGAAGAAAAAGAAAAGACGGAGAAGCAAAGACAAAAAGGTATCCCTTCCAAATGATTTTGCTCCTATTACTCACTGTGATGATGATAATTGCTATACTATCGGTGCTATCCATACTATTAATGATGAGATTGAATATGCTTATGATATGGAAAGGCCCAAGCTTGGGGATGCTATGTTTGATGAGAATGATATATTTGAGAATTTATTTGCTGCAATTAATGTTTGTCCCAAGCTTGGGGATGCTACGCTTGATGAAGATGATATTTTTAGCCTCCCAAGTCTTGATATGCAAGTCTATTATGATGAAAGCATGCCTCCTATTTATGATGATTATTGTGATTCACTTATGCTATAAAAAGTAGAGATGATTATACTGATAAAACTTGTCATGATTATTATTACCCTTTCTCTGAACATTACTCGTTTAATGTGGAAACAATCTATAGTATTCAAGTCTCTTATGATACTCCCACTATTCCGAATGAGAAGAATTTTGCTTATGTGGAGAGTAGTAAAATTTCTATGCAAGTAGATCATGAAAAGAATGCTTTATGTGCAGGTTATATTGTTGAATTCATTCATGATGCTACTGAAAATTATTATGAGAGAGGATCATATGCTTGTAGGAATTCCAATAGTATCAAGTTTCTTCTCTATGTGCTTAAAATATTGAAGCTATGCTTGTTTTACTTTCCTATGCTAGTTGATTATTGTTCCCATAAGTTGTTTGATTACAAAATCCCCATGCATAGGAAGTGGGTTAGACTTAAATGTGCTAGTCATATTCTTCATGATGCTCTCTTTATGTTTCAATTCTTATCTTTTATGCGAGCATCATTGAAATCATCATGCCTAGCTAGGGGCGTTAAACGATAGCGCTTGTTGGGAGGCAACCCAACTTTATTTTTGTTCTTTGCTTTTTGCTTCTGTTTAGGAATAAATATTGCATCTAGCTTCTGTTTAGATGTGGTTTTATGTTCTAATTAGTGTTTGTGCCAAGTAGAACCTTTGGGAAGACTTGTGTAAAGTTTATATGATCTTGTTGTGAAAAACAGAATCATTAGCGCTCGCTAGAATGGTCATCAGATTTTACTGGAGTGTGATATTTAATTGATTCTTTTTGCAGATGATTAATAGAAAAATTCCTCACGTTTACAAATTTAGTTTTAATTTTTTGGAGTTACAGAAGTATGCGAAACCTGCAGATTACTACAAACTGTTCTGTTTTTGACAGATTCTGTTTTTCGTGTGTTGTTTTCTTATTTCAATGCATCTATGAGTAGTATTGGGAAGTATGAATCATAGAGAAGTTGGAATACAGTAGGTTTAACACCAATATAAACAAAGAATGAGTTCATTGCAGTACCTTTGAGTAGTAGTTTGCTTTGTTATACTAACGGAGCTCACGAGATTTTTGTCTAAATTTTGTGTTGTGAAGTTTTCAAGTTTTGAGTATTGCTTTGATGGACTATGGAACAAAGAGTGGCAAGATCATAAGCTTGGGGATGCCCAAGGCACCCCAAGGTAAAATTCAAGGACAACCAAAACCCTAAGCTTGGGGATGCCCCGGGAAGGCATCCCCTCTTTCGTCTTCATCTATCGGTAACTATACTCTGAGCTATATTTTTATTCACCACATGATGTGTGTTTTGCTTGGAGCGTCATTTTATTTTCTTTTGTTTTGCTTGCTGTTTGAATAAAATACCAAGATCCAAAATTCTTAAATGTTAGAGAGTCTTCACATAGTTACATAATTATTCAACTACTCATTGATCTTCACTTATATCTTTCGGAGTAGTTTGTTATTGCTCCAGTGCTTCACTTATATCTTTTAGAGCACGGCGGTGGTTTTATATTGAAGAAATAGATGAACTCTCATGCCTCACTTATATCCTTTTGAGAGTCTATTAAAACAGCATGGTAATGTTCTTAGGCTATAAAACTAGTCTTCACATGATAGACATCCAATATCAATGTAGTAAAAACTTTCACACTAAGTGCATTGAATATGATGAGATGTTTGATGCTTGATAATTGTTTTGAGATATGAGGATAGTGATATTAGAGTCATGCTAGTAGAGTTATTATGAAATTTAAAAATACTTGTGTTAAGGTTAGTGATTCCCGTAGCATGCACGTATGGTGAACCGCTATGTGACTGTCGGTGTACTAAGTACACCAACTTGTGCACAGGCAGTAGCAGCTTCCCGTGGCAGGGCTTACCACGTGCTCGCCGGGAACCTTTCTGGTCCCTATGAAGCCATTCAAGAACAAAGTATACAAGTCAGAAGATCAAGGCCCCGGCAGGAGGGGCTTGCCGGGAAGGCCGCACCAGGCTCAAGGTTATCACTTTAGCACAAGACCCTGGCAAGAGGAGCTTGCCAGGAAGGACAAGGAATACATACCTCAAGAGATGCCTTGGCGCGTCATGCGCCCCGGCAGGACCCGGAGAGCGACAAGCTTCTGGGCCCGGTAAGATCACTACCCTGGCAAGGTGCTTGCTGGGGAAACCTACGCAGTGTGCCCGCGCTCCAGCTCATCGGCCCACGCGTCGCCCTGGGGCCCTTCCAGGGGCACGTGGCAGATTGCTGTGCAGCCTGGGGCACACGGTGGCAAGCCACGGTGACGAGGCTACCGCCGTGGCGAATGGAGAAGCATGGACGGACGCTTTTGGGGTCGACGGCGACGGGCATTTAATGCCCTTGTCCCCCACTGTCAAAGTTAGGTGAAGACCACTGTTCATACACTATTCACACACTGTTGCAACTACCACCAAATTTACACTTTTACCCTCCTCTACGTTGACACCTGTCGGTGACCCCTTTAAGCTATAAAAGGAGGCCCATGAACAACGTAGAGGGGGTTCGATCCCAGAAACTTGCTCACTCTCTCGCTCGGTGTAGCTGTTACTGTAGATCTTCAAGCTCCCGAGCTCAATACAACCAAGGCAGGAGTAGGGTTTTACGCGTCCGCGCGGCCCGAACCTGGGTAAAACTGCCCGCGTGTGCTCCTCGATCTGCTCTCCGTGCTCCCTCCGCTCCCTTACCGCAACGTAGAAGGGGCTCCGGTCCCATAGGTGCTCGTGGGAGGACAGTTTCCCCCGACATCTTTGGCGCGCCAGGTAGGGGGCGTCGAGGTTGTGCGAACCTGATCCGGCACTCACGCGGGCACATTCTTCATCAACCTCTCCAGCTTCATCAACTTCATCAGCATGCCTCCGAAGAAGAAGGCTTCGGAGGACGGAGGCCCGTCTGCGTCGATTCCACCGCCACCAGAACCAACGGTTGGTGGAGGAGACGTCGGCGGAAGGGTGGTCGCCGGCGAGGAAACTCACGGCGCCACCAAGTCCAAGGACAAGACGGACGACCGGGCGAATTCCAAAGCCTCGGTGTCCGTGGACGCGCCACGTCTCTCTCGGGAGGTGCAAGACCCGCAGCGGCGTGGTACGGGAGGTACCATACGCTTGCTGGGGCGTGGCCAAGCCGGGGAATCACGGGATGCTCAAGGCCAGCGCGCTGGCACGAGCAAGGCGCGGTCGCCGGGGCGAGAAACTGCTCCTTCTAACCCTGTTAGAAGTCCGAGCATATCTCGCTCCTCGCACCGCTCGCCGCCGCTCCCCTCCTCTCCAGCAGAAGCTCTAGCAAGAGCACAGCTGCTCCTCGATTTCCCTCCAGCGGCAGACAAGGCCGAAGACTGGAGGGCGACGATTCAGAGCCTCATCGCCTTCGCCAACAACGACGCGCCGCAGCAGCCGGCAACCTCACGGCCGCGGCAAGTCGATCAAGCGAAGGCCGATGGCGACAAGACCGCCGGGGGTGCAACTACCGTGCACTCCCCGCCGCGGAAGCAGAAGACGCCACCCCGCCGGATCAACGTCGACGACGACTCCAAGGCGTCGTCGGATCCGCGGGCTCGTCGTGACCAGCGCCAGGTCCTCGACGACAGGCGGCAAGAGGACGCTCGAACCCGCATCGAGCGTCGACGAGAAGCCCGAAGACAGTCAGATCAGCGCGTTGGGACCGCTGTCGACGCGCACGCGCCCAGTGAACCAGGCGACTTGCCGTACGCGGCAGGCTGCCCTGCGTTCACCCGTGAGCTGCGGCAAGTCCAGTGGCCCAGCATGAAGAATTTCAAGCCCGACGTACCCGAGAAGTACGACGGCAAGACACACCCCTCGGAGTTCCTCAGCATCTACACCATTGCGGTGCAGGCTGCCGGGGGACGCGACAAGAAGATACTAGCCAACTACTTCCCGCTAGTGCTTAAGCCAAACGTCCGGTCTTGGCTTATGCACTTGCCGGAGAACTCCATTTCTTCGTGGGCGGATCTGTGCTACCAGTTTGTTGGCGCCTTCACGGGCGGCCACAAACCCCACGGTCAAGAGAGCGATCTCCACATCCTAGCCCAGAAGGAGGGAGAGTCCTTGCGCAAGTACATCCAGAGATTCAGCCGCGTGCAACACAACATTCCCGATGTCCACCCTGCCGCGGTCATCAGCGCGTTCCACCAGAACGTGCGTAACCGCCGGATGAGGGAAGAGATGGCCATGACCAAGATCCGGGATGTCAGCGAGCTCTACGCTCTGGCTGACAAGTGCGCGCGCGCCGAAGAGGGGAGGAGACTTCCCGGAGAGGATACTGGCGCAGGAGGAAGCGACAGCGAGGATGTCGCCCCCGCAAAGAAGAGCCGGCGGCGGAACAACAGAAAGAAGAAGAGCAAGGAGGTGCTGGTTGTCGAGCAGTCCGGCAAGGAGGCTCCCGCCAAGAGGGCACAGGCTGGCGGTTCCGGTAAGGAACCCGCCCCTGTAGCGGCAGCCGACAAGCAGGACGGCTCCGACAAGCAGTACTGCAAGATCCACCGCACCAAGGGCCACGATCTTCAGAACTGCAAAAGAGTCGAGTACCTCGTAGAGCAGCAGAAGGCTGAATACGAGCGTCGCAACAAGGAGAAGGCCCAAGGAGGCGGAGGAGAGCCCAGCAAGAAGCGGCCGTTCAATGGCCGGGGAGGACGCCGCGGCAAGGCCAAGCAGCGGCAAGGAGACAGACCTCCCCGGGGCCGCGACAAGGATGAGGAAGAAGACGACGACGACGACATGGAAGAAGGAGACAACAGCGAGCAGGAGTTCCAGAAGGCCACAGAGGTTCTGTGTGTCGATGGAGGCGCCTCTCTGCACACTTCCCATCGCCAACTCAAGCAGTGGGTGCGGGAAGTGAATGCAGCTGAGCCGCCCGTCGAGTCACGCAGGCTGCTGAAGTGGTCCGGCACGCCCATTATCTTCGATCTTGAGGACCACCCTGACCGCACCACCGCGGTCGGGTGCTTGCCGATGTTGGTCTCACCAACCATCCGCAACCTCAAGGTCACCAAGATGTTGGTAGACGGCGGGGCCGGCCTGAACTTGATCTCCTCAGCTGTGATCAAGAAGCTACAGATCCCAGACGGCGAGCTCGAAGAAACCGGGTCGTTCCAAGGGATCAACCCGGGAAGGAGCAAGCCGAAGGGCAAGGTTACGCTACCAGTGACCTTTGGCGGGGAGCTTAACTTCAGGACGGAGAGGATAACCTTTGACGTGGCCGATATCCCATTGCCATACAATGGGATACTTGGACGTCCTGCCCTCGCCAAGTTCATGGCAGCTTCCCACTATGCCTACAACGTACTCAAGATGCCGGGGCCGATAAGCGTCATCGCTGTCCCCGGCGACAAGAAGGAAGCGCTTATCTGCGCCGACAAAATTTACCGGGATGCAGCAGCCGCAGCAGAAAGCAACACACTTGCCGTTGAAGCTCCCGGGGGGAAGACCAAGACCAAGTCCGGCAAGAGCTCTGGGGCCCACTCCGGCAAGCGCACCTCCTCGGAGTGCTGCGCTGCCGTCGAGGACGCACCATCGAGCTCCACCGGCAAGTGCAAGAAAGGAATGGAAGCTCCACCGGCAACCAAGAAGGTGTCCGCCAAGGAGGACGACACTGGTGGTACCTTCACCATCAGTGCCACGCTCGACAACAAATAGGAAAGCGCGCTCGTTGCCTTCCTGCGGGCGAATGTCGATGTGTTTGCATGGCAACCATCTGACATCCCCGGCGTTCCCAGGAAGGTAATTGAGCACAAGCTTGCTGTTTGTCCTCATGCGCAGCCCGTCAAGCAGAAGGTCAGGAAGCAAGCCGTGGAGCGCCAAGAATTCATCGCCGAAGAGATAAAGAAGTTAGAAGCAGCAGGCCTGGTTAGAGGCGTGATCCATCCTACGTGGTTAGGCAATCCAGTTGTCGTACGCAAGGCCAATGGGAAGTGGAGGCTTTGTATAGACTTCACTGATGTGAATAAAGCATGTCCCAAGGATCCATTTCCCTTGCCGCGTATTGACCAGATTGTTGACTCCACCGCCGGATGCGAGCTGCTTTCCTTCCTTGATGCATACTCAGGTTACCACCAGATTTTCATGGCCAAGGAAGACGAAGAGAAGACTGCATTCATTACTCCATGTGGCACATATTGCTTCATACGCATGCCCTTTGGATTGAAGAATGCAGGCTCGACATTTGCAAGGGTGGTGCACACTGCTTTTGAGCCACAGATCCACAGAAACGTAGAAGCCTACATGGATGATATAGTGGTCAAGAGTAAGAGCAAAGATACCCTGATCTAAGACTTAGAAGAAACCTTTGATAATCTGCGCAAGATCCAACTCAAGTTGAACCCCGAGAAGTGCGTCTTCGGAGTTCCCTCCGGCAAGCTTCTTGGGTTCTTTGTGTCCCAGAGGGGGATTGAAGCCAATCCCGACAAGATAAAAGCCATCGAGCAGATTGAAGCCCCGAAGCGCGTCAAGGATGTGAGAAGACTTGCTGGTTGTGTGGCTGCCCTCAGCAGGTTCATTTCATAGTTTGCAGAACGCGCCCTGCCTTTCTTCAAAATCTTGAAAAAGTTGGGTCCTATGAAATGGACTCCGGAAGCGGAGGCAGCGCTGCAAGACTTGAAAGGATACCTATCCTCCACTCCGATACTTGTCGCACCTAGGCCACAAGAGAAGTTGCTGCTGTACCTAGCAGCAACCAATCAAGTGGTTAGTGCTGCGTTAGTAGCGGAGAGGGAGGCAGATGAGGAACCCACGTCCCCGGCGAGCGAATCCAGCGACAAGCAGGGGGCTTCCCCGACAAGGACAAGTCTGCGCAGGAACAAGGAGAAGTGCGAAAGAAGATGGTGCAGCGCCCAGTGTATTTTGTAAGTTCCCTCTTGCAGGGGGCTAGATCAAGATACTCTGGGGTGCAGAAGTTGTTGTTCAGCCTCCTCATGGCCTCAAGGAAGCTGCGCCATTACTTCCAAGCACACGAGATAATAGTGGTCACTCGCTTTCCGTTGAAGAGGATATTGCAAAATCCAGAAGCAACAGGCAGGATCGTCGAGTGGGCACTGCAGCTGTCAAGCTTTGGTCTCAAGTTTGAGAGTACTTCAACCATACAGAGCAGAGCTTTGGCAGAATTCATAGCAGAATGGACCCCAACGCCCGATGAGGAAGTTCCAGAGACAAGCGTCCCCATCCTAGAAACGAGCAGCGAATGGATGATGTACTTTGATGGTGCTTTCTCGCTGCAAGGCGCCGGTGCCGGCGTGGTACTCATAGCACCCACCGGAGAGCACCTCAAGTATGTTATCCAGATGCACTTTCCCAAGGAACAAGCGACAAACAATACTGCTGAGTATGAAGGTTTGCTTGCCGGCCTCATAATTGCGGCCGAGCTTGGGATCAAGAAGTTGATTGTGCGAGGAGATTCACAGTTGGTGGTCCGACAAGTGAATAAGAGTTACCAGAGCCCTTTGATGGAAGCTTATGTTGACGAAGTGAGGAAGCTTGAAGAACACTTTGAAGGTCTGCAAACGGAGCACGTCCCAAGGGCTCAAAATGATATTGCAGATGGCCTCTCAAAGTGTGCTGCAATGAAGTTACCTATGGAACCAGGGACCTTCCTGCTCAAGCTAACTCAGCCATCCGTTACACCGTTAATTGGGCAAAACAAGAAGAGAAAGTTGGTCTCCGGCGACTACTTGCCGGCGGATCTTCCAGAAGCCGCCGCCAAGGTCCCCAAGATCAGCAGCCAAGATGCTGAGGAACAGTTTGCTCCTGCAGATCCAAGGATCTGTACAGTTGAAGCAAGCGTTCCCGACAAGCCTTGCCCCGGCAGGCTTGCCGGGGGGCCATCAGCTCCGGCAGAGCCGCAGGTTCTTGCCGTAGAAGCTGAGGTTCCCGCAGCAGCCCTCATGCCTTTAGTCCTTGCCGTTGAGCCTCGGGCTCAAGCATGGGCATAGCAGATCGTCCATTTTCTGCAAACTGGAGAACTTCCCGACGAGCCAGAAGAGATAGAGAAAATAACCAGGCAGTCAAGTATGTACCAGTTCGTTGACAATGAACTGTACAGAAGAAGACTCAATGGTGTTAGGTTGAAGTGCATTTCCAGAGAAGATGGACAGAAGCTGTTGGCAGAGATACATGGAGGCATATGTGGCCACCACATTGGCGCAAGGGCACTTGCCGGGAAGGCATTCCGGCAAGGGTTCTTCTGGCCAGAAGCCCTCCAAGATGCAACTGCACAAGTAACCAAGTGTGAAGCGTGCTAGTTCCATGCCAAGCAAATTCACCAGCCAGCTCAAGCTCTCCAGACGATTCCTTTGTCCTGGCCCTTCTCGGTCTGGGGGCTCGACATCCTCGGCCCCTTTCCCCGCGCAGTCGGGGGCTTTGAGTACTTGTACGTAGCAATCGACAAGTTCACAAAGTGGCCAGAAGTGGAACCAGTGAGAGAGGTGACAGCACAGTCAGCAGTCAGGTTCTTCAGAGCGATTGTTTGCCGTTTCGGAATCCCTAACAGGATCATCACCGACAACGGCACACAGTTTACGAGTCGCACCTTCATGCAGTACGTCCAAGACCTTGGCGCCAAGGTCTGCTTCACTTCTGTTGCTCACCCGAGGAGCAATGGTCAAGCGGAGAGGGCCAATGCTGAAGTGCTGCGCGGGCTCAAGACAAGAACCTTCGACAGGCTGCGCAAGTGTGGAAGAAACTGGATAGAGGAGTTGCCGGCGGCTCTTTGGTCAATCAGGACGACACCAAATCGAGCCACCGGACAGACACCCTTTGCTCTTGTCTATGGAGCAGAGGCAGTTCTCCCCACGGAACTCGTATACGGTTCTCCTCGAGTGCTCGCTTATGACGAGCTCGAGCAAGAGCAACTGCGACAAGATGATGCATTGCTCCTTGAGGAGGAACGTCTCCAGGCTGCTGTACGAGCTGCTCGATACCAGCAAGCCTTGCGTCGCTATCATAGCCGCAAGGTCAAGGCCAGGAGTCTCGAGGAAGGCGACCTTGTTCTTCGGCGTGTTCAGTCCACCAAGAATTCCAACAAGTTGACGCCGAAGTGGGAAGGCCCTTATCGGGTGAGACAAGTCACAAGGCCCGGCGCTGTCCGCCTTGAGACCGAAGAAGTCTTACCGGTGAGCAACTCCTGGAACATAGAGCATCTTCGCAAGTTTCACCCATAAGGCGCGGTTGCCGTGATCCGCTCCGGCAACCACCTTTTGTACAAGTCTTGCCGCTGTTGCATGTAAACCTTTGTACAAAGCCAGGCGCAGATCCCGTGCATCAGTAAAACTTTTGTGCTTCGCACTATTTGTCGTTTCCATGCTTTTCTTTGTTATTTGCATGCATTGTTTGGCACCTTGTGCAACGCACATCCCCGGTAAGCGCTAGCAAGCCGAAAGCCCATATACTTGTTTTTCCTCCTCTTTTTCTTTCCCTCTTAAGCAGAAGAAATATTCCTCGCGCACAAGTTTGCCGGGGGGGGGGGGGAAGGAGGTGGAAGTATGAACCAAGTGATGTTCAAGAAAGAGAAGCCTTATCAGGGAGCAAACAATGAAAGCTAAGTTACCAAAGTTTGAGCATTCAAATTTTTAAAAAAATTTAGTTGTCTTCCTTGAACAACCACACTTTGTATGGAAAACCTGTGCGCGGAGGAACCTACCCGTGGCTAGCCGCGCCCTTACTCTGTTTCGAGCACGCTCAACGGCTTAAGTGAGCTGCGACAAGTGTCGCGCCCTTACTTCGTTTTCGAGTTCGCTTAGCAGTTTATGTGTGCTGCGACTAGCTGCGGCAAGGTTACTTGCCGACAAGGTCTTTTGCCAGCAGGCTGCTAAGAGTCCAGCACTTAGCGCTCGCGGCAAGGGCCCCTTGCCGGCAAGTCCCCTAAAAGCGTAGGGTAGAAAGCATACAAAGTGGAGGACCAAAAGCAAGGAAGATAGCACTGCACTGATTGATCAAAATAAGATTGTATATTACAAAGATAACTTGCCGCGATACTAATAGATTCTTGTCCATAACATGCCTTGCAGCAGCAAGGGAAGCAGAAAGAAAGAAATCTAATCTACGCGGTCGCCTTCACGCCTTGTGATCTTGTTCACCTTGGCGACGATGTGGGCAACCTGCGCCTTCAACGCCTCCTGGTCGGCTTCGGGCGGCAAGCTACGGAGGACGTTGACGAGGTTGATGTCGGGGTTGCGGTAGACGATCTTCGACAAGATGCACTCCAAGGTGCCCATGCAGAGCCGACGCGCCTCGTCGGCCAGCTGCATGGGGATCTTCTCCCGCAGCCGCGCGAGCGCCGGCGCGATTCCCCTGAAGAAGAGACTCAACTTGGCGCAGTGGGGGAGGTTCTCGTCCGGAGAGTACACGAGGTGCTCCGCCCTCAGCGCCATCATATCCTTGTCAATATTGGCAGCGGAGGTGACCAGCTCATCAGTCCACTGCTCCACTGCCCAGCTGAACTGGTTCGCCGAGATGGCGGCGCTCTCCACCAGGCCCCGTTCCTTGCGGAGTTCGTCCTTCAGCCTCGTCTCGCGGTCCCGGGCGGCGTCGAGCGAATCAGTAAGAGTGGAGACCTTCAACTCTAAGTCAGCAATGGAATCCTTGGCGGCAGTGAGCTCGTCGCCTTTCTTGGAGAGACGTACCTGCAGCTCAGAGTTGGTGTGGGCGTCTTTCTCCCGCTCCACATTGAGCGCAGTGACTCTGTCCTCGCTCGCCTTCAGGAACAACTCCAGCTGCTTCACCTTGGCCTCTAGATCCTTCTTGGCGGTCTCTGCGGCGGCTGCGGCGTCCCTTGCCTCCTTCAGAGCCCCGCCAATGGCTTGCTCCCGGGCGGTGAGGTCGTCCTCGTGGCTGTCGAGTTCGACCTTCCGCTGGTTGAGCGCTCCCTCCCGCCGAGACAACTCCTCGGCGGCCAACCGCTGCTGCTCTTCTACCTCAGCCTTCTCCATGAGGAAGGCTTGATGCGCCCCGGCAAGCTCCTCGCGCTCCTCCGCCAAGTTGCGGAGGGTCGCCTGGTTGGCGGCGCGGTGCTCCGCGGCGCGCTTCTCCAAGTCTGCTCCAGCCTTGGCGGCGAGAGCCTCCCGAGACTCCAGCTTCGCCTGCCTGGCCCGATACAAGGCCAGGAGCCGGCGAAGGAGTCCCTCCTCTTCGGGCTCGTCGCTGTCGCCGGGAGCTTCAACGATCTTCAAGCCGGCGGAGGCGAGAACCTCTCTGTCAAAGGTCTCTCCCTCCGCGGGTGCTCGAGACGAGGACGCCCACGGGACTTGTATGAAGACCCCGTTGGCGGCCTTCAAGTAGACACCCGACCGCTCCGCGGAGGTGGAAGGGTCGGCGGCCGGTGCAGCGTCCGGCGCTCCTGCGGCCTCCGGGCCAGCAGTATGGTCGTCGGTCCCTTCCCCAGCCGCGGCGTCGGCGGTCGGGGCGGTCTCCTCGACGACTGGCTCGCCAGCTCCAGCCGTTCCCTCGGCGGCAGTGGCGTTGCCGCCGTCGCCGCGCACCTCCTCCTTAGTGGTGGCCCCCGTTTCCATCCGTTCTGGGGCAGGAGGATCTAGCAGAAGAAAAAATCAAGCAAATATCCAAAAAGACAGGTTCAAGAAGAAGAAATTACAAGATTTACCTTCGCGGACTTCTTCAACGACAGGCTCCCTCGCCGGGGAGTTCTCCCTTGGCGGCGGAGTGGTGACCCCTGCTGGCGGAGGGCCGCCTGCGCCCTCCCTTGGCGGGGGGCTCACCCTTGTCGGGCTGCTCACCCTTGGCGGGGTACTCGCCCTTGGCGGAGTGCCCATCCTTGGCGGAGCATTCTCCCTTGCCGGGGAGTTCACCCTTGGCGGGGAGGGTGGAGCAAGTGGCTCGTCGGGGGCGACCTCCGGGCGCTCCTGCGGCTGCGGCTCCACTTCTGCACAAAACAACCAAGACATCAGCGCAAGCAACAACCTTGAGCGCGCCCGTCAAGCAGAAAGATAGAGACCAGACTTACGCTGGGGGCTGCTCCTCGGAGCAGCATGTTGATCCGGCAAGTTTGCCGCTGGCACGTCTCCGATCGCTGCGGCGGGTGAGTCGTCTTCAATCTCGACCACAGGGATCTTGGCCCTCTTCGCCATCCGCTGGGTCAGGGTCCTGAAAGCAAAACAAAAACAAGATCAGAATCAACAAGGAAAATCAAGACAGAATCGAAGAAACTAAAGAATTGCAAGTACTTACTCCTCTTCCTCTTCGTCGGAGCTGAGGGCGGAGAAGTCAAACTCCGCCTGGGGTGCTCCTGCGCGAGGAGCTGGAGGAGAAGGCTCCCTCGGGCGCTTGGCGGTCTCCGGGGCTGTGGGCTGCGAAGACCCAGCCCCCGTCGCCGCCGAGGGCCGAGGAGCAGAAGGAGCGGCCGTTCTGCTCCGGGAGGATCCCCCTCCGCTTGGCGCTCGGGCGCGGGGCGCTTCCTTGACGACCTCGCTCGTCCTGGTGGCACGCGTCGCACGGCGCGCTGGCTGCTGTCGAGGCGCCTGCGGCCTCGCCGTCTCAGCTGCCTTGCGGAGGCGCTTCTTCGGTTGCTGCGTGGGACTTGCCGGGGGCGGGGAGTTCTCTGAGGATGAGGAGGCGTCGTCATCGAGATTCAGAGATCCATCAGAGTCTTCATCAGCCTCGGCGCCCTCCTCCTCCTCGGCAGGCCCGCTGGACTCAGCGCCGTGCCCGGCGGCCTCGCTCCCCCCGGCAACCTTGCTCCCCCCGGCAACCTCGCTCGTCCCGGCAAACCTCACGGAAGGCTCCCCGGCAAACTCCTCGGGCGCAAGCTTCAGCAGCTTGAGGATTTCCGCCTCCTCTGCTTGGCTCACTGCATCCGCGGCCTGTGCCTCGTCCACAGTGTACCCGAAGTCACCCGCCGCTGCAGCTGCGGCGGCCTCCTCCATCCTGGAGGCGATGTAGGCTATATCCCGGTCAGTAGTGGCCCGGGTGAGGCCCTTGTTCTCCTCGGCGTTGCGGGGCTTCTCGACCAAGTTGTCGAAGAAGGTCAGCACGGTATCCGGCGGAGGCATTATCCAAGTGGGGACGACGCCGTGGGAGTCGCACGCGGGCATCATCGCTCGTAGGGAATCACGGGCAGTGCTGTTGCACAGCGGCACCACTCCCCGGGAAGGTCTGAACCACTCCGGGTGGGCCGGGTCATGCTTGAAGAGCTCCCGGGCCATCCCCTTCAACTCCAAGGCAGTGAAATTGTAGTTCAATCCAGGGCGCAGCCTCATGATATCTGCCGCATTGCCGAATTCCCAGGCGGACCTTTTCCTTTCTTATAAAGGGGCGATGCGGCGGCGGAGGAAATCTGCTCCAACTTCTCCGATAGTCAGATTGGCGACCCGGAGGCGAATGATCCTGATGAGGGCGATACTAAGCTTGTTGTCCTCCGGGGCCAATTCACTCCAATCCCTGCCGCGCACTATGGCAGTCTGGCGCGGCGAGGTAAAGGGCTCGGGCCTATCTTCCACTACCCAGCACCAATCGGCTCTCCACTCCTCCCACTTGCCGCGGAGTTCTCCCTTCAGGTACGAATCCTTCTTGTTCAGCCTGAAGATCCAGGAGATGCCGCCGGAGAGGGGAGCACCAGACTCTACTCTAGGCATAAAGAAGTGGCGGAAGAGGGCTACATTTGGATGAACCCCAATGTATTTTTCGCACAGATGTGCGAAAACAGCCATCGTAAGGATGGCATTGGGGGTGAAATCTAGGAGGTGGAGGCCATATGTGTTCATTATATCACAGAAGAACTCCGAGAACGGAGGACACAGGCCACAATGGAAGAATGCAGCGAAGAAAAGGTACCCGCCGGGGAACATATCTTTGGCGATGGCGGGGAAGACTTGGGTGCGGGGATGAGCTTTGGTCTCCCTCGCCCAGAACAAATAATATTTGTCCCGCAGCTCCCTCGGACCAAGCCTTGGCGCGAAGACCACGCACTTCTTCCGCAGGGCAGCCAGCTTCGCCGCCTGCTCGGACTTCTCCTTCTTGGCCTTGTCTGCTTTCGCCTTGTCGCTCTTCGGAGCCATGGCGGGGGCGGCAAGGAAGGAGGCGAGGAGCTCGACAGTGCCGCGGATGCGGGAGACGGCGGAGGAAGGAGTGGAGCTGAGCTCTCTGTCGACATTGGGGAGGCGGAGGGCGACGGGGGTTTCTGGAGAATAAAGACGCAATGAAGACGATGGAGGGAACTGCCCCTGCTTCCTCTGCTTTTAAGGGGGAAGTGGGGGACGTTCCGCATTTCCCATTAAAAAACAGGCCACAATCTCTCCCACGACGCCGCAATCGACGCGTGCCGTTAGGGAGGGATGCGGCGGATACGGAAAGGGATACGGCTTGCCGTGGGCCGCGCGTGCCCGTGCACTGTCTTGGGCCTGGCCCAACAGCGCTCGGCACCGTGTGTGGCCCAGGCCCGGGGGCTCCTGTCGGTGTACTAAGTACCCCAACTTGTGCACAGGCAGTAGCAGCTTCCCGTGGCAGGGCTTACCACGTGCTCGCCGGGAACCTTTCTGGTCCCTATGAAGACATTCAAGAACAAAGTATACAAGTCAGAAGATCAAGGCCCCGGCAAGAGGGGCTTGCCGGGAAGGCCGCACCAGGCTCAAGGTTATCACTTTAGCACAAGACCCTGGCAAGAGGAGCTTGCCAGGAAGGATAAGGAATACATACCTCAAGAGATGCCTTGGCGCGTCATGCGCCCCGGCAGGACCCGGAGAGCGACAAGCTTCCGGGCCCGGTAAGATCACTACCCCGGCAAGGTGCTTGCCGGGGAAACCTACGCTGTGTGCCCGCGCACCAGCTCATCGGCCCACGCGTCGCCCTGGGGCCCTTCCAGGGGCACGTGGCAGATGGTTGTGCAGCCTGGGGCACACGGTGGCAAGCCACGGTGACGAGGCTACCGCCGTGGCGAACGGAGAAGCATGGACGGACGCTTTTGGGCTCGACGGCGACGGGCATTTAATGCCCTTGTCCCCCACTGTCAAAGTTAGGTGAAGACCACTGTTCATACACTATTCACGCACTGTTGCAACTACCACCAAATTTACACTTTTACCCTCCTCTACGTTGACACCTGTCGGTGACCCCTTTGAGCTATAAAAGGAGGCCCATGCACAACGTAGAGGGGGTTCGATCCCAGAAACTTGCTCACTCTCTCGCTCGGTGTAGCTGTTACTGTAGATCTTCAAGCTCCCGAGCTCAATACAACCAAGGCAGGAGTAGGGTTTTACGCGTCCGCGCGGCCCGAACCTGGGTAAAACTGCTCGCATGCGCTCCTCGATCTGCTCTCCGTGCTCCCTCCGCTCCCTTACCGCAACATAGAAGGGGCTCCGGTCCCATAGGTGCTCGTGGGAGGACAGTTTCCCCTGATAGTGATGAAGTTAGAGCATGACGTATTTGTAAAGTGTCAACCTTTGTGTGGAGGTCGGGGGCGTGCGATGGTTAACTCCTACCAACCTCCCCCCCCTAGGAGCATGCGTTGATTGCTTTGTTTTGATGACTCATAGATTTTTGCAATAAGTATATGAGTTCTTATGACTAATGATGAGTCCATGAATTATACGCACTCTCACCTTTCCACCATTGCTAGCCTCTCTTGTACCGCGCAACTTTTGTCGGTATCATAAACCCACTATATATCCTTCCTCAAAACAGCCACCATATTATTCCTCAAACAGCCACCATACCTACCTATCATGGCATTTCCATAGCCATTCCGAGATATATTGCCATGCAACTTTCCACCGTTCGGTTCATATGACATGCATCATATTGTCATATTGCCATGCATGATCATGTAGTTGACATCGTATTCGTGGCAAAGCCACCATGCATAATTTTTCATACATGTCACTCTTGTTTCATTGCACATCCCGGTACACCGCCAGAGGCATTCATATAGAGTCATACTTTGTTCTAGTATCGAGTTGTAATATCGAGTTGTAATTCAATGAAAGTGTGATGATCATCATTATTAGAGCATTGTCCCATGTGAGCAAAGGCTTAATAAAGAAAGCCCCTCCAAAAAAAGGCCAAAGAAAAAAAGAAAGGCCCAAAAAAAAGGGAGATTGCTACTATCTTTTTTCCACACTTGTGCTTCAAAGTAGCACCATGTTCTTCATTGTAGAGAGTCTCATGTTTAGTCACTTTCATATGCTAGTGGGAATTTTCTTTATAGAACTTGGCTTGTATATTCCAACGATGTGCTTCCTCAAATGCCCTAGGTCTTCGTGAGCAAGCAAGTTGGATGCGCACCCACTTAGTTTCTTTTGTTGAGCTTTCATACATTTTTAGCTCTAGTGCATCCGTTGCATGGCAAACCCTACTCACTCACATTGATATCTATTGATGGGCATCTCCATAGCCCGTTGATACACCTAGTTGATGTGAGACTATCTCCATCCTTTTTGTCTTCTCCACAACCACCTCTCTATTCCACATAGTGCTATGTCCATGGCTCAAGCTCATGTATTTCGTGAAAGTTGAAAGCTTTGAAAGAATAGAGTATGAAAACAAGTGCTTGGCTGAAACTGGGGTTGTGCATGATATGAATATTTTGTGTGATGAAGAGGGAGCATAGCCAGACTATATGATTTTGTAGGGACAACTTTCTTTAGCCATAGTATTTTGAGAAGACATGATTGCTTTGTTAGTATGCTTGAAGTATTATTATTTCTTATGTCAAAATAGACTTTTGTCTTGAATCTTTCAGATCTAAAAATTCATGCCACAATTAAGAGAATTACATTGAAAACTATATTGGTTAGCATTCCACATCAAAAATTCTGTTTTTATCATTTACCTACTCGAGGACGAGCAGGAATTAAGCTTGGGGATGCTGATACGTCTCCAACGTATCTATAATTTTTTATTGTTCCATGCTATTATATTATCCTTCTAGGATGTTGTATGGGCTTTATCATACACTTTTATATCATTTTTGGGACTAACCTATTAACCAAGAGCCCAGTGCCAGTTTCTGTTTTTCTCCTGTTTTAGAATTTCGCAGAAAAGGAATATCAAACGGAGCCCAATTGACCTGAAAATCAACGGAGACCGTTTTTGGACCAGAAGAAGCCTACGAAGTGCCGGAGGAGGATGAGAGGACCCACGGGCTTCCCACGAGGGTGGGGGGCGCGTGCCCCTCCTCGTGGACAGCCCGTAGCCCCCCTTTGCTTGGCCCCGACTCTAACACCTCCTATATATACTGAAACCTCCCGAAAGAAACCTAGATCGGGAGTTCCGCCGCCGAAAGCCTCCAGTGCCACCAAAAACCAATCTAGACCCTGTTCCAGCACCCTGCCGGAGGGGGAATCCCTCTCCGGTGGCTATCTTCATCATCCCGGCGCTCTCCATGACGAGGAGGGAGTAGTCCACCCTCGGGGCTGAGGGTATGTATCAGTAGCTATGTGTTTGATCTCTCTCTCTCTCTCTCTCTCTCTCTCTCTCTCTCTCTCTCTCTCTCTCTCTCGTGTTCTTGAGATGGCACGATCTTGATGTATCGCGAGCTTTGCTATTCTAGTTGGATCTTATGATGCTTCTCCCCCTCTACTCTCTTGTAATGGATTGAGTTTTCCCTTTGAAGTTATCTTATCGGATTGACTCTTTAAGGATTTGAGAACACTTGATGTATGTCTTGCACGTGCTTATCTGTGGTGACAATGGGATATCATGTGATCCACTTGATGTATGTTTTGGTGATCAACTTGCGGGTTCCGTGACCTTGGGAACCTATGCATAGGGGTTGGCACACGTTTTTGTCTTGACTTTCCGGTAGAAACTTTGGGGCACTCTTTGAAGTTCTATGTGTTTGTGGAATAGATGTTTCTGAGATTGTGTGATGCATATCGTATAATCATGCCCACGGATACTTGAGGTGACAATGGAGTATCGAGGTGACATTAGGGTTTTGGTTGATTTGTGTCTTAAGGTGTTATTCTAGTATGAACTCTATGATAGATTGAATGTTACTACGGACTATTGAATAGATCGATCAGAAAGAATAACTTTGAGGTGGTTTCGTACCCTACCATAATCTCTTCGTTTGTTCTTCGCTATTAGTGACTTTGGGGTGACTCTTTGTTGCATGTTGAGGGCTAGTAATATGATCCAATTATGTTATCCTTGTTGAGAGAACTTGCACTAATGAAAGTATGAACCATAGGCCTTGTCTACTATCATTGCAACACCGTTTATGCTCACGTTTACCACTTGCTACCTTGCTGTTTTTATATTTTCTTATTACAAAAACCTATATCTACCATCCATATTGCACTTGTATCACCATCTCTTCGCCGAACTAGTGCACCTATACAATTTACCATTGTATTGGGTGTGTTGGGAACACAAGAGACTCTTTGTTATTTGGTTGCAGGATTGCTTGAGAGAGACCATCTTCATCCTACGCCTCCCACGGATTGATAAACCTTAGGTCATCCACTTGAGGAAAATTTGCTACTGTCCTACGAACCTCTGCACTTGGAGGCCCAACAATGTCTACAAGAAGAAGGTTGTGTAGTAGACATCAACACTTGCGTAGGATCTGTTCATGTTCATGCTCGGGCACACAACGTCTAATAATACCATCTACTCCTTCTTTATAAAGGTGTGGGTCATCCCAGAAGTAATGTCTTAAATCATAGAAGAACTTTTTCTTTTGCTGGTATGTGATACTAGGTGGTATAAACTTAGAAATGTAATTAGCATAATCAGCATACCATGGAGCAGTACGAAAAGCACTTATGACAGCTAATTGTTCATCAGGAACGCTATCATCAATATGTAGTGGGTCATCAAGAATATTCTCTAACCTAGATAAGTTGTCTGCAACGGGGTTCTCAGCTCCCTTTCTATCAGTAATATGCAAATCAAATTATTGTTGCAGGAGAACCCATCTAATAAGTCTAGGTTTAGCGTCTTTCTTTTCCATAAGATATTTAATAGCAGCATGATCAGTGTGAATAGTTACTTTAGAATCAACAATATAAGGTCTAAACTTATCACAAGCAAATACGACTGCTAAAAATTCTTTCTCGGTAGTAGCATAATTTCTCTGGGCACTGTCTAGAGTTTTACTAGCATATTGGATCACATTCAATTTCTTATCAACTCTTTGTCATAGAACAGCACCTACAGCATAATCACTAGCATCGCACATAATCTCAAAGGGTAAATTCCAGTCAGGAGGCTGGACAATAGGTGCAGAGATCAATGCTTTCTTAAGTATTTCAAATGCTTCTACACAATCATCATCAAAGACAAAAGGAATATCTTTTTGTAAAAGATTAGTCATAGGCCTAGAGATTTTGGAGAAGTCCTTAATCAACCTCTTATAAAACCCGGCATGACCAAGGAAACTTCTTATACCTTTGATGTCCTTGGGACACGACATCTTTTCAATAGCATCAACTTTAGCTTTATCAACTTCAATACCTCTTTTGGAAATTTTATGCCCCAAGACAATGCCTTCATTAACCATAAAGTGGCACTTTTCCCAATTCAAGACAAGATTAGTTTCTTCACATCTCTGCAAAACTCGATCAAGGTTGCTCAAGCAATCATCAAAAGAAGTTCCATAAACGGAAGAGTCATCCATGAAAACCTCAACAATCTTTTCACAAAAATCAGAGAATATAGCCATAATGCATCTTTGAAAGGTAGCAGGTGCATTACATAAACCAAAAGGCATACGTCTATAGGCAAAGGTACCGAAGGGACAAGTAAAAGTGGTCTTTTCTTGATCCCCTTTTGACACATGTATTTGAGAGAAACCGGAATAGCCATCTAGAAAGCAAACATGAGTATGTTTGGATAACCTTTCTAGCATTTGATCAATAAAAGGCAAAGGGTAATGATATTTCTTAGTGGCTTTTTTTAATTTGCGGAAATCAATTACCATCCTATAACCTATAACAATTCTTTGCGGGATCAATTCATATTTATCATTAGGAACAACAGTAATACCTCCCTTCTTGGGGACACAATGGACATGACTTAGCCACTGGCTATCAGCAACTGGATAAATTATACATGCAACTAGAAGCTTTAGTATTTCCTTCCACGCCACTTCTTTCATCTTAGGATTTAACCGTCGTTGATGATCGATAATCGGTTCTGCATCCTCTTCCAACTTTATCTTGTGTTGGCATAAAGTGGGACTAACGCCCTTAAGATCATCCAGAGTGTATCCAATAGCAGCACGATGCTTCTTTAGAGTTTTCAATAATTTCTCTTCTTCCTGCTCTGACAGGTTAGCACAAATAATAACAGGATATATCTTCTTTTCATCGAGATAAACATACTTAAGAGTATTAGGTAATGGTTTAAGTTCAAACACGGGATCACCCTTGGGTGGAGGAGGATCCCCTAGAATTTCAACAGGCAAGTTCTGTTTCAATAAGGGTCCCTGTTTAAAGAATATTTCATCTATTTCCCTTCTCTCATTCATATACATATCATTTTCATGGTCTAGCAGATATTGTTCTAAGGGATCGTTATGAGGTACAACAATAGAAGCAAGACCAATAATTTCATCCTTACTAGGCAATTCTTTATCATGGGGTTGTCTACGAAATTTAGCAAAGTTAAAATCATGAGACATATCCCCTAATCCAACAGTAACAATATCCTTTTCGCAGTCTATCTTAGCATTAACAGTGTTCAAGAAGGGTCTACCAAATATAATGGGGCAAAAATCTTCTTGTGGGGAACCAAGATTAAGAAAATCAACATGGTATTTAACCTTCCCACACAAGACTTCAACATCTCTAACAATCCCCATTGGTGAAATAGTGTCTCTATTGGCAAGCTTAATAGTAACATCAATACCTTCTAGCTCAACAGGTGCAATATCATGCATAATTTCTTCATATAAGGAAATGGGTATTACACTCGCACTAGCACCTACGTCACAAAACCATGATAGCAATGATCTCCTATTTTAACAGAAATAAAAGGCATGCCTACTACAGGTCTATGTTTATTCCTAGTATCGGGTTTGGTGATTCTAGCAGCTTCCTCATGGAGGTAAATAACATGTCCATCTATATTATCGACCAAGAGATCCTTAACCATAGCAACACAAGGTTCAACTTTAATTTGCTCACCGGGTGTAGGTGTTCTAGTATTACTGTTACGAACCACAGTTGAAACTTTAGCATGATCCTTTATTCTAACAGGGAAGGGTGGTTTCTCAATATAAGTAGTAGGGACAATAGGATCAACATTATAAGTGATAATCTTCTCTTCAACTTTAACATGTTCAACTACTTTTACTTCAATGGGAGGACGATATTTAAGCCACTTCTTGCTACTTCTCGAGCTTGCGTTGTATTCCCTCGAAGAGGAAAGGGTGATGCAGCACAGTAGCGTAAGTATTTCCCTTAGTTTTTGAGAACCAAGGTATCAATCCAGTAGGAGACCACGCGTGAGTCCCTCGCACCTGCACAAACAAATAAGAATTTCGCAGCCAATGCGATAAGGGGTTGCCAATCCCTTCATGGTCACTTACGAAAGTGAGATCTTATAGATAGGATAGTATAATATTTTTGGTAATTTTGGTATAAGAACAGAAAATAAATAAAGCAAATTAAAGTTGATGGAAGATAAATATGACGAGAATAGACCCGGGGGCCATAGGTTTCACTAGTGGCTTCTCTCATGAGAGCAGAATTCTACGATGGGTGAACAAATTACTGTCGAGCAATTGATAGAAAAGCGCATAGTTATGAGAATATCTAGGCATGATCATTATATATAGGCATCACGTCCGTAAAAAGTAGACCGAAACGATTCTGCATCTACTACTATTACTCCACACATCGACCACTATCCAGCATGCATCTAAAGTATTAAGTTCATAAGAATAGAGTAACGCTTTAAGCAAGATGACATGATGTAGAGGGATAAACTCAAGCAATATGATATACACCCCATCTTTTTATCCTCAATGGAAACAATACAATACATGCCTTGTTGCCCCTGCTGTCACTGGGAAAGGACACCCCAAGATTGAACCGAAAGCCAAGCACTTCTCCCATTGCAAGAACTATAGATCTAGTTGGCCAAACCAAACCAATAATTCGAAGAGACTTGCAAGGATATTATAATCATACATAAAAGATTTCAGAAAAGAATCAAATATTGTTCATAGATAATATTTATCATAAACCCACAATTCATCGGATCTCGACAAACACACCGCAAAAAGATTACATCATATAGATCTCCTCGAAGATCGAGGAGAACTTTGTATTGAGATCCAAAAAGAGAGAAGAAGCCATCTAGCTAATAACTATGGACTCGAAGGTCTGTGGTAAACTACTCACAACTCATTGGTGAGGATATGGTATTGATGTAGAAGCACTCCGTGATCGATCCCCCCCCTCCGGCGGAGCTTCGGAACAGGCCCCAAGATGGGATCTCATGGGAACAGAAGGTTGCGGCGGTGGAATTAGGCTTTTCTATGTTGCCTCGATGTTTTCAGGGTACATGGATATATATAGGAGGAAGGAGGGCATCGGGGAGCCAGAGGGGGCCCACAAGGGTGGGGGGCGCGCCTGCCCCCCTGGGAGCGCCCTCGACCCTCGTGGCCGCCTCTCTAGTTCCCTCGCGTGTACTCCAAGTCTTCTGTGAAGATACGGTTCCAAAAATAACTCTCCCGAAGGTTTCATTCCGTTTGGACTCCGTTTGATATCCCTTTTCTGCGAAACACTGAAATAGGAAAAAAACAGCAATTTGCACTGGGCCTTGGGTTAGTAGGTTAGTCCCCAAAAATAATATAAAAGTGTATAATAAATCCCATTAAACATCCAAAACAGAATATATAATAGCATGGAACAATAAAAAATTATAGATACGTCGGAGACGTATCAAGCATCCCCAAGCTTAATTCTTGCTCGTCCTCGAGTTGGTAAATGATAAAAATAGAGTTTTTGATGTGGAATGCTAACCAACATAATTCTCGATGTAATTTCTTTATTGTGGCATGAATGTTCAGATCCAGAAGATTCAAGACAAAAGTCTATATTGACATAAGAATAATAATACTTCAAGCATACTAACAAAGCAATCATGTCTTCTCAAAATAACATGGCCAAAGAAAGTTCATCCCTACAAAATCATATAGTTAGGCTATGCTTCATCTTCGTCACACAAAATATTCCAATCATGCACAACCCCGGTTTCAGCCAAGCACTTATTTCATACTTAAATTTTTTCAAACTCTTTCAACTTTCACACAATATATGAGCGTGTGCCATGGACATAGCACTATGTGGAATAGAGTAGTGGTTGTGGAGAAGACAAAAGAGGAAGATGGTCTCACATCAACTAGGCCTATCAATGGGCTATGGAGATGTCCATCAATAGATATCAATGTGAGTGAGTAGGGATTGCCATGCAATAGATGGATTAGAGCTATAAATGTATGAAAGCTCAACAAAAGAAACTAAGTGGGTGTGCATCCAACTTGCTTGCTCACGAAGAGCTAGGGCATTTGAGGAAGCCCATCGTTGGAATATACAAGCCAAGTTCTATGATGAAAATTCCCACTAGCATATGAAAGTGAGTAAACAAGAGACTCTCTATTATGAAGATCATGGTGCTACTTTGAAGCACAAGTGTGGAAAAAGATAGTAGCATTGTCCCTTTTTTCTTTTATTTTTTTCCTTTTTTTCCTTTTCTTTTTCTTTTTTTCTTTTTTGGGCCTTTTTTCTTTGGCCTTTCCTTCGTTTTTTCCTCTTTTTTTTCTTTGGGACCATGCTCTAATAATAATGATCATCACACTTATATTGATTTACAACTCGATATTACAACTCGATACTAGAACAAAGTATGACTCTATATGAATGCCTCCGGCGGTGTACCGGGATGTGCAATGAATCAAGAGTGACATGTATGAAAAATTATGCATGGTGGCCTAGCCACGAATACGATGTCAACTACATGATCGTGCATGGCAATATGACAATGATGAAGCGTGTCACACGAACGGAATGGTGGAAAGTTGCATGGCAATATATCTCGGAATGGCTATGGAAATGCCATGATAGGTAGGTATGGTGGCTGTTTTGAAGAAGGTATATGGTCGGTGTATGGTACCGGCGAAATTGCACGGTACAAGGGAGGCTAGCAATGGTGGAAGGGTGAGAGTGCGTATAATCCATGGACTCAACATTTGTAATAAAGAACTCACATACTTATTGCAAAAGTCTAAAAGTCATCAAAAAAAGTACTACACGCATGCTCCTAGGGGAAGGGTTGGTAGGAGTTAACCATTGCGCGATCCCGACCTCCACACAAAAGATGACACTCAATGAAATACCTCATGCTTCAAATTTGTCACACAACGGTTACCATACGTGCATGCTACGGGGCTTGCAAACCTTAACACAAGTATTTCTCAAATTCACAACTACTCTACTAGCATGACTCTAATATTACCATCCTCATATCTCAAAACAATCATCAAGTATCAAACTTCTCATAATATTCAATGCACTTTATATGAAAGTTTTTACTATACCCATCTTGGATGCCTATCATATTAGGACTAGTTTTATAACCAAAGCACATTACCATGATGTTCTAAAAGACTCTCAAAAGGATATAAGTGAAGCATGAGAGATCAACAATTTCTACAAAATGAAACCACTACCGTGCTCTAAAAGATATAAGTGAAGCACTAGAGCAAAACTATCTTGCTCAAAAGAAATAAGTGAAGCACATAGAGTATTCTAATAATTTCTAAATCGTGTTTATCTCTCTCAAAAGGTGTGTCCTACAAGGATGATTGTGGCAAACTAAAAAGCAAAGACTCAAATCATACATGACGCTCCAAGCAAAACACATATCATGTGGTGAATAAAAATATAGTCTCAAGTATAGTTACCGATAGACGAAGACGAAAGAGGGGATGCCTTCCCGGGGCATCCCCAAGCTTAGGCTTTTGGTTGTCCTTGAATTTTAACTTGGGGTACCTTAGCCATCCCCATGCTTAGGATCTTGCCACTCCTTGTTCCATAGTCCATCAAAGCCATACTCAAAACTTGAAAACTTCACAACACAAAACTTGGCCAAAAATCTCGTGAGCTCCTTTAGTATAAGAAAACAAACCACCACTCAAAGGTACTGTAATGAACTCATTATTTGTTTATATTGGTGTTAAAACTACTATATTCTAACTTCTCTATGATTCATAGCCCCCGATACTACTCATAGATTTATCAAAATAAGCAAACAACACACGAAAAACAGAATCTGTCAAAAACAGAACAGTCTGCAGTAATCTGTAACTTTCGAATACTTCTGTAACCCTATTTTTTGAAATAAATTGGTAAATGTGAGGAGTTTTGTAACATCCCAAAATTTTAAATTTTGGAATGTTATAATAAATAGATAGATTTGATTGCTGTTTGCTGTGCTGAGTGAAATTGAGTGAAATTTGAAACTTTTGAAAGTTAAATGAGAGGGAATAAAATGACTTTCCCAAAACTTTCACTTTGCTTTTGATCTCCGAGGGAATTCAAATTCTTTTCAACACAAAACCCTAGAGTGAAGATAATATGACTTCTTCCATTTATTTTAAATGATAAAGGGCTTTGAAAGGATTTTGAATTTCTTCCTCGCAATATTTTCAATTCAGAAACTTTAAGCAACTCAATGATTTTCCCGAGAGAAGATAAAATGACTTCTTCAAATTATAGGAAATATGAGTTGGAAGTTTTTCTGAAACTTTTTGCAACTCAATTTCAAATGTTGAGTTATTTGGTTTTTATTCAAATTATTTTTCTCCAAAAATATATTACATGGAAAATAGGGTAACATGATTCCCTACAGCAGAAAATTGGAGAGAAATAATTTTGAAATAATTTTGGTATTTTAAAGTGATTTTTATTGGATTTTATTCGCAACAGTAGGACCTTTTTATTTATTAGATTTTGTGGGCATTTTATTTGGCAGTAGGAAAATGTTCATGTTGTAGGGCTTATTTTTCTGCAAAATTTGATATATTATATGCCTATAGGATATTTTTTATTTATTCTGATTTTATTCGTTTCTCTGTCGGTTAAAAAAATGTTTTAAAAAAAGTTCTTCCGCCGACTGGGCCGGCCCAGCACCCGAGCCAGGCCCAGCCCAGCAGCCCCGTCGCCCTTCGTCCTCAGGACGGACTCCCGCTGCCGCCGCCATGGGAGCCGTCGCCGCCCCGGACTCCCTCTCCCTTGCCCCCTCCTCCACGCAAGAAGCTCCCCGCCCGCCTTTATAAGCCGCCGCCGCCCCGTTCCTCCCCTCGCATCGCACCGCCGCCGCATCGCCAAGCCGCCGCCGCCGCCGCTGCTTTGCTCCGCCGCCGCAGCAGCCATTGTTCGCCGCCGCTGCCGCTGCTGCCTCCCCTCGCCGCAGCCGCGCCTTGCCTCCTCTCGCCGCAGTCGTGCCTCGCCTGCCTTGCCGCAGCCACGCCTCGCCTGCCCCGTCGCCCGCCACGAGCCTCGCCGGAGTTCATCGCCGGCGAGATTCGATCCAATACGTCGCCCGGTTTTTCTTGCCGAACCGGCGGTTTTTCGTCGGAAAAACCATAGGTAAAAAAAAACCGCTTCGGTTTTCTGTTTTAATTAGGTTTTCTTTTTAGATTGGTTTTTTTTAGGGTTTAGTTCTACAGTGAACGTTCACTGGTTAAGCCCTAATAGCGAGCGTTCGCTCGATAGTTTTTTTCTTTTTCTTTTATTTTCGGCCAGGGACTTGTCTGTAATTACTATTTTTACAGAATAGTCCCTAATCTTCTTTCGGCCATATCTTTTTGTCAGTTAGTCCAAATCCAACGAAACCAACGCCCACGTCTTCGTTACGAAGCCCTCTTTCCAGTAATACAACTTCAACATGTTTTTGAAAAGTTTAAAATTTGAATTCAACTAGTTTTAGATTCAAATTTGTTTTGATCATAACTTGAGTTTCGTAGCTCCGTTTTAGTTGATTCCTTTTGCAAATCGAAGCTCTTGACCTAAACTTTCCGATAAGACCAAATTCACATAATTTTGGTACTGTTGGAAATTGTTTTGTGTTCCAAGAGTCATTCGTGTGTTTTCGAAGTTTTCCGAAGAGTTTATTCGCTCTGTCAGATCTTTCTGAGTGATTGCTTATGTGTGGTTGCTATTGCTTGCTTACGATAGATTGATCGGAGTGTGACGAGTAGATCTATCAAGAGTTTTGAGTGCGAATCATCTTCATCAACTTTGCAGGCAAGTTCACACTTTGATCATATTTTCCAATACCCAGTTTTCATTGCATTAGTTATATCCTCAAACACATTGCATCAGTAGGATAAATTAACTTTTGGGATTGGGAAGTAGATTGAGGTAGAACCTATTACCTGCATTACATTCAAACCCTTGGGAGTTACTCTACGTTTGCTGTTAGGAGATGCTATGCTCGTAGACGCGGTTTGGGTTTGAGTGAAATCCATGACAGATGTGAGTTGTTAATTAATGGTTCAACTTAAGGTGGCAACTTTAATACACATGTGGGTGGATTGAGGCATCTGGGTATTCCAGGATTGCATGTTTTTCTTTAGGACCGCCACCCAGGCTCAAAGGGATCATGAGATTTTTCATGCTAGAAACTTCCGTGTGCAGCCACATGCCATTATGGGCTCTAGCATAGTTGAGTAAGTTGTGGGAAACCTTTCCATGATGGGCTAGCAGATGTAGTTGGGTTTTGTAGGTGTACCGGCCTATCTATCTGGTTAAGGGGACCTCTTCGGAAAGACTGTGTCTCGGTCATCCGTTTCTCAAACACCATGCAGTGCGAGAAACCAAACGGAGGCGATCGAGTCTTGTGGGGAAAGTGCACAAACCTCTGCAGAGTGTACAAACTGATCATGATTAGCCGTGTCCCCGGTTATGGACATCTTGAGTATCTGGTATTTCGATTATCATGTGCATCTCAACACGTTACTTTAATTTAATTTTGTTGGGTTTAATGATTACTTTTAATTGGGGTTGAGAGGATGTCTATCTTCTCAACGATGTTTCAACTACCATGATAGTTAATTAAAATGCATTCCTTTGAAGTAGGGAAAAATTGGCTTTACGCAAAAACTTTACCCTTACAGCCTCCACCAGCCAAATATGCATGTAGTTCTAGGCCTTATTCATCATTATCGTTATAGTGTGAATTTGCCAGTACATTCAATGTACTGACCCGTTTTCGGGCTGCAACGTTTTATGTTGCAGGATTATCTTACGACGAGTAAGTGATACGTTAGGGGTTACGATTTCTACACTCAACTTTGCCGTTGGTGTTGATGGGAATCCACAACCTTGTTGCTTCTGCTATGATCGATTGAGGTAATAGTATTTACGTTACTTAATACATGTGATTTACCTCTGTTATAAATCCTGTTTGTACTGTGTGTGTCAGCATACCGATCCAGGGATGACACAGAACACAGAGACTTCGGTCCATTCGGATCGTGGTCGCTACAAGATGGTATCAGAGCACATGTTGACTGTAGGACGTGACCCTAGATATTGGCCAGACCATAGGAAAGGATTTCTTTAAAACTATCTTTTTCAAAAGATTCTTATCCCTCTTCTTTTCTGAGCTTTGTCAAAACTTTCCCTTTGACCTTAAATAGTTAGACAATACCCTTTACCATTTGGATCACTTCGGAGTAAAGAGGATTTTGCCATACATTGGAAGTGTTGAAGCTACAACAATGGATACTCCGAAGGTTTGAAGAGTTGACAACTTTGAAGAGATGATGACCTTTAGAAGACCAAACCCCTATTACGTACTTACGTTAGATGCGATGATTGTGAGCCGTCATTTGTTTGATGTTTTTCGATGGCCACAAAACAAAACCCGTCTTTTCAAAAAACCTTTGTTTGTATTGAGTGTATCTCTCCCCACCTTCCGAATCTCATCCCAAAACCCTTGGACCCAATAGAGGATGACTGAAGATAGACTTGAAGTCTCTGGACCAATGACCCAGCCGGAGGCAGAATTATGGATACAAAACATGGAGGATCACTTCAGGAGAAATTTTATAGCAAGGAAGTATGATGTTCAATACGCTCTTCAGTACTTTACAAAAAGTGCTGCAACATGGTGGAAGATGCATCAAGCCATACAAGGATGTAATAGAGCAGAAAATTGGGAAGAATTCAAGAAGACCCTGTTAGGATCCCGTCTCATCCGCAAGCATGGTGACAAGCCGAAGAAGAAACTTTGTGCCTGTAGGATTTGTGGAGAAATAGGACACACCCGGGAGGAGCACAAGGATGAATGCCCTAATTGTGAAGGAAGTCACCTAGCTGAAGAATGCCCAACTAGGCAGATTACTTGTTTCTTGTGTGAAGGAACTACCCATTACCCTGCTCAGTGCCACATTTACCCCATGGTAGAACGAACTGTCCAGCAGAAGAAAGAAGCAATGAAAGAAGTCCTCGAGGAAACCCTAAGGGGATCCGCGATGGAGGAAGATATTGACGACCCTGGTGGAGAAGGACTAGATAGATATTATTCCCGTGCTTGCTACTCATGTGGAAAAGAAGGACATTTTTCACAGCATTGCACAAATGAAAGCCATGAGTATCTGGGAGACTTCCCGACAGAAGAAGTGGAGTTTGATCCACAAAAGATAGAAGAATTGATAGGAACGAAGAAGTCGAGGAAGAGAAAGAGCATGTGTCCTCAGAAGAACCCAATTTCTGCAAAAAAGGACCTGAGTGACGTCACATGTTATCGGTGCAAGGATTTAGGTCATTATGCTATCAAATGCCCAACCAGGAAATGGAGAACCCAGTGAACCAGGATAGTCACCATGAAGCCCTTAGATTGTCTTATGACATTAGTTTACACTACAAGGAAGTAGAGCATTTTACTAAGAGAAGTTCTAGACCGGAGGAAGATTGATCTGAGTAGTTGAGATTTTCATATTGGAATGAAGCATGTAGATGAATATGGAATACCCTTTATTACAATGTTGAGTTGAGTATGGAAATAACATTGTAGTAGTTCGTGAAGAAATGGAAGTTGAGATGTTTGGAATCTCATAGTTATGAGTCGTTGGATGATTGAGAGTGCCCCTCTTGCTATCTCACCCAGACCCAAAACCTAGAACCCTTGGAGTAGTTGACCCCAAACCTTTCTCGGACAAAAGACTCCATTTTTACCCAAGGATGTCCGTATGTTGTCCTGAGAACCCTTTTATCTTATGACTACAGATGACAACCCTTTACGAGTCTTTTCTCAAAGGCCCGGAAACCATCATGACCCTGACTAGCGATCAGGATTATCCAAAGATCCTGAAGGACATGATGAAGCATATTCAACTGGAAGGAGATGCAGTTTACAAGGGTTATCCCTTCATGGAGAAAGGAGATGAACTTTGGTACGTGGAGGTACACCTCCACTGTGTGAAAGGAGTTTGCCCAAAGACTATGGGTCAATACTTTTTCATCTCCCGAGTACCACGAACAACGTTCTTCAATTCTGTTCAAGAAGCTGCTATGGAGGCCATACGTCAAATTGGAGAAATACTCGAGGCAAGACTTCGTTATACCCAGGGATGCCTGAGTATGATGCAGGCAGAGATGATGGAGATGAAGCACACAGCCAATAGTATGAAGCAAAAGATTGACGATTTTAAGAATCACGTTGCACAATTCCAGTGGGACTGAAGCATCCTTAGCTAGGACGAATGGATATAGATGGAAGAACTTCTTGACCATACCAGACTATCTAGATAGTAGAAATTGTAGTGAAGCACCTTTGTAACTGGAGTATTAAATTACTGGTTCAAGTAGTAATACAAGATTTGATATGAGGAGAATATGGATTTTGGATGAACCAGTGCATTTTGTTTAGTTGAACCTTATTGTGTGAACCCTGGACCCATAGGAAGGAATGTGTTGCTCCAAGGAGTAGAGTTTGCACAAATAGCTGGAGTTATGTTTGATATGAAGTTTACCCCAAGGTTATGAAGGAAAGAATTATGATTGGATTTTACGAGGGTGTAAAGCTGGAGTATGGAACTACAGTGACCCCAAGGATTGAGTTATGGATACACAAGTTCTGACGTGGACCCTTTAGCCGAGGACCTAAGGAGGCTACGTAATCATAAGGAAACCACGGGACTTGTCAGTAGTAATATGTTCTGCTGTAGTAAAGCAGTGCATTTTGCTAGGGATTGTACCAAGAAGAAGGAGTTTTGTGCCAAGTATTGGAGTTGAAGCCTGCAATGGAAATGTAGTAGACCATAGTAAGTTGAGAATTGGTGAAGTTAGCAGCCTGGTATTGATTTTGGATTTTATGAGTTGTTACTCTATAGTGATGAGTGAAGACATGATGCATGGAAGAAGATTTTGAAGAAACTAGTGTTATTCATTTTAAGTGTGGTAGAACCCAACACTGTTACCGAATACGCTAGCTAGTGGTTAGTTACGTCAGACTTGGAGTGGATTGCCCAAGGATGAGTCTGAGTAATTACATCGTAGTTTTACCTAAGAGAAGTAAAGGATACTTGGATGGATTTAAGAAAACCAAGGAAGTTGGATGTTGGAAGAATGATCAGTTGCAACCCGATGATGAGATCAAGTGTTGCTAGTAATGAGATGGGCCATAACCCACAGGCCCCAGGACCTGACAAGAAAGCAAGCACATTCTTGCTGAAGGAAAACCCCTGGTAGAAGTTACGACCTTTGTCAATAGACAATCTTATAGGTTTTGCGCTAAACCCGAGGGTTGAGAAACGTTAGATGTTTTGTTTGACTTGCAGAATCAATGGATATGTTCGAACTCAGTTCGTTGACAAGAGAAATTCTGCAAAGCTTGTGAGGATGACCGAGTGTTAGAATGCGAGGTTCACTAAACCATATACAAGGTAATAATTTGGGTGCGGGATGGATTGATCACCATACCTACTTACTCTTATTATTCGCCTCTGTTATACGGGATGGTAAATCTGAGTGACTTACATATAGTAGAGAGACGACGATGTCAAAACCTTGTTTAAACCTTAGAATGGTATAGAAGTTTTTCCCTTGTACACGGCATGTTGTTGCCAACCGTAGGATATACGGTGAGGATGAAGCCCATACCCGTTTTCTGCAGGGACCCAATTAATTTGATTCGTGACCACCATGAGAGAACGATATTTGTTTAGTATTGGCGCCAGACCTGTCAGTTAAGAAGAACCAGTCCCGAAAGAGCCTTACCAAGAGGAAAGGATATAAGGAATTGAGGACGGCAATTTTGCCACTACCGAAAGAGCCCCAGGGAAGGAGTTACCCTAAAGATTTGAGAAGACCGACGCAGTCAACCCAAAGGATGGAGTACCTGAGTTTTGATGGAACCGTATCCATGTTCCTAAGTGTGGTAGCACACTAGGCCATACCAATCAGTGATTTGTTAGGAGACCCCAAACCCTAACCTACTTCTTGCTAGCCTCTCCGAATCTCGAGGACGAGATTCATTTTAAGTGTGGTAGTTTGTAACATCCCAAAATTTTAAATTTTGGAATGTTATAATAAATAGATAGATTTGATTGCTCTTTGATGTGCTGAGTGAAATTGAGTGAAATTTGAAACTTTTGAAAGTTAAATGAGAGGGAATAAAATGACTTCCCCAAAACTTTCACTTTGCTTTTGATCTCCGAGGGAATTCAAATTCTTTTCAACACAAAACCCTAGAGTGAAGATAATATGACTTCTTCCATTTATTTTAAATGATAAAGGGCTTTGAAAGGATTTTGAATTTATTCCTCGCAATATTTTCAATTCAGAAACTTTAAGCAACTCAATGATTTTCCCGAGAGAAGATAAAATGACTTCTTCAAATTATAGGAAATATGAGTTGAAAGTTTTTCTGAAACTTTTTGCAACTCAATTTCAAATGTTGAGTTATTTGGTTTTTATTCAAATTATTTTTCTCCAAAAATATATTACATGGAAAATAGGGTAACATGATTCCCTACAGCAGAAAATTGGAGAGAAATAATTTTGAAATCATTTTGGTATTTTAAAGTGATTTTTATTGGATTTTATTCGCAACAGTAGGACCTTTTTATTTATTAGATTTTGTGGGCATTTTTTTTGGCAGTAGGAAAATGTTCATGTTGTAGGGCTTATTTTTCTGCAAATTTTGATATATTATATGCCTATAGGATATTTTTTATTTATTCTGATTTTATTCGTTTCTCTGTCGGTTAAAAAAATTGTTTTAAAAAAAGTTCTTCCGCCGACTAGGCCGGCCCAGCACCCGAGCCAGGCCCAGCCCAGAAGCCCCGTCGCCCTTCGTCCTCAGGACGGACTCCCGCCGCCGCCGCCATGGGAGCCGTCGCTGCCCCGGACACCCTCTCCCTTGCCCCCTCCTCCACGCAAGAAGCTCCCCGCCCGCCTTTATAAGCCGCCGCCGCCCCGTTCCTCCCCTCACATCGCACCGCCGCCGCATCGCCAAGCCGCCGCCGCCGCAGCCATTGTTCGCCGCCGCTGCTGCCTCCCCTCGCCGCAGCCGCGCCTTGCCTCCTCTCGCTGCAGCCGCGCCTCGCCTGCCTCGCCGCTGCTTTGCTCCGCCGCCGCCCCAGCCATTGTTCGCAGCCGCTGCCGCTGCTGCCTCCCCTCGCCGCAGCCGCGCCTTGCCTCCTCTCGCCGCAGCCGCGCCTCGCCTGCCTCGCCGCAGCCACGCCTCGCCTGCCCCATCGCCCGTCGTGAGCCTCGCCGGAGTTCATCGCCGGCGAGATTTGATCCAATACGTCGCCTGGTTTTTCTCGCCGAACCGGCGGTTTTTCGTCGGAAAAACCATAGGTAAAAAAAAACCGCTTCGGTTTTCTGTTTTAATTAGGTTTTCTTTTTAGATCGGTTTTATTTTTTTAGGGTTTAGTTATACAGTGAACGTTCACTGGTTAAGCCCTAATAGCGAGCGTTCGCTCGATAGTTTTTTTCTTTTTCTTTTATTTTCGGCCAGGGACTTGTCTGTAATTACTATTTTTACAGAATAGTCCCTAATCTTCTTTCGGCCATATCTTTTTGTCAGTTAGTCCAAATCCAACGAAACCAACGCCCACGTCTTCGTTACGAAGCCCTCTTTCCAGTAATACAACTTCAACATGTTTTTGAAAAGTTTAAAATTTGAATTCAACTAGTTTTAGATTCAAATTTGTTTTGATCATAACTTGAGTTTCGTAGCTCCGTTTTATTTGATTCCTTTTGCAAATCGAAGCTCTTGACCTAAACTTTCCGATAAGGCCAAATTCACATAATTTTGGTACTGTTGGAAATTGTTTTGGGTTTCAAGAGTCATTCGTGTGTTTTCGAAGTTTCCCGAAGAGTTTATTCGCTCTGTCTGATCTTTCTGAGTGATTTCTTATGTGTGGTTGCTATTGCTTGCTTACGATAGATTGACCGGAGTGTGACGAGTAGATCTATAAAGAGTTTTGAGTGCGAATCATCTTCATCAACTTTGCAGGCAAGTTCACACTTTGATCATATTTTCCAATACCCAGTTTTCATTGCATTAGTTATATCCTCAAACACATTGCATCAGTAGGATAAATTAACTTGTGGGATTGGGAAGTAGATTGAGGTAGAACCTATTACCTGCATTACATTCAAACCCTTGGGAGTTACTCTACGTTTGCTGTTAGGAGATGCTATGCTCGTAGACGTGGTTTGGGTTTGAGTGAAATCAATGACAGATGTGAGTTGTTAATTAATGGTTCAACTTAAGGTGGCAACTTTAATACACATCTGGGTGGATTGAGGCATCTGGGTATTCCAGGATTGCCTGTTTTTCTTTTGGACCGCCACCCAGGCTCAAAGGGATCATGAGATTTTTCATGCTAGAAACTTCCGTGTGCAGCCACATGCCATTATGGGCTCTGGCATAGTTGAGTAAGTTGTGGGAAACCTTTCCATGATGGGCTACCAGATGTAGTTGGGTTTTGTAGGTGTACTGGCCTATCTATCTGGTTAAGGTGACCTCTTAGGAAAGACTGTGTTTCGGTCATCCGTTTCTCAAACACCATGCAGTGCGAGAAACCAAACAGAGGCGATCGAGTCTTGTGGGGAAAGTGCACAAACCTCTACAGAGTGTACAAACTGATCATGATTAGCCGTGTCCCCGGTTATGGACATCTTGAGTATCTGGTATTTGGATTATCATGTGCATCTCAACACGTTACTTTAATTTAATTTTGTTGGGTTTAATGATTACTTTTAATTGGGGTTGAGAGGATGTCTATCTTCTCAATGATGTTTCAACTACCATGATAGTTAATTAAAATGCATTCCTTTGAAGTAGGGAAAAATTGGCTTTACGCAAAAACTTTACCCTTACAGCCTCCACCAGCCAAATATGCATGTAGTTGTAGGCCTTATTCATCATTATCATTATAGTGTGAATTTGCCAGTACATTCAATGTACTGACCCATTTTCGGGCTGCAACGTTTTATGTTGCAGGATTATCTTACGACGAGTAAGTGATACGTTAGGGGTTACGATTTCTACACTCAACTTTGTCGTCGGTGTTGATGGGAATCCACAACCTTGTTGCTTCCGCTATGATCGATTGAGGTAATAGTACTTACGTTACTTAATACATGTGATTTACCTCTGTTATAAATCATGTTTGTACTGTGTGTGTAAGCATACCGATCCAGGGATGACACAGAACACAGAGACTTCGGTCCATTCAGATCGTGGTCGCTACAAGTTTGTCTACTAATCATCTGCAAAAAGAATCAACTAAAAAGCACTCCCCAGTAAAAAATTACAGCTAATCTCATGAGCGATAAAGTTTCTGTTTTTTACAGCATGATCGCATAAACTTCACCCAAGTCTTCCCAAAGGTTCTACTTGGCACAAACACAAATTAAACACAAAACCACATCTAAACATAAGCTAGATGTATTATTTATTGCTAAACAGAAGCAAAAAACAAAGAAAATAAAACTGGGTTGCCTCCCAACAGGCGCTATCATTTAACGCCCCTAGCTAGGCATGATACAAGAATATATCTAGGTATTGCCATCTTTGGTAGGCAATCCATAAGTGGCTCTCATAATAGATTCATAAGGTAATTTGATTTTCTTTCTAGGAAAGTGTTCCATGCCTTTCCTTAATAGAAATTAGAATCTAATATTTCCTTTCATCATATCAATAATTGCACCAATCGTTCTAAGGAAAGGTCTACCAAGAATAATAGGACATGAAGGTTTGCAATCTATGTCAAGAACAATGAAATCTACGGGCACATAATTCCTATTGGCAACAATAAGAACATCATTAATTCTTCCCATAGGTTTCTTAATGGTAGAATCCGCAAGATGCAAATCTAAAGAACAATCATCAAGTTCATGAAAACCTAACATATCACACAAAGTTTTTGGAATTGTGGAAACACTTGCACCCAAATCACATAAAGAAAATCATTCATGATCTTTAATTTTAATTTTAATAGTAGGTTCCCACTCATCATAAAGCTTTCTACGGATAGAAACTTCTAACTCAAGTTTTTCTTCATAAGATTGCATCAAAGCATCAACTATGTGTTTGGTAAAAGCCTTATTTTGACTATAAGCATGCGGAGAATTTAGTACAGATTGCAACAAGGAAATACAATCTATTAAAGAGAAATTATCATAATTGAATCCCTTGAAATCCAAAATAGCGGGTTCATCACTATGCAAAGTTTTAATCTCTTCAATCCCACTTTTAACAATTTTAGCATCAAGATCTAAAAACACCGAATCATTGGGATGCCTTTTAACTAAAGTAGACTTATCTCCAGTCCCATCTTTATCAAGATTCATACTAGAAAACAAGGATCTAATAGGAGACACATCAATAATTTTCAGATCTTCATCTTTATTTTCATGATAATTAGAAGAACACGCTTTCATAAAGCATTTTTTTAGAACGCATCCTAGTGGTTCTTTCTTTGCACTCACCAATGGAAATTCTCATGGCTTTGAGAGACTCATTGATATCATGCTTAGGTGTAATAGATCTAAGTTTCAAAGAATCAACATCAAGAGTAATTCTATCCATGTTTCTAGCCAACTCATCAATCTTAAGCAATTTTTCTTCAAGCAAAGCATTGAAATTCTTTTGCAAATTCATAAACTCTTTAACACTAGTCTCAAATTCAGAGGGCATCTTGCCCAAATTTCCATAAGAGTTATTGTAGGAATTACCATAATTATTAGATGAATTACTAGGAAAAGGCATAGGATAAAAGTTTCCTCTATAAGCATTGTTACCAAAATTATTCCTACCAACAAAATTCACATCCAAAGATTCATTATTATTTTCAATCAACGTGGATAAAGGTGTATCATTAGGATCAGAAGAAGCTCTCTTAGTAGCAAATAATTTCATAAGTTCATCCATCTTTCCACTCAAAACACTAATCTCTTCAATAGCATGCACTTTTTTACTAGTAGATCTTTCGGTGTGCCATTGAGAGTAGTTAACCATAATATTATCTAGGAGTTTGGTAGCTTCTCCTAAGGTGGTTTCCATGAAAGTGCCCCACGTGGCCGAATCTAAAAGATTTCTAAAAGCAAAATTCAATCTAGCATAAAAGTTTTGTATAATCATCCATAAGTTCAAACCACATGTAGGACAATTACGTATCATTAATTTCATTCTCTCCCAAGCTTGTGCAACATGCTCATGATCTAGTTGCTTAAAATTCATAATATCGTTTCTAAGAGAGATAATCTTAGCGGGAGGAGAATACTTAGAGATAAAGGCATCTTTGGACTTATTACATGAATCAATACTATTTCTAGGCAAAGAGGAAAACCAAGTTTTAGCATGATCTATAAGTGAAAACGGAAATAGCTTCAGTTTACCAATATCATTATCTGTCTCCCTCTTCTTTTGCATATCACACAAATCAACAAAGTTGTTTAGATGGGTAGCGGCATCTTCACTAGGAAGGCCAGAAAATTGATCTTTCATGACAAGATTCAACAGAGCAACATTGATCTCACAAGATTCAGCATCGGTAATAGGAGCAATAGGCGTGCTAATAAAATCATTATTGTTGGTATTGGAGAAGTCACAAAATTTGGTATTGTTTTGAGCCATAGTGACAAGCAAGCAATCCAACACACAAGAAGACAAGAGGCAAGCGAACGATAAACACACGGAAAATGAAGGGTGAATAAAACGGCAAGGATTAAGTGGGGGAGAGGAAAATGAGAGGCAAATAATGTAGTGCGAAGGATAAGGGTTTGTGATAGGTACTTGGTATATGACTTTTGTGTAGATCTCCCCGGCAACGGCGCCAGAAATTCTTCTTGCTACTTCTCGAGCTTGCGTTGTATTCCCTCGAAGAGGAAAGGGTGATGCAGCACAGTAGCGTAAGTATTTCCCTTAGTTTTTGAGAACCAAGGTATCAATCCAGTAGGAGACCACGCGCGAGTCCCTCGCACCTGCACAAACAAATAAGAAATTCGCAGCCAACATGATAAGGGGTTGTCAATCCCTTCACGGTCACTTACGAAAGTGAGATCTTATAGATAGGATAGTATAATATTTTTGGTATTTTTGGTATAAGAACAGAAAGTAAAGAAAGCAAAGTAAAGTAGATGGAAGATTAATTTGATGAGAATAGACCCGGGGGCCATAGGTTTCACTAGTGGCTTCTCTCATCATAGCAGAATTCTACGGTGGGTGAACAAATTACTGTCGAGCAATTGATAGAAAAGTGCATAGTTATGAGAATATATAGGCATGATAATTATATATAGGCATCACGTCCGTAACAAGTAGACCGAAACGATATTACTCCACACATCGACTGCTATCCAGCATGCATTTAGAGTATTAAGTTCATAAGAATAATAACGCTTTAAGCAAGATGACATGATGTAGAGGGATAAACTCAAGCAATATGATATAAACCCCATCTTTTTATCCTCGATGGCAACAATACAATACGTGCCTTGTTGCCCCTGCTGTCACTGGGAAAGGACACCGCAAGATTGAACCCAAAGCCAAGCACTTCTCCCATTGCAAGAACTATAGATCTAGTAGGCCAAACCAAACCAATAATTCGAAGAGACTTGCAAGGATAATATAATCATACATAAAAGATTTCAGAAAAGAATCAAATATTGTTCATAGATAATCTTGATCATAAACCCACAATTCATCGAATCTCGACAAACACACCGCAAAAAGATTACATCAAATAGATCTCCTCGGAAATCGAGGAGAACTTTCTATTGAGATCCAAAAGGAGAGAAGAAGCCATCTAGCTAATAAGTATGGACCCAAAGGTCTGTGGTAAACTACTCACAACTCATTGGTGAGGCTATGGTGTTGATGTAGAAGAACTCCGTGATCGATACCCCCTCCGGCGGAGCTCCGAAATAGGCCCCAAGATGGGATCTCACGGGAACAAAAGGTTGCGGCGATGGAATTAGGGTTTTCTCTGTTGCCTCGATGTTTTGAGGGTACATGGATATATATAGGAGGAAGGAGGGCATTGGGGGAGCCAGAGGGGGCCCATGAGGGTGTGACAGGCGCACCCTGGACCCTCGTGGCCGCCTCTCTCGCTCCCTCAAGGGTACTCCAAATCTTCTGTGAAGATACGGTTCCAAAAATAACTCTCCCGAAGGTTTCATTCCGTTTGGACTCCGTTTGATATCCCTTTTCTGCGAAACACTGAAATAGGCAAAAAAAACAACACTTTGCACCGGGCCTTGGGTTAGTAGGTTAGTCCCAAAAATAATATAAAAGTGTATAATAAAGCCCATTAAACATCCAGAACAGAATATATAATAGCATGGAACAATAAAAAATTATAGATACGTTGGAGACATATCACTTCTCCTTAGGGAGATCAATATGAGTAGCAAATGATTCACAGAAAGAAGCTATATCTCAAAGTCAAGTCCATATTCAGTGCTAAATTCATGGAAAACATCGGTATCCATGAAAGATTTAACTCAATCAAACTTAGGGGTTATACCTGACTCCTTACCTTCGTCGAGATCCCAATCTTCAGAGTTGCGTTTAATTCTTTCCAATAGATCCCATTTGAATTCAATAGTCTTCATCATAAAAGAACCAATACAAGAAGTATCGAGCATGAAGCGATTATTGAGAGAAAGCCGAGCATAAATTTTTTGAATGATCATTTCTCTTGAGGGCTCATGATTGGGGCATGAATATAACATTGACTTAAGCCTCCCCCAAGCATGAGGGATACTTTCTCCTTCGTGAGGCAAATTTTATATATATATATATATATATATATATATATATATATATATATATATATATATATATATATATATATATATATATATATATATATATATATATATATATATATATATATATAATTACGATCACAATGAGCCTGATGTATAGGATAGAACTTCTGATGAAATTCCAATTTCAATCGATTGTAGTTCCATGATCCAATATCATCGCATAGCCTAAACCATGTCAATGCATCTCCCTTCAAAGATAAAGGGAAGACCTTCTTCTTGATAACATCCTCGGGCATACCTGCAAGCTTAAATAATCCACAAACTTCAAGCACATAGATTAGGTGCAAATCGGGATGCAGTGTTCCATCTCCTGTAAAGGGATTAGCTAGCAGTTTCTCTATCATACCCAAAGGAATTTCAAAGCAAACATTTTTAGTATGTTCAGTAGGTTGAGGAGAAACTCTTTGCTCTACTGGTCGGGGTGAAGATACCCCGAACAAGCCCCTCAAAGGATTATGAGCCATAGTAACAGGTGACAGTAAATTTCAGCACACTATATAAATTTGTCCTTACCAAATTCAACTTACCAAATACGCTTCACTCCCCGGCAACGGCGCCAGAAAAGAGTCTTGATGACCCACAAGTGTAGGGGATCTATCGTAGTCCTTTCGATAAGTAAGAGTGTCGAACCCAACGAGGAGCATAAGGAAATGATAGGCAGTTTTCAGTAAGGTATTTTCTGCAAGCACAGAAATTATCGGTAACAGATAGTTTTGTGATAAGATAATTGGTAACAAGTAAATAATAGTAAAAGTAAATAAGGTGCAGCAAGATGGCCCAATCCTTTTTGTAGAAAAGGACAAGCCTGGGCAAACTCATATATAAAGGAAAGCGCTCCCGAGGACACATGAGAATTATCGTCAAGCTAGTTTTCATCACGCTCATATGATTCGCGTTCGTTACTTTGATAATTTGGTATGTGGGTGGACCGGTGCTTGGGTGCTGCCCTTACTTGGACAAGCATCCCACTTATGATTAACTACTATTGCAAGCATCCGCAACTACAAAAGAAGTATTAAGGTAAACCTAACCATAGCATGAAACATATGGATCCAAATCAGCCCCTTACGAAGCAACACATAAACTAGGGTTTAAGCTTTTGTCACTCTAGCAACCCATCATCTACTTATTACTTCCCAATGCCTTCCTCTAGGCCCAAACAATGGTGAAGTGTTTGTGATGCCTCAACACCGATGCTCGACAAGACTTCCATATGTTCTGGGTTTCACCGTGTGTTTCTTTTGTGCTCGCTCTATTTTTTTCATTGCATCATGTCATCATGCCATCATGTCTTTAATTTTTAAAACTCAACTAAATAAATTGTATGGATCTTTGGTCCATTTAAATTGAGGGATACTCACTATGGTAACTTATCTTTATAACATATAAAAGCCTCTAAATATTTCCAGGGAGCTATATTAAAAATATTCCATTGATGTGGAATTGACCATAACACACTTGCAAATATTCGTCATATTCTTTTCTACTACAATTTTTGACTCTGTAACATTCCTCGAAATTCTTTTTTCGTTTATCGAGGTTCCTCCAAAAACCTCAACATTTTTGGACACTTCAAAAACCAAGTCCTAGTTCAAACCCATTTGAATTAAATTCAAATGAGTTTGAATTACATCATTCAATCATGCCTCCCGGGCCCAATCACCCCGACCCGCTCCTCTTGCTCTCTCCCACATTCCATCCCGCAGCGCCGCTACTTCTCTGGCTCGGTCCCCTCCCTCTCCCTTCATCCTCCTCTCCCTCGTCCACCGTCGCACACACACAGGGAGGAGCGAGCCCCTGCCCCGTGCTACACCTCCACCCTCACTGACTCCCCTGCCTTCTTCCTCCTCCGCATCTGCGCGCCGCGGCTCCCTCTCTCCTACGTGCGCCGCCTCCGCGCAGGGCATCGAAGTCGCCATCGTCCTCGCGTGCGCCGCCGCCTGCAGTTCCTCATCGCGCCACGCCGCAGTCGGCAACCACCAGGCGGCCAACCCCGATGGCCCCGTCGGCCTCCTCGTCGTGCCCGCCCGACACGTCGCCGGTTCAGCTGCGGGCCAGCGTCGCCGAAGCCCGAGCTCGCATGCCTCCTCGTCTGACCACGACCAGCGTCGCCGCCCCAAGCTCCACCACTTGCTCGTCGAGCCGCCCTCCGCCTCCTCCTTGTCGCCCCGGCCGTCTCCGGCCTGGATCCGGAGGGATCCGGCCGCGGTCCGCCCCGTCTGCCGTCCTCGCCACTACATAGGCCATGGCCTCCACCACCACCGACCTCCCCTGCCTTCATTCTCAACACGTCGCCGTCCGCCTTTTGCTGCTGCCCTCGAGCCCTTCGGCTTGTTTTTGCACTGCTCTTCCTCGACCAGTACAACCTCGCCATGGATGGGCCTCTCCCTTCGGGAACTTCCCGATCACCCTTGGTGCTGATGCACCGGCGCCACAAGTTCGTTGCAGCCAACTAGGAAGACCGCAAGTACCCGCGACCCCGTTCAAGTACCTCTACGCCCGAAGACGTTGGATGCACCAAGTTCGTGACCGATACATGTACGACTACCGTCGACCTCGCGGACACCAAGTTCATCTACCGCCGTCTCCGGAATCGCCAATACGCCAAGTACCCCTACCGCCGTCCAGTTCCGTTCCGTCAAGTGCACGAAGAACTCAAGTTCGACTACTTGGTGACGCGTCAAGTACCCCTACCGATGACCAAAGAACGACTATGTACCGAAACATCAAGTTCATCTACAAAAACGTGTATGACCATCGTCGACACCGTAAGTACCACTACATCGACGTGTACGACTACCGTCAACCCTCGAGGGCACCGTAAACGTCAAGTTTTGCTACCGATGACCCCGAGCATCTACGAACGTGTACCATTACCACCGCGAGTACCACTACTATCGCTGACGTGTACAACTACTTCCAACGACGACCGTGAACGACTACTTCCACTACTTCCCTCGACGAGTCGAACCGCTTTAGAAACACACGCTTCAAAGGTATATCGCCGAAACGATCCCCGTGAACGAATGTGTGTTGTATGAGATGCATCCCTTGTTTGCACCATGTCCGTTGTGCCCCTCTTTTGCCGTCGTCACGTGGGAATCGGGTTACCGGGATCCCCCACCATCTTGCATGACATGCTCAGGCCGCCCTTCATCTTTTGCACCGGTCTCTCAACGAGTTACCGGAACCGATATGTTGCCGTGGCATCGTTTTCGGATTCGTCGCCGTGGCACCTTCTCTTTCCACCACGGTGACAAATGCTTCCTAACATGTTCATGTTAACTTTTAATAAAAAATTGCATAAAACTTGAAAATGTCATCCGCATCATGATAACAACATCTAAATGACTAAAATTGTTGTTTGTTTAATAATTGCTAAAGACAACATGTTTTTTTTCTCGGAATTGTTGTTGTTATTTCCGGCCTCATTTAAAATGCCTAAATAGATAGTTTACTTATGCTTCACCTCTTGCCATGTTCAAAAAAACATTTAACCTTATTGGGTTCATAACGAGTTCAAACTAAATAATCTAACGTGGTGTTTTGTTAATATGCAACTCGTTGCATATTGAGCTCTCAGGGTGTGCATTCGGTTTTTTCGGTTTGATTCGGTTCGGTTTATACGGTTTTTTGTTTTATACGGTTTATATACTTCGGTTTATACGGTTTTATACGCGATACGGTTTGGTTTCGGTAATAACCAATTAATTTCGGTTCGGTTTCGGTAATAACCAAAATAACCAAAGTTGACGCGAACTTTTAAGTAACACATAATTTTATCTCAATGAAAAATTGATGGGATAATGGTGCTGCATCCATATCTTCGTGTAAAAATGGGATGAAGGAGAGGAAGAAGTACGTACATGTTAAATTGTAAACAACCTACCAGTACAAACTACCAAGCCACCAACTTTGTTTAGGGAACCAACTAACCAAGCCAGAAGGCAGAAGCCACCGACCTGCTGGTGCTCACTGCTCCGTGGTGTTTTATGTATATACGATCGTGACTTTTTTTTTTGAGAAAATGATCGTGGCTTTAAAGTTTGAAGGCCCATGTATAGTAGACTCCTAGTACTAGTTGCAGGCCCACCTGTTTTTTTGGCAAACAACCCACCTGGTGGGCATTTGGGCTGGAGATTTGAGCCCAAACAACTGAAACAAGCACCGCATGCACCTGGTGGCTGGTGCTCAGCTCAGCTCGGGGTCCAGTGGTTTAGTACCACATCGCGCAGGGAGGTGCATCGCTGTGAGCGGAAAGGCTATAAAAGGTGGCGAGCTGATGTGTTGTGAAGTCAAATCCTCATATGGAGGGACTAATTCGGTTATTTCGGTTTGAACCGAAAACCGTTCGGTTTTAACCGAAGAAACCGAAAGCTAAATGGTTTCCATAATTGGAAACTGAAACTGAAACCGGAACCTGAAAAAACCGAAAATTCAGTTCGGTTTGGTTTTTTCGGTTCGGTTTCTGGTTTCCGGTTCGGTTTTGCACACCCTGATTGAGCTCCACTTAATTTGTAGTGTTGTTTGTGCTCTTTGCCATGCCATGCATATTTAAACCGGACATGCATCACACTTGTTTGTGCATCATGCCATTGTTATGATATGTGTGTTTACCATGTTGTTTGCTTCTTTCCGGTTACTTCTCTTGTTAGCCTCGGTTCAGTTCCGGAGTTGTGAGGATCCGTTCAACTACGTTCGTTTGTCTTCTTCATGGACTCGTTCTTCGTCCTTGCAGAATCCCAGGCAAGATGACCGTTCCCCGATATCACCTCTATCATTGCCTTGCTAGTTGTCTCGCTCTTTAGCTATGCCTCGATGCTTATTCTTGTCTGGTCAGCCTCCTATGTTGCCATGAAACACTCTAACCGCCTTCCTAGCAAACCGTTGATTGGCTAAGTATGATTTTGCTCAGCCCCTCTTATAGTGTTGTTAGTTGCAGGTGAAGTTGAAGATTGCTCCATGTTTTGGACTTGTTTATGGGATAACACAATATATATCTTAATTAATTAATGCACATATATATTGGTAATGGGTGGAAGGCTTGGCCTTCTTCTTGGTGTTTTGTTCCACTCATGCCACCTTAGGACCCGGGAAACCGGTGTTATGTTCCTTGATTTTGCGTTCCTAACACGGTTGGGGTTTATGGGCCCCCCTTGATAATTCGCACTACTTAAAGCTTTTCCAGCAAGACCCAACTTTGGTACTACATTTTCCTAACAACTAAAAACTTGCTGAGGGAGTAATTAACCCGAGGATTTATTAATCAACCCCCCGGGCCAGTGCTCGTCTTGAGTGTTGGTCCAAACTGGGCAACCTGCGGGGACACCTGGAGGCAACTCAAGGTTTGTCTCCCGTAGCTTGTACCAACCGGTCGTGGCCTAAGACGAGATACGCGCGACTACTATCAGGGTGTCAGCACGCCGGGAGGTCTTGCTGGATTAGTTTTACCTTTGTCAAAATATCTTGAGCACGGGATTCCGAGAATACTCGGGTCTTCCCACTTTGGAATTGCGACTCCACAGATCCTGAGCTTGTGATGGGCTAAGTTGGGACACCCCTGCAGGGTTTTGATCTTTCGAAAGCCGGGCCCGCGGTTATGTGGCAGATGGGAATTTGTTAATATCCGATTGTAGATAACTTGACACCATATCTTTAAGAATACACTACCTGTGTGAGTAACCGTGATGGTCTCTTTCCGAAGGGCTTCGGGAAGTGAACACGGTGGGGTTATGCATGAATGTGAGTAGCTAGGATCACTTCTTGATCAACTTTGGCGACCGTTGGCACATATCCTTTTCTCGCTCTGAATTCGTAAGCTAGTTGCTTAGTGCTTGCTGCAGACATTTATTACTTCTCCACACCTAAAGGCTTTATTAGTTTTGATACCCGGGAACGGGATTGCTGAGTCCTTATGGCTCACAGATTACAACACACACCAGATGCAGGTACCGCTGAGTACGACGGAGGAGATGGACAAGAACCTCACTGGGAGTTCGATGAAAACATGGTCATATGTATGTGACGTATCCCGATGATCAGTAGTGGTTCCTACTAGGGGCGATCAAGACTTGTGGTTGTGGTATCTCTTCTCGTTTGGATTTCGTCCTTAGTCGGACCCTGTGTTATTTGGATGATGTATGTTATTGTATTCATTGTGTGACGTGGCGAGTGTAAGCCAACTATATTTTACAGTTTCATCCCTGAACTTTTACATGAGATGTGCAAAGATATCATGCTTGATATCATTCCAGAATGCGCTTATGTTTCTAAGTCGTGCCTTGACACGTAGGAGACATAGTCGCATCCTGGGCATTACAAGTTGGTATTCAGAGCCTTCTCCGACCTAGGAGCCCCCTGATTGATCGAACCGCCGACGGTTGAGTCTAGGCACACACACAAAATGTTTTGAGTCCTATATATATTGGAGAGTAGGATTTCTTTTTACCCCTCATCCCCTTCATCGCTCTGGTGAGGACTTGTGACGTTGTTTTATCTGCACTACTCTAAAAATTTCACCAATTTTTTTAGGATCACGCGGGTATTGTTTGGATTGTTCCGATATCTTTGTGACGAGAACATTTTTTCTTGGTGCCTCCTGTCATTTAGGGGTTGTGGCAGTGTCTCGGGGAGTTGAGCTCAGAGGTGTTGTCGTCACAAATGTATCATAGCGGTTCTAGAATGCCAGAGGCGGCCGACATCGAAAACTCTTCTATGCGGTTAGTGGTGAGATAACCCCGACGTGACCCAGTACTGGCGGGATAGTTCGGGGGCATTGTCGCAACTTGTATAGCGGATGTGTTTCGAAGGTCTGAGGTAAACGGTTTCCGAAGATGACTGGTTATGTGTTGACGGATGGATACAGCTGGATGTAGGTTTAGAGTTGAGTGCGCGGTGCTTCCCCTGTATCCCCAACACCAGATTGCATAACCGGAAAGATTCGGGAATTAATAGGTGGGTTTCAAGTAGCTCTTAGGTAATCTTCCAATGGATGCATGATATGAGGTTGGGGTTCAACATCTAGTGAAGAGGTTTTCATGGGCGTGGTTCAAACTAGGAGTTGCATCTTAAAGGATCGTTGGCTATGCTGATCCGGGGATTGCAAGGCCCTTTGTAACACGTGCCATGTGGCTTCAGCATGAACATGCGGGACGAAACCCCTATTATGTATTTGTTCCATCTGTTACCTTATTGTTTTATTCTATCATTTTGTTCTCCCAAGTGGCTTCTCGACAAGTTGTTGTACCATTAAGCTATGGAATTCATTCGTTCAATTCTCTGTTCGAATGATATTGTGAAGATTATGTTGCAACATATCAATCCTTTGTTTTGTTTTGAGTTGTGGTATTCGAGTTGCTTCGATGTCAAGTGTTGATTCCATACCTTTCCTAATCGGTGTTCTCATATTTCTATGGGAGTGCTAATCCTTCTTAATCATCGAGATTGTCAAGTTAAATTCTTCTCAATCGGTGCATTTCTCTTCAAGTTAACCTGATCATTTCCATATGTGTAAGACCAATTCATGGTTTTTCTCAATGTTGTCTGTTTCATTCATCCCAAGTTGTCTTTGTTTTCCCCACCCTCCCACCCCTTCTTCTTCTTGGAGCCAGAATTCTTTAGTCAAGTATCCATTATATTCATGTGAAGTCTCTTCATTATTTTCCTTCAATATTCTTATCCGGTGAATTCTCGTGAAGATGCCCATGAAGCTTCAAGTTTAACATTCTCCGTTCTCATTTCTTCTCCGGTGGATTTAATTCAAGCTTCGGTGATGAAAATATCTCTTCTTCTTGTTTCACATGTTTTCTCATGTTGGAATTCTGGTCAAAGTCTCTCTTGTTTATTCAACTCTCTCTAATTCTTATCCGGAGTGTACAAGGTATCTCCGAAGATTTGTGTTTCAATTCTTAATCCATTCAAGCTATTTTGAGGATTGTCATCTTATTCAAGCCATTTAATTCAATCGGTGCAATATCTCTTAAGTAATCATTTCAATGGTGTTTCTTTTGAGTGGGCCCAAACTCACAGGTCTTTTTCCAGGATCTTACCTGACTCTTCTAATTTTCCGGAGTTATACTCAAATTCTTTTCAAAGTGTGACGTAAGAATGATTTCCATCAGTCATATGCCTTCTCTAAGACCGCTTTCACTCATTGTTGCTTCAACCTTTATATTTTCATTTTTCCGGAGTATCTCAAAAATTTTCATGGTATTTCTCGCCGTTCTTCTCAACATTTGAATCCGGAGAAGAGTTTCTCTTAAATCTTGGCCCATTCTCTTGAAGATTCGTGGTTCTAGCTTCATGCCATCCTCATAATTGTTTTCGATTGTGGGAATTGTTTTCATGCCCCTTTAGAGCAATTTATGAGTTCTTCCCATTGTGATCCTCCAAAGGCCATCATTTCAGAAGATTTCTTCGTTCTCAGTTTGCAACTTAGTCCTCCAACTATTCTTAATTGATGCCTCTTCGTTCGCCTCCATATTCTTACGGTGGTTCATTCAAGATTACTCTTCCGTTGTTATCGTATCAATTCATTTGTTCTTTTCATAATCCTACCGGTGGTTCGTTGAATAATTACCCAATTTTGTGCGAGGTCTCTCTTTAATTCTTTGCAACGAGAATAAGTAGTATGCCAAACCCATTGGTTGTCATCAATTTAAATTGGTGGAGGATAAGTGTAACATAATTCTTATTCTTTTTCATTCAAGTGATTAATTCTTTCTCCCAGAGTTTGTTCTTGATGAATAAATTATTGGTTTCAAGTTGCTCGTCTTGCCTCCCGGTGTTTTAAGCTCTCTCAATTTTTCTCATCGCGAAGATCCATCTAAATCATTGCAAGGCCTTGAATCTTATTCTTTTCATCTTTCACTTCTCATCCTTTTATTACCGGAGTTCTTCATGGTGGTTCATCATGATTTAATTCATCCTCGAAGTGTTCCTCAAGATTCTTGTTGGAGCTCAAGTATTCTTCTTCTTGCATTACAAAGTGCAATTCTTGCTCCCTTATATTTTGAGGTGGTGTTATGTCATTCTTGACAATTTCCTTCATGTTTCATGATTCACAAGTTGTCAGGAATGAGATATGTAAACCAATCATTTTCTTCGTCCAGGAGATATTATTTCAAACCTTAAATTTATTCATTGGAGTTATCTTGGGTTGTAGTTCACCTAAAAGCTTTTCCCTAAGGATTGTTGCTATTTATGGTGCTTATAAATGACCCAAGTTCTTCATTATCCTCCCGGTGAAATACGTTTTTGTCTCCTTGTTGATATCAATCCAATTAAATGATTCCATTAGTGGCCGGTTGTCACCTCATAATTTTGAGATGTTTTCCATAAGCCTACAACAACCTTATTTTTTTGTTGTTTATTTTTAAACAACTCCATTCAATCCTTATTTCTAAGGATGCTTTCAAATTCATTGCTGGTAGAAGTTATCATTTTCTTCTACTTTCTTTCTTCCTAACAATCTAGCATATATTCTTTCATTTCGGAGGCATTGTGATATTGCTCTCGCTGACCATCTCGTTTTGTCAAGATGATGTTCTTTCCTTGCTTGTCCATTTAGCCGGAGTATTGTGTCCTCTTTTCAAGTTCTCTCATCCTATCAAGTTTTTCCTCCTTTTTCAACCGAAGTGTTGTCTGAAATCATTGTTTCAGAGGCAGTGTTGTTGATTTCATCAAAGATCATCCAATCTTCTCAAGCTCATGTTAATTCCTTCCATTTTCAGACGGAGTGTTGTCCAAATTATGTCATTCTTATTGCTTGGCTATACCGTTGCGGTTTCATATTATTTTAGTTCGTAAGCTCTTGTTTCATGTCTTTCAACCTACAAGGTTCTCGTAATGTTCCTTGTTCCTCTTTTCTAACGGAGTGTTTTCATCTTCGTTAATCTCCGTTGTAGTCTCCTTTCAATTTGGTCAACCTCCCAAGTTCGTGGTTTCACTCGTTTGTCAAGGAAGCAACTTTGTTTTACCTCTTCTTCTCCGTTTCTATCCGGTGCCTTCTCCAGGATCTCGGTTCGAGATCCTCTGTTAGTGTGGGAGAGTTGTGACGCCCCAAGACCGATGCTCGAGAAGACTTCCATATGTTCCGGGTTTCACCGTGTGTTTCTTTTGTGCGCGCTCTATTTATTTTTGCATTGCATCATGTCATCATGCCATCATGTCATTAATTTTTAAAACTCAACTAAATAAATTGTATGGATCTTTGGTCCATTTAAATTGAGGGATACTCACTATGGTGACTTCTCTTTATAACATATAAAAGCCTCTCAATATTTCTAGGGAGCTATATTAAAAATATTCCATTGATGTGGAATTGACCATAACACACTTGCAAATATTCCTCATATTCTTTTCTACTTCAATTTTTGACTATGTAACCTTCCTCGAAATTCTTTTCCCATTTATCGAGGTTCCTCCAAAAACCTCAACATTTTTGGACACTTCAAAAACCAAGTCCTAGTTCAAACCCATTCGAATTAAATTCAAATGAGTTTGAATTACATCTTTCAATCATGCCTCTCCTAATTTTCGAGGACCATGCACATTTTCACGAGTCCGGAAAAATTAACCCCATGCGCAAATTCTTTACCTAACCCCCTCTTCTTTTTTTTCTCTCTTAACTTTTCTGCTAAAGAATATAAGAGAGAGAGAGAGAGAGAGAGAGAGAGAGAGAGAGAGAGAGAGAGAGAATAGCCCAGCTAGGCCTCCTAGTAGCCCAACCGCGGCCTCCCTCGCACAACTACACCTTGGCCCAAGGCCCAACCGAAACCTAACCCTATCCCCGACCTGCTCCTCTTGCTCTCTCCCTCATTCCATCCCGCAGCGCCGCTACATCTCTGGCTCGATCCCCTCCCTCTCCCTTCGTCCTCCTCTCCCTCGTCCGCCGTCGCACACACACAGGGAGGAGCGAGCCCCTGCCTTGTGCTGCACCTCCACCCTCACTGACTCCTGATGGGCCTCTAACCCCTCGTTGGTTACCCCAAGTGGAAGGTGTAAGATGCAGTGTTGTGGAAGTTTTTCCCTTAGCAAAGATGCCAAGGATCGAATCCCAAGAGACTCCTAGGTTCAACAAGTAGGTGTCAACTGCTAACGGCGCGGATTAGCAATCAACGTGGACCTGCACACAGATACAAATAACTTTGCTCCCAACGAGTACAGAGAGGTTGTCAATCCCTCCGGCCTTGTAGTTCACAAAGGATTAAACGCAAATGATAGTAGTGATAGATAATGTTTGCAATAGTAAATAATAGCGAAAAGTAAATAGCGGATGTGATCAATGATGGTAATATGGACCGGAGTCTCATGATGTTCACTAGTGATGTCTCTCTCCCAAAAGACGATAAAACAGCTATGTGAGGTAAACGAATTACAGCTGGGCGATTGACAGGACCACGAACGCAAACCAATGCTGACTACATTGCAAGAAAGGTTGAGGTTCAAAGCATGGGAGGTACGCCAAATTAAGTAGACCGAAATCCATCAATATCTACTACTAATCATCCACCTTGAGATATCTATCCAGAACATCTCGCTGGTATTAAGTTGTGAGCCCCACCCATAGTGTAAACTCAAAGCAACAGACAACTGCATTAAAAGAACTTTGCGTAAAGTAAACAATCCTTGCACCCGCGGGCACAAGCACCGTTGTTTTCCCTCTTGTGGCAACAGCACATCCCCTAGACTCATGTTTCTGTCACTCAAGCTAGTCATCGAGGGGCATGAACCCACAATCAAGCATAACGTTCCCTCTTGGAGTCACTACGTATTACTTGGCCAAAGCAATAAATAACAACGGAGAACATGCAAGAATTACTTATGAACATAAATATAAAAGAGGTAGATCAAATATATTACTCAAGAACAATCTGAACATAATCTCATAATCCATCAGATCCCAGCAAACTCATCATAGCAACAGCATAAGGATTACATATGTGCCTCGATCATGTAGGGCAGCTCACGAGGACTAATTAGTGAAGCACAAGAACGGGAGGAGAACATCACATAGCTACTGGCCATGGACTCATGGTCCAAGGGAAACTACTCACAACTCATCCGGGAGGCGTCCATGGTGGTGGAGAGGCTCCCGATGGTGATCCTCCCCTCCGGCAGGGTGCCGGGAAGAGTTCTCTTGGTGCTCCCGATCTTGGAAGCGGCGGCGGCGGCGGAACAGAGATGAGATCACGAAAAAGAGTTTCTGTCCCGAGGGTTTCGAAGGACGCTCTAAATATATGCCGAAGGGGGGCACCAGACGGGGCTCGGGGGGCCCAGGCGCCCCCCCGGCGCGGCCCGGGGGGGGCGCCGCCAGGGCGCCTGGAGCCCTGGTGGCCCCCCGGCTGCCCTTCGGGCGCAAGGTAGGTTCTGGAACGCTGATTTTTTATATAATTTTTCTGGATTTTTCCTGGCAGTTCTCGTAACGTGAAAACCTGAAATACAAAAACAGCCGAAAACAGAAACTGGCACCGGGGTGCACTGGATTAGTAGGTTAGTCCAAATATGATCAAAAGTGTATGGAAGTGTATAAATATCATAGCAATATCACCCAAAAGTGGCATGGAGCAAGCAGAAATTATAGATACGTTTTGGACGTATCAACATCCCCAAGCTTAATTCCTGCTCGTCCTCGAGTAGGTAAATGATAACAAGAATAATTTCTGTGGTGACATGCTATTAACCATATAGGACCTTTTACAGTCATATGACAAAAGCTTACTGAGACAATGATTCTATAGTAATTAAGTTGCCTCATGAGAAAATCACAAATGACTAAAAATTTTACAATATGAAACTGAAACATCAAGAAGATTTGCAATGAACATGATGTGCAAATATGATAGAGTGATATCTAGCTTGCCCCCTTTAGTGAAGCAAAACATAAATGCAGGGGCACCTTCAAGGTTTAAGTGATGACTAGATACAATGATTTCAAAATAAACGATATCACAATCATGCAAAAGACAATGCTACTTTGGGACAATGCACATTACACTCAGAATGACAATCATGCTCTCAGTAGTTGGTGCATTTAAAAGAAGATGGAGACTCAACATAAAAGTAAAAGAATGGTTATGTGCTAGAGCTTTTTATTTTGAAAACATAGAAGCAATTTTGTCAACGGTAGTAGTACTTCATATGTGTCATGCATAAGACATCCTATAAGTTGCAAGCCTCATGCATCGAATATCAATAGTGCTCGCACCTTGTCCTAATTAGCTCGGATTTCCATGGGTTATCATTGCATTACATATGTTTCAACCAAGTGTCACAAAGGGGTACCTCTATGCCACCTGTACAAAGGTCCAAGGAGATAAATCGCATTTGATTTCTCATTTTTGATAGATCTCAACTTGAGGACATCCATACCGGGACAACATATAAAATATATGATGGACTCCTCTTTAATGCATAAGCATATTCTCATAAGATATTGAGGATTAACGTCCAAGCAAAAACTTCCACCATGATACATGGCTTTGGTTGGCGGCCCAATGTTCTTCTCTAACAATATGCATATTCATTCAACCCATGGCAAATCACCCTTACTTCAGACAAGACGAACATGCATAGCAACTCACATGATATTCAACAAAAGTGTGACAGTTGATGGCGTCCCCAGAAACATGGTTACCGCTCAACAAGCAACTTATAAGAAATAAGATACATAGGCAACATATTCTTTACCACAATAGTTTTTAAGCTACTTTCCCATGAGCTATGTATTGCAAAGTTAGTCTGCTTAGTACATGTGGAGGTTAGCAAAAGACTGGGAGCGACCAACTAAGAGAGCAATGACGGTCATAATCATGCAGAGCGACAAAACAATATTGAATCAGGCATGGAAGTTATATCGCTATTCAGAAATAAAAGATCATCAAGGCTTGACAGACTTTCTTTACAGTCTTAAATATGCGTGAGCATACGCCAATCCAATCAAAATAAATTCTCGAAGGAAGATATTACTAAACCATACCACATCATCGGCAAAAAAATCAAGTTGGTACTCCAATAACACATTGGGAATCCCCCAGCTATTTGAGACTAACCATAAGAAAACTGAACTACTAAGCGCCATTATGCACGTAGCATCTTTATCATAGACATATTAACCAATGCAACGGAAGCAAACTCTCTTAATAAGATAAGCATGATAATTAAAGAGAGTTCAAGCAACCAACTAAACAAAAGCTCTTTGAAAGGATAAGCATGAATACTAAGAGCAGAGCATGATAGTAGCTATTTAAAAGACAAAGAACACACACAACAAAGATAGACATGAAAATTCTATGTTATGTTCTAGGTAGAAGTGGAGCATGTTTCTCTCCCACATAAAGAAAGCTGAGTTCCGACTCGTTATGAAAAACTAAAAAGAAAACTAAAAGCAAGACGCTCCAAGCATAGCACTTAACACATGAAGTGATAAAAATATAGCGAAACGAAAGACGAACTGATAATGTTGATGGAGAAGGGGATGCACGGGGGCATCCCCAAGCTTAGACGCTTGAGTCTCCTTGAATATTTCTTGGGGGTGCACGGAGGCATCCCCAAGCTTGAGCGCTTGACACTCCTGAATCTTTTTATCATCTTCCCTCGCACACTTGAAAACTCCCTTCATACATAACTCATCATAATCTGATTAGCGAGGTTAGTACCCTTAATAAAATAATTGCACCTTGCTGGAAATAAAGATATTCTTGAAGTTCTACTGTTTCTCAAGATTGCCAAAAGGTTTTTGCAAAGAAAAAGCAAGCTCTTGATTTGCAAAATGAAGGAAAGGCAAAACAGGACAGAATCTGTGAAAAACAGAACAACAGGTAGTAATTGATTTGTTCGGGGCACTTATGCAACTCAAATCAAAAAACTCAGAACAGACGCACGAAAGACAATTATATAGAGAACGCTGTCGAAAAAATTCAGACCAAAAAGATGATCTGGTGATGTTATACGAATTTTTCTATCCAAGGACAGAATCTGTTTCCTGGACAGCACCTCACAACTTTTGAACTTTCTAGCAATCAGAGGCTATACTTGGCACAAATATGAAAAGCAAAGATACAGCGATGATGCTACTGCAGTAAACAACATCAAGACACAACAAAAGCAAAATATAAAAATTTATTCATGTGGGCTGCCTCCCAAAAGCGCTTTCTTTTATGCCTTTAAGCTAGGCATAATGCATAGAGATCAAGTTTTATCAAGAGTAAAAGAATAGCTAGCCCGTACAACGGACTCAAAAGGTAACTTGATCTTCTTACGAGGGAAGTGTTCCATCCCTTTCTTGAGAGGAAACTGAAATTTTATATTACCCTCTTTCATGTCAATGATAGCACCAACGGTGCGTAAAAAGGGACATCCCAAGATAATTGGACATGAAGGATCACATTCAATATCCATAGTAGTAAAATCAACGGGAACATAGTTATCATTAACAACGATAAGAATATCGTCGATCCTCCCCAAAGGTTTCTTTATGGAAGAATCAACGAGACGAACACCAAAAGAACAAGAATCATAAGGTTTCAATTTAAGCATATCATATATTCTTTTGGGCATAACAGAGGTACTAGCTCCAACATCACATAATGCATAGCAAGAGAAGTCATTCAATTTAATTTTTATCATAGGATCCCAACCATCTTATAGCTTTCTAGGTATGGAGGCTTCTACTCTAAGTTTTTCCTCCCTAGCTTTGATGAGAGCATTAGTGATATGCTTTGTGAAGGCAAGGTTAAGCGTGCTAGTGCAGGGGTCTCTAGACATCTTGTGAAGGAAATCAATAACTTCGGTAAGAGTGCAATTATCAAAACCAAGGTCATTAGCATCAAGTAAAGTGGTAGTAGTATCCTTTAGGTTCACTTGTTTGGTAGTTTCTATAGTCATAGCATCACCATTAATAGGTCCATTGGGACCAGGAGTACATTGGGTGCTAAGAGTTTGGATATCCTCAACTACTTGGATAGTAGCAACAGTGTGGTGGGTAGGCAGGCTCTTAATTCTATCTTCTTCCTCCCTTTCTCTAGCCCATCTTTCTTTAAGTTTAGCCATCATCCTAATATTTTCATTAATTTGCACTTGAATAGCATTTATAGGAGTGACTTCCCTCTCCTCAAGAGGAGAAGTTTTAATATTTAGCAATTTTACATCATTGGCTAAATGGTCTACTTTAAAAGAAAGATCATCTAGTTTATGTAGTTTTTCTTCTACACTCTTATTAAAGGCTTTTTGGGTAGTGATGAAATCTTTAAGCATAATCTCTAGTTCAGTAGTGGAGTTCTTGGTGATAGGATAAGCATTGTTGTTCCCATAAGAATTAGAGGGGAACGGTCTAGGATTGCTACCAAAGTTACTCCTATAAGCATTGTTATTAAAATTGTTTCTAGAGATAAAGTTCACATCTACTTGTTCTTGAGCAATCAAAGAATTTAAAGGAACATCGCGAGGATCAACAGTAGATTGCTTCGAAAGTAGAGACATGATTAAGTCAACTTTTTCATTTAAGGAGGAAATCTCCTCGACAGAGTTTACCTTCCTACCTGTTGGAGCGCGTTCGGTGTGCCATTGGGAATAGTTGGTCATCATCTCATCCAGAAGCTTCGTGGCAGCACCAAGTGTAGTTGACATAAAAGTTCCTCCCGCGGCCGAATCTAACAAGTTCCGTGAGGTAAAGTTCAAGCCTGCATAAAAAGTTTGGATAACCATCCAAGTAGTCAAACCATGAGTAGGGCAGTTCTTGATAAGAGATTTCATACATTCCCAAGCTTGGGCAACGTGTTCATTATCCAATTGTTTAAAATTCATTATGTTACTTCTAAGTTGGATAATTTTAGCAGCTGGATATTATTTTCCGATAAAAGCATCTTTGCACTTGTCCCAAGAATCTATGCTATTTCTAGGCAAAGACTGAAACCAAATTTTAGCTCCTCCTCTCAAGGAGAAAGGAAAAAGCTTAAGCTTAACAATATTACCATCTATTTCTTGGTACTTTTGCATATCACAAAGTTCAACAAAGTTGTTCAAGTGTAAAGCAGCATCATCTCCAGCACCGGAGAATTGATCTTTCATGACTAGGTTCAGTAAAGCAGGTTTAATTTCATATGAAGGTGCTGAAGTGGCAGGTGTAGTGATAGGTGTGCTGATAAAGTCATCGTTGTTGTGACTAGTGAAGTCACACAACTTGGTGTTCTCGGTGGAACCCATAGTAGCAAGCAAGCAAGATAACTATTTTTGTGATTTTCGATAAAAGGTACTAAATCAAAAATGAAAGGTAAACTAACAAGACTAAAAAGCAAAGGTAAAAGATAGCGTGCAACTCCCCTATCCTGAAGAGTGGAGTCCCCGGCAACGGCGCCAGAAAATACTCCTTGATGGGCCTCTAACCCTTCGTTGGTTACCCCAAGTGGAAGGTGTAAGATGCAGTGTTGTGGAAGTTTTTCCCTTAGCAAAGATGCCAAGGATCGAATCCCCAGAGACTCCTAGGTTCAACAAGTAGGTGTCAACTGCTAACGGCGCGGATTAGCAATCAACGTGGACCTGCACACATATACAAATAACTTTGCTCCCAACGAGTACAGAGAGGTTGTCAATCCCTCCGGCCTTGTAGTTCACAAAGGATTAAACGCAAATGATAGTAGTGATAGATAATGTTTGCAATAGTAAATAATAGCGAAAAGTAAATAGCGGATGTGATCAATGATGGTAATATGGACCGGAGTCTCATGATGTTCACTAGTGATGTCTCTCTCCCAAAAGATGATAAAACAGTTATGTGAGGTAAACGAATTACAGCTGGGCAATTGACAGGACCACGAACGCAAACGAATGCTGACTACATTGCAAGAAAGGTTGAGGTTCAAAGCATGGGCGGTACGCCAAATTAAGTAGACCGAAATCCATCAATATCTACTACTAATCATCCACCTTGAGATATCTATCCAGAACATCTCGCTGGTATTAAGTTGCGAGCCCCACCCATAGTGTAAACTCAAAGCAACAGACAACTGCATTAAAAGAACTTTGCGTAAAGTAAACAATCCTTGCACCCGCGGGCACAAGCACCGTTGTTTTCCCCCTTGTGGCAACAACACATCCCCTAGACTCATGTTTCTGTCACTCAAGCTAGTCATCGAGGGGCATGAACCCACAATCAAGCATAACGTTCCCTCTTGGAGTCACTACGTATTACTTGGAAAAGCAATAAATAACAACGGAGAACATGCAAGAATTACTTATGAACATAAATATAAAAGAGGTAGATCAAATATATTACTCAAGAACAATCTGAACATAATCTCATAATCCATCGGATCCCAGCAAACTCATCATAGCAACAACATAAGGATTACATATGTGCCTCGATCATGTAGGGCAGCTCACGAGGACTAATTAGTGAAGCACAAGAACGGGAGGAGAACATCACATAGCTACTGGTCATGGACTCATGGTCCAAGGGAAACTACTCACAACTCATCCGGGAGGCGTCCATGGTGGTGGAGAGGCTCCCGATGGTGACCCTCCCCTCCGGCAGGGTGCCGGGAAGAGTTCTCCTGGTGCTCCCGATCTTGGAAGCGGCGGCGGCGGCGGAACAGAGATGAGATCGCGAAAAAGAGTTTCCGTCCCGAGGGTTTCGAAGGACGCTCTAAATATATGCCGAAGGAGGGCACCAGACGGGGCTCGGGGGGCCCAGGCGCCCCCCCGGCGCGGCCCAGGGGGGGCGCCGCCAGGGCGCCTGGAGCCCTGGTGGCCCCCCCCGGCTGTCCTTCGGGCGCAAGGTAGGTTCTGGAACGCTGATTTTTTATATAATTTTTCTGGATTTTTCCTGGCAGTTCTCGTAACGTGAAAACCTGAAATACAAAAACAGCCGAAAACAGAAACTGGCACCGGGGTGCACTGGATTAGTAGGTTAGTCCAAATATGATCAAAAGTGTATGGAAGTGTATAAATATCATAGCAATATCACCCAAAAGTGGCATGGAGCAAGCAGAAATTATAGATACGTTTTGGACGTATCAACTCCCCTGCCTCCTTCCTCCTCCGCATCTGCGCGCCGTGGCTCCCTCTCCCCTACATGCGCCGCCTGCGCAGGGCGTCGAAGCCGCCGTCGTCCTCGCGTGCACTGCTGCCTGCAGTTCCTCGTCACGCCACGCCGCAGTCGGCAACCACCAGGCGGCCAACCCCGATGGCCCCGTCGGCCTCCTCGTCGCGCCCGCTCGACGCGTCGCTGGTTTAGCTATGGGCCAGCGTCACCGAAGCCCGAGCTCGCCTGCCTCCTCGTCTGACCACGACCAGCGCCGCCGCCCCAAGCTCCACCACCTGCTCGTCGAGCCGCCCTCCGCCTCCTCCTCTTCGCCCGGCCGTCTCCGGCCCGGATCCGAAGGGATCCGGCCGAGGTCCGCCCCATCTGCCGTCCTCGCCACTACAACAACCATGGCCTCCACCACCAACGACCTCCCCTGCCTTCATTCTCAACGCGTCGCCGTCCTCCTTTTGTTGCTGCCCTCGAGCCCTTCGGTTTGTTTTTGCACTGCTCTTCCTCGACCAGTACCACCTCGCCATGGATGGGCCTCTCCCTTCGGGAACTTCCCGATCACCCTTGGTGCTGATGCACCGGCGCCACAAGTTCGTTGCAGCCAACTAGGCAGACCGCAAGTACCCATGACCCCGTTCAAGTACCTCTACGCCCAAAGATGTTGGATGCACCAAGTTCGTGACCGATACGTGTACGACTACCGTCGACCTCGCGGACGCCAAGCTCATCTACCTCCGCCTCCGGAATCGCCAAGATACCAAGTACCCCTACCGCCGTCAAGTTCCTCTCCGTCAAGTGCACGAAGAACTCAAGTTCGACTACTCGATGACGCGTCAAGTACCCCTAATGACGACTAAAGAACGACTACGTACCGAAACATCAAGTTCATCTACGAAAACGTGTATGACCGTCGTCGAGACCGCAAGTACCACTACATCAACGTGTACGACTACCGTCAACCCTCGAGGGCACCGTGAACGTCAAGTTCTGCTACCGATGACCCCGAGCATCTACGAACGTGTACCATTACCACCGCGAGTACCACTACTACCTCTGACGTGTACAACTACTTCCAACGACGACCCGTGAACGACTACTTCCACTACTTCCCTCGACGACTCGAACGGCTTCGGAAACACACGCTTCAAAGGTATATCGCCGAAATGATCCCCGTGAACGAATGTGTGTTGTATGAGATGCATCCCTTGTTTGCACCGTGTCCGTTGTGCCCCTCTTTCGCCGTCGTCACATGGGAACCGGGTTACCGGGATCCCCTACCATCTTGCATGACATGCTCACGTCGCCCTTCGTCTTTTGCACCGGTCTCTCAACGAGTTGCGGGAACCGATATGTTGCCGTGGCATCATTTTCGGATTCGTCGCCGTGGCACCTTCTCTTTCCACCACGGTGACAAATGCTTCCTAACATGTTCATGTTAACTTTTAATAAAAAATTACATAAAACTTGAAAATGTCATCCGCATCATGATCACAACATCTAAATGACTAAAATTGTTGTTTGCTTAATAATTGCTAAAGTCGACATGATTTTTTTCTCAGAATTGTTGTTGTTATTTCCGACCTCATTTAAAATGCCTAAATAGATAGTTTACTTATGCTTCACCTCTTGCCATGTTTAAAAAAGCATTTAACCTTGTTGGGTTCATAATGAGTTTTCAAACTAAATAATCTAACGTGGTGTTTTGTCAATATGCAACTCGTTGCATATTGAGCTCCACTTAATTTGTAGTGTTGTTTGTACACTTTGCCATGCCATGCATATTTAAACCGGACATGCACCATACTTGTTTGTGCATCATGCCATTGTTATGATATGTGTGTTTACCATGTTGTTTGCTTCTTTCCGGTTGCTTCTCTTGTTAGCTTCGGTTCCGTTCCGGAGTTGTGAGGATCCGTTCGACTACGTTCGTTTGCCTTCTTCATGGATTCGTTCTTATTCCTTGCGGAATCCCAGGCAAGATGACCGTTCCCCGATATCACCTCTATCTTTGCCTTGCTAGTTGTCTCGCTCTTTAGCTATGCCTCGATGCATATTCTTGTCTGGTCATCCTCCTATGTTGCCATGAAACACTCTAACCGCCTTCCTAGAAAACCGTTGATTGGCTAAGTACGCTTTTGCTCAGCCCCTCTTATAGTGTTGTTAGTTGCAGGTGAAGTTGAAGATTGCTCCATGTTCTGGACTTGTTTATGGGATAACACAATATATATCTTAATTAATTAATGCACATATATATTGGCAATGGGTGGAAGGCTTGGCCTTCTGCTTGGTGTTTTGTTCCACTCATGCCACCTTAGGACCCGATAAACCGGTGTTATGTTCCTTGATTTTGCGTTCCTAACATGGTTGGGGTTTATGGGCCCCCCTTGATAATTCGCACTGCTTAAAGCTTTTCCAGCAAGACCCAACTTTGGTACTACAGTTGCCTAACAACTAAAAACTTGCCGAGGGAGTAATTAACCCGATGATTTATTAATCAACCCCCCGGGCCAGTGCTCGTCTTGAGTGTTGGTCCAAACTGGGCAACCTGCGGGGACACCTGGAGGCAACTCAAGGTTTGTCTCCCATAGCTTGTCCCATCCGGTCGTGGCCTAAGACGAGATACGCGCGACTACTATCAGGGTGTCGGCACACCGGGAGGTCTTGCTGGATTAGTTTTACCTTTGTCGAAATATCTTGAGCACGGGATTCCGAGAATACTCGGGCCTTCCCACTTTGGAGTTGCGACTCCGCAGATCCTTAGCTTGTGATGGGCTAAGTTGGGACACCCCTGCAGGGTTTTGATCTTTCGAAAGCTGTGCCCGCGGTTATGTGGCAGATGGAAATTTGTTACTATCCGGTTGTAGATAACTTGACACCATATCTTTAAGAATACACTACCTGTGTGAGTAAACGTGATGGTCTCTTTCCGAAGGGCTTCGGGAAGTGAACACGGTGGGGTTATGCATGAACGTGAGTAGCTAGGATCACTTATTGATCAACTTTGGCGACCGTTGGCACATATCCTCTTCTCGCTCTGAATTCGTAAGCTAGTTGCTTAGTGCTTGCTGCAGTCATTTATTACTTCTCCACACCTAAAGGCTTTGTTAGTTTTGATACCCGAGGACGGGATTGCTGAGTCCTTATGGCTCAAAGATTACAACACACACCAGATGCAGGTACCGCTGAGTACGACGCATGAGATGGACAAGAACCTCACTGGGAGTTCGATGAAGAACATGGTCGTATGTATGTGACGTATCCCGACGATCAATAGTGGTTCCTACTAGGGGCGATCAGGACTTGTAGTTGTGGTTTCTCTTCTCATTTGGATTTCGTCCGCAGTCGGACCCTGTGTTATTTGGATGATGTATGTTATTGTATTCATTGTGTGACGTGGCGAGTGTAAGCCAACTATCTTTTACACTTTCATCCCTGAACTTTTACATGAGATGTGGAAAGATACCATGCTTGAGATCATTCCAGAATGCGCTTATGTCTCTAAGTCATGCATCGACACGTAGGAGACATAGTCGCATCCTGGGCATTACAGTGTCATGTAGTCGACATTCACATGACACCACTAGAGGAAAGACAACATACATCTCATCAAAATATCGAACGAATACCAAATTCACATGACTACTTATAGCAAGAATTCTCCCATGTCCTCAGGAACAAACGTAACTACTCACAAAGCATATTCATGTTCGTAATCAGAGGGGTATTAATATGCATAATGGATCTGAACATATGATCTTCCACCAAGTAAACCAACTAGCATCAACTACAAGGAGTAATCAACACTACTAGCAACCTACAGGTACCAATCCGAGGTTTTGGTACAAAGATTTGATACAAGAGATGAACTAGGCTTTGAGAGGAGATGGTGCTGGTGAAGATGTTGATGAAGATAACCCTCCCCAAGATGGGAGAGTTGATGGTGATGACGACGGTGACGATTTCCCCCTCCCGGAGGGAAGTATCCCCGGCAGAACTGCTCCACCGGAGCCCCAAATTGGTTCCGCCAAGGTTCCGCCTCGAGACGGCGGCGCTTTGTCCCGAAAGCCTCCTTATGATTTTTTTCCAGGTCAAAACACCTCTTATAGGAGAAGATGGGCATCGGGGGGTCACCAGGTGGCCCATGAGGCAGGGGGTGCGCCCAGGGGGGCGCCCCCACCCTCGTGGACAGTGGGTGCCCCCCTCTCGTATCTCTTTCGCCAGATATTTTTTTATATTTTCTGAAACGATGTTTCGTGGAGTTTCAAGGCTTTTTGAGTTATGCAGAATGGGTCTCCAATGTTTGCTCCTTTTCCAGCCCAGAATTCCAGCTGCCGGCATTCTCCCTCTTCATGTGAACCTTGTAAAATAAGAGAGAAAAAGCATAAGTATTGTGACATAATGTGTAGTAACAACCCATAATGCAATAAATATCAACATAAAAGCATGATGCAAAATGGACGTATCACAAGACAAGGTTGCCGGAAGCTACAAAATCAGATAAGCCTTTCATCCCCCACTCCTTACTTCCGTATGGAACTTGAACGTACGAGACTTCGCTCGCTCTTATACCATCATGCCCTGCATCCAACAAACTTTATTTTTGGACTGGAACTCGATAGTAGTGTGGTGGGAAAGGAGAGGACGAAGGGCCTAATCCTACCCTGCTCCTGCCTCCGCCAAGGGCTTGAATGTGGTCGAGCTATAGAGAAGGAAGACGGCAAGGCCTGTTGCCGGGGTACGATGTTTATCTTACGATAACAAGGATTCGTTCCTTGGTGTGGCCCCTGCCCACGCACAAAAGAAACCCGGCAAACACCCTTCTCTCCATTAATATGTTGTAAACAAGTACAATTCATACGGAGTGCATACATGAGCAAGGGGGTTACAAGATTTAAATCTTACAAAGGCCCATAGGCTTAAAAACTAAAAAGAGATAAGGTGCCCGTAATCCCTTTCTTGTCCCTCTCCTTAGGAAATGGAACAAGATGGCGAAAGGGCAAAGGGAACGCCTAGGCGAAGTACGAGCAGCATAAAGCACCAAGAGAACATCCTGGTGGCCGCCCCGAAGAGGGTTGGTGATGATGGTGCCGGGAGAAGAGCCGAATGATGATGCAACGGAAATTCCAACACGATAAAATTGCAGGAAACTGTTTATGTTATGTATTGGCCTTTACTTGATGTGCATGAATTGTTCTTTTATGACATGTCGATGCATAGGAAAAGAGTTAGACTTTGTTGTTGCATGATATATATTACTTTGCGCTCACTACTAAATCACAAATCATTGTTAATTAAAATTGGCTTTGATATACCTTGGATCCGGGTGGATCCATTACTTGAGCACTATATGTCTAGCTTAATGGCTTTAAAGAAAGCGCTGCCAGGGAGACAACCCAGAAGTTTTAGAGAGTCATTTATTTATGTTGAGTGCTTTTATAAAGTTTTAAAACAAAATAAAAATAAAGAGGGGAACCTAAAAACTTTTTCTAAAGGAGAAGCGATTAGAAGGTTATGCATTGGAGAAGTGAGGGTCGACCTTGAATACTTGTGTCCATGCTCATGGAAACAATGTAGAATTTTTCATGGAAGTTTCTCACAAAAATAATTATCCCCATGTATAAATCCATTGTATTATAAAAATAATGTGCCAAGATTTGCCTTTAGGATGATTAGATTGCTTGTTGGTTTGTGCGGTGCAAAACAAAAACTTTGCCTGTAGTGCATGATTTTTCAATTTTTTCCTGGAACGCCAAACGTTTCTGGAACTTTTTGCACAGTTTTGATATACAAATTGTTTATTTTCCCTAATTTTTCAGATTTTCTAGAGGTACATAAGTATGGTTAATGTTGAGATTACTATAGATTGTCATGTTTTCACAGATTGTCGTTGTAGTTTCATTATTTGCTTATGTTTGAAATCTTGTTGAGCCTCCTTTGACTTGGGGCCATAGAATTGTGATAGCATACAGTGAGTAATGTTTGATTATAATTATACAATAATGTTAGAGAAGTACATAATGAGATTTGATGTTATATGTACTAACCCCTCTAATAAAAAAGTTTTGTTAAGTTTTGTGTGGACGAAGTGTTCGAAGATCGAGGAGGTATTGATATGAGAAGAATGAGGAGAGGCAAGAGCTCAAGCTTGGGGATGCCCGAGGAACCCCAAGTAAATATTCAAGGAGACTCAAGCGTCTAAGCTTGAGGATGCCTCGGAAAGGCATCCCATCTTTATTCGACAATTGTCGGTATGTTACGGTTTTTGTTTTGTTCACATGATATGCTTAAATCTTGGAGCGCCGTGTGCTTTTATATTTTTATTTCAATAATACACCATGTTGGTATGAGATAGACCTTGGTTGATTTATAGAATGCTCTTTGCACTTCACTTATATCTTTTGAGTATGGCTTTACAGAATGCTTCATGTGCTTCACTTATATCTTTTGAAGTTTGGATTGCATGTTTCTCTTCACATTGAAAACCGCCATTTGTAGAATGCTCTTTTGCTTCACTTATATTTGGTAGAGCGTGGGCATATCTTTTATAGAAAGAATTAAACTCTCTTACTTCACTTATATCTATTTAGAGAGTTGACAGGAAATGGTCATTCACATGGTTAGTCATAAAATCCTACATAAAACTTGTAGATCCCTGAATATGATATGTTTGATTCCTTGCAATAGTTTTGCGATATAGAGTTGCTAATATGTGGGAGGTACTAGTTTAGTAAGAATATTGGTGTTAAGGTTTGTGATTCCCGTAACGTGCACGTATGGTCTCCTAACTATGTAACCATATTGGCGCGCATTGTATCTTGATTGTTTATCTTCGCGTGATGGTCGGGGGCGCGCGATGGTTAACCCCTACCAACCTCTCCCCTAGGAGCATGCGTCGTAGTAGTTTGCTTCGAGGGCTAATAAACTCTTGCAATAAGTATGTGAGTTCTTTATGACTAATGTTGAGTCCATGGATATACGCACTCTCACCCTTCCACATTGCTAGCCACTCCAGTGCCGTGCAACTTTTGCCGGTGCATCAAACCAACTTACACCCTTCCTCAAAAGAGCCACCATACCTACCTATTATGGCATTTTATAGCCATTCCGATACATATTGCCATGTAACTCCAACGTTCCGTTTATTATGACACGCACCATCATTGTCATATTGCTTTGCATGATCGTAAGATAGCTAGCATGATGTTTTCATGGCTTGTCCGTTTTGATGTCATTGTTATGCTAGATCATTGCACATCCCGGTACACCGCCAGAGGTATTCATATGGAGTCATGTTTTGTTCTAGTATCGAATTGTAAGTAAATAAAAGTATGATGATCATCATTATTAGAACATTGTCCCGTGTGAGATTATAATAAAAGAGGCCAATGAAGCCCAAATAAATAAAAGAGGCCAAAGAAGCCCACAAAAAAAGAGAGGACAAAGAGCCCAAAATAAAAAAAAATGAGAGAAAAAGAGAGAAGGGACAATGTTACTATCTTTTTCCACACTTGTGCTTCAGAATACCTCCATGTTCTTCATGATAGAGAGTCTGCTATGTTGTCACTTTCATATGCTAGTGGGAATTTTTCATTATAGAACTTGGCTTGTATATTCCAACGATGGGCTTCCTCAAATGCCCTAGGTCTTCATGAGCAAGCAAGTTGATGCACACCCACTAGTTAGTTTTTGATCTTTCATACACTTATAGCCCTAGAGCATCTGTTACATGGCAATCCCTACTCACTCACATTGATATCGATTGATGGACATCTCCATAGTCCATTGATTTGCCTAGTTGATGTGAGACTTTATCCCTCCTTTTTCCTATCACCACTTTCTATTCCACCCATAGTGCTATGTCCATGGCTCGCGCTCATATATTACGTGAAAATTGAAAAAAGGCTTGAAAAGGTAGAGTATGAAAGCAATTGCTTGGCTGACATCGGGATGGACATGAGGGGTATCTTGTGTTAAGAAAAGGGAGCATAAAGACTATATGATTTTGTAGGGATAATGTTCTTTAGCATTGATATTCTGAAAGTCTTGGGATGCCCGAGTATTAAATTATTTTATGTCAAATGATAGACTATTGCCTTGAATCGCTCGTGTCTTAATATTCATGCCTAGATTTGATTACATGATCAAGATTATGCTAGGTAGCATTCCACATAAAAAATTATCTTTTTTTATCATTTACCTACTCGAGGACGAGCATGAATTAAGCTTGGGGATGCAGATACGTCTCCGTCGTATCTATAATTTTTTTATTGTTCCATGCTAATATTTTACAACTTTTACATAATTTTGGCAACTTTTTATACTATTTTTGGGACTAACATATTGATCCAGTGCCTAGTGCTAGTTCCTGTTTGTTGCATGTTTTTTGTTTCGTAGAAAATCCATATCAAACGGAGTCCAAACGGGATAAAAACTTATGGAGTTTTTTTTGGTATATATGTGATTTTTGGGAAAAGAATCAACGCGAGACGATGCCCGAGGGGCCCACAAGGACGGAGGGCGCGCCCAGGGGGGTGGGGCACGCCCCTGACCCTTGTGGCCACTCCGTAAGGCGGTTGTTGCCCTTCTTTCACCGCAAGAAAGCCAATATCCGGATAAAAATCGTGTTAAAATTTCAGCCCAATCGGAACTACGGATCTCTGGGGATATAAGAAATGTTGAAAGGCTAGAATATGAGAGCGCATAAACAGAAGAAAACACACAGAGAGAGATCCAATCTCAGAGGGGCTCTCGCCCCTCCGCCGCCATGGAGGCCATGGACCAGAGGGGAAACCCTTGTCCCATCTAGGGAGAAGGTCAAGGAAGAAGAAGGAGGGAAGCTCTCTCCCGGTGGCGCCGGAACGCCGCCGGGGCCATCACCATGACAGCGATCTACACCAACAACTTCGCCGCCGTCACCATCAACTCTCTCCCCCTCTATGCAGCGGTGTAACCTCTCTTCTACCCGTTGTAATCTCTACTTAAACATGATGCTCAACGATATATATTATTTCACAATGATGTATGGCTATCCTATGATGTTTGAGTAGATCCGTTTTGTCCTATGGGTTGATTGCTGATCGTGATTGGTTTGAGTTGCATGTTTTATTATTGGTACTGTCCTAGGTGCTCTCCGTGTCGCGCAAGCGTGAGGGATCTCCGATATAGGGTTTGCACTATGTTCATGATTTGCTTATGGTGGGTTGCTAGAGTGACAAAAGCTTAAACCCGAGTAAGTAGGTTGTTTGTGTATGGGAGTAAAGAGGACTTGATACCTTATAATGATATGGTTGGGTTTTACCTTAATGATCTCTAGTAGTTGCGGATGCTTGCTAGAGTTCCAATCATAAGTGCATATGATCCAAGAACAGAAAGTATGTTAGCCTATGCCTCTCCCTTATATAAAATTGCAATAATAATTACCGGTCTAGTTATCGATTGCCTAGGGACAAATAACTTTCTTGTGTGACAAAACCTCTCTATTGAAATAACTTAGTTGTGTCTTTATCTAAACATCACCTAGCTTTTATTTACGTGCTCTTTATTAGCTTGCAAACCTATCCCGTTACACCTACAAAGTACTTCTAGTTTCATACTTGTTCTAGGTAAAGCGAACGTCAAGCGTGCGTAGGGTTGTATCGGTGGTCGATAGAACTTGAGGGAATATTTATTCTACCTTTAGCTCCTCGTTGGGTTCGACACTCTTACTTATCGAAAGAGGCTACAATTGATCCCCTATACTTATGGGTTATTAATGCACATAGTTGTGCCCTTGGTGTGCCTGCAATACGGTCCTGCTCGGAACACTGGAATAGAAAATAGAGGAGTTGAATAAAACGTAGGAACATGGTCAAAATGTAGTGTGAAAGCATTGAAATGCATAAAATCGTAGGAAACATAAGACCTGGTGTGTTCGGATTGCAAGAATAGAAGTATAGGATCGGTGGATCCCACAAGGAAAGAGAGTAATAACCATGCATGCAGGCGCATAATCCTCGTCAGCAACTCTGGCCACACATTATCGGCTAGCAAGATGGTGAGTCCCAACTCCATTAAGCACTGTAATATTTTCTCTCCTTCCCACGCTTTGCCTCGGGCATCCGTAAAAGGGTGAGAAAACCAGAGATCATAGTGGATTTTCATTTTCCTGTGAAATGAGCAACCCGCAACAGTGTTCCAGGGGAAATGAATAGGCTCTTCCCTCTGTTCCGAACGCTGCTCCAGCTTCCTTTCCTCTGCTTTGCAATTCCAGCGGTTTTCCTTCGCAAAACCTACGAACCGAACATGGCCTACATGTGTTGTTGCCACCTCACAATCGGCCGTTGTCTATTTTTTTCCTTCCTATTTTACTTTTATTTTTTCCTTTTTATTCTCTAGTTTTCTTCACTTTTTAAAAAATACATAAATATAGTTGCATGTAGTTAGTAGATGTGCAACCGTAGAGGTAGTCACAATAAATAACAATACCGGGCGCATTAGTGTCTGATAGTGGATGTGCAACTATAGTTACGTGGTTGGCGTGCAACTGTAGTTGAGAATTAGAAGAAATCATTTTTAAAACAATTGATGCTCTTTATATTCAGCAAAATTAAAGTGAATTCAAGAAAGATTTGTTAGGGAACCACAATTAACTGCCCCACTACTTTTCCTTTTGGGCAAAACTACCCTCACTAATCAAATAATTATTTTGCAGTTTAAAAAGCATTAAATTTTTTGAGGGGTTTAAAAAGCATTAATTTTCAAAGCCAGTCCTGATCATGTGGGCCCTTACGCTGACGGACACGCACGGCCCAATTCGATCCACGCACCAGTAACCCGCCGTGTCGGACGCGTAGTCAGAGCGGCTGACAAAACAACTCCCGCGAAAGGCGAACCCAATACCACCACAGCAATCATCGTGACCGTCCACTTCCACCCGCCGACGAGATCCAACGGCCACGGTGCGCGGACACGCTCCAGAGCTAACGCGTCAACCTCCAAAACGAACCCCCACCTTCTTTACCCTTTCTTCCCCTGCAAACAAACGCAATCGCGAAGCATCGAATCTGATCAGAGTTTTGGGGAAAAAAAGACAGACAGAGAGGAAATCGCCGTCGCCTTCCACCTCGCCGGCGATGCAGCACGGGAGCGGCGACTACGCCTCCCCTGCCCCCGCGGGCCACTACTACCCTCACCAGTACGCGCCGCCGGGGCCGACCCCCCACCCCCCCGCCGCCGACCCCCCGATCCCGGGGGGCTACGCCTCCGCGCCGCCCTACTCCGCCGGCGGCTACCCCGAGCAGCCGCCATCCGCCCCGTCCTACACGCAGCCTCCCCAGTACGCCGGGTACCCGCCCTACAACCCCACGCCCTACCCCCCTGAGCCCTCACCGGCGCCGTACTACAGCTACTCGCAGCCTACCCAGCCGGTTCCCCCAGCGGAACCCAGGCCAGCGCCTCTTCCCTATGACGCCCCGTACTACGGTGGAGGCTACCAGCAGCCCGCCGCTGGGTATGGCGACGACGATTACCTGAACGAGGGCGCGTATGCATATACCGGCGACGCAGGCCCCGAGCCGTACGGCGCGCGGGGCACGGCGCCGACGCGATCAGGAGCCGCGATGTTTGATGACTACGGGCGGTCGATTGGACTCTCGTCCGGAGGGGCGGAGCAGCCACAGGGCGGCGGGGGCGGCAGCGTGGGTGGGAGCTTTGGGAAGATTGCGAGGGCTGTTCCAAAAGCAGAAACCCATGAGGATGCTAGTGGTGGTGCGCAGAAGTTTCGGGTTAAGCTGCTGCCAGAGGGTGCCGGAAGCCCTACCGATGTGCTTTGCCAGGTACAACTTCAGTAACGATAATATATCAGTTTATGCATGTTAGGTGTATTGTTTCACTCCGAAATTATGATATCGTGCTATGGTTTTGCAACATATATGTACTTGTTCCATCTTCCATATTGATGACAAGGATACATGAAATCTGTACTTATTAAGTATTATATGCTGTTGCAGGTTGGTCTGGATGGAATCCGCATGCTTGATCCTAGCACAAGCAGGACCCTAAGGATTTATCCTCTTGATACACTGACGAAATGGGAGGTGTGTTGGACAGCATTTTTGCAGAATATTATGGTTATATTTTCTCATCACTGATATGATACGCAGTAATGAGGGTATTCTAATGGTTGACACTGCTTATTTAGGTTTTGGATTCAACTGTATTTGCGATTTGGGCAAAGACTTCAGTAGATTTTGAGGCAAAGCGAATAAGGCTGAAGTCAAACAGCTATACTTCCAATACTTTGCTTGACATTGTGACAGCAGCAACAGTCCAGGTATTACAACACCACCATTCTCTTTTCACCATCCGTGAGTAGCCTCCTAACTATATTGAAAACAGTGAAAATCCTTCTTCTCAATGCTTTAATGTCAGTATATATATTTTTATTTTTGTTTCTTTGGTTTCTTTGGCAGTGTTGCTGCTTCACATTTCAACTATATCTGTAATAACTATCAGTACGAATGGTTTACTCTAGTTATCTATCCATGCTTTGGTACTTCTGGTTCAGTTTACATGTTATTCTAACTCCGCACTTGTAGAAATAAGGAGCTAATGTATTAATTTTTTGCATGGTTTACCCATGTATGCTGACCAATCAATACTAGTATACTACTATCGATAAACCATCAATAGGGTTATTTAGTGAGAACTGTTTAGTACTGAAATGACATATATTTTGGACTGAAGATAGGTAGTAAAAATTGAAGATGTAAATTTTTATGAACATTTTGCCTTCTATAGTATGACCAGACACATGCCAATTTTTTGTTGTCTGCTAACATGTTTTTATCTGTTCTGTTACACTTGCTGGGTTTGAATTGCTCCTATGTTGCTGATTCTATTTTAGCCATGTTTTTGTTTACATGGATTTGTATGTTAATATTTGATATTTGTGTTGCCAGATTGGTTACTAGCTTGGAACTACATACTTGGCACTGTGTTTGATTCTACATGTTGCATTAAGAATTTCTTCCTTAGATTAAGCCTTGTTTACTTTTGTGATTCTATATCATAGTTTAAGGAGATCGGTGAAGATGCCAGAGCCAAAGTAACAGTAGATGCTGCTAAATCCTCAATACAATCAAATGAGAAGAAAAAAGGTTTTGATTGGATGTTTGCGAAACCTGTTGATGAAGTGAAAGATCATTGGGTAAGATGAAGCTGCTCAATACCCATTTACTTACATGGTAGTCACAGGATTGTTTGAAACACACCATTTTACTTATTTATTCATTTAGAACTGTTTAGGAGCATTTCTTGTCATACATGATCCCTTAAACTTTCAGCCCTTTGAAGTAACTAATTCAGGCGGGACCTCCACTTCTTAATAATCTTATGAATATATTTTTTCTCGTATTCTTGCATCAAAGGTTGCCATATACTTAATTTGTACTGTTACTGTGTCTCCACTTTCAGGTTCCAGATGAGGCTGCTAAGAAATGCCAGTCTTGTGCTGGTGATTTCAGTCATTTCAACCGCAGGGTAATTTATATAGTAACTTTGTTCAGCTATTCATGTTATCACCAGAACAATGAAGGTATAATGTATTGATATGGGTTTGTTATTCTTTGTTCCAGCATCATTGTAGGAACTGTGGCGAGATCTTCTGTGATAAATGCAGCCAAGGAAGAATTGCTCTGACAGCTGAAGATAATGCTCCACTTGTCCGAGTTTGCGATAGATGCATGGTATGTTCTGCTACTGTGTGGACTTAGTTTAATGTTTGCTGCATTCACTTTCTAGTTCTGTTTCCTTCCAAATATTGTTGACAATAATTACCTTATTAAAAGAAGGGTGTCCAATTCGTACTTCTCCCCCCGCTAGCCAACTGGAAAAAGAATTATGTCGCCAAGTTTGTTACAGCTCTTCAGCCTTTGTTGGGTTGCTTAGTGTTTCTCCCTAAGCACGTCTTTGACTTTGCTGTAGTTGTTTTTTTCATCATTAAATTTTGTTAAAGCTCTTTATTGTGTTTCTTATTGGTGGTGTTTTTCCTACACAGTGGCTCAGATCCTTTCGATTTATTTGTCTTCCATTATTATTACCAGTGTACCGGCTGTATTATGGGAAGCATTTCGCTGCACTAAACTATTCCAACTTTTGATAGTTGTGTGTGAAAATATGCTTGACGTGTAAAGAGATGCTGCCAAGTTCTCATAATAATTCTTGTCTTCCACAGGCAGAGGTTTCTCAGAGGCTTAGTATGGCACAGGAAGCTGCCAACAGATCTACCACAGTGCAAAATCATGGAGATCTTGCAAAAAAACTGAAGGTAATATACTAGATGACCCTTTCTCTATGCGATACACCCATATAAGTGGCAAAAAATGAACTTGGATGCCAATGGAGAAGGAATATTGCTATAGTTTTGGGCTTTTGGCCACAAACCAGATATACAAGCCAATTCCGCCGAATACGACCAAATTTGAGAACTTACTTTTGCGCTAGCCGTACTTTGATTTCTTTCCTTTCTCGTTTTGATCTAAAAAGTGCGAATGGTAAGGAAGATAACTGAGCCTAGTAGGATCCGCTTAGGTAGCTGGAAGCCTGGAACATAGGGTATACGTCAGTGAGGAGAGGTGTTGATATCCTATGCGTCCAAGAAACCTAAGGCGAAGGAGTTGGAGGATTCCGGCTTCAAGTTGTGGTACACCGGGACAACTAAAAACAGAAATGGAGTAGGCATCTTGATCAACAAGAGCCTCGAGTATGGAGTGGTAGACGTCAAGAGGCAAGGAGACCGGATTATCCTGGTCAAGCTGGTAATGTTATCAGCGCATGGGAGACCTCAATGGCTGCATGGGTACATCTAACGCATGTTTTGAAGGGGTGCATGGGGGCTTTGGTTATGGCAGCACAAATGAAGATGGGGAGGATGCCTTAAGCTTCGCTTTAGCCCACGACATGATTATAGCTAACATCCTCTTCAGAAAGAGAGAATCCCATCTAGTGACTTTCAGTAGTTGTCAAAGCTCTAGCCAGATTGATTTGGATCTCTCGAGAAGAGAAGACAAGCGTGCTTGCCTAGATTGTAAGTTGATACATGGGCCACACAAGAAAGGATCAGTCAGGAATGATGATATACGTGATAGCCAGGTAGCACTGATTGTCCAATATCATTTGAGATGGTTTGGGCATATACAATGCCAGGCCTCCAGAAGCGCCAGTGCATAGCGAACGGAAAAATCGTGCTGAATTGCTGATAGTGCCAAGATAGGTCGGGGTAGACCAAACCCTGACATTGGAGGAGTCCACAAAGAGAGATCTGAAGGACTGAAATATCACCAAAGAACTAGCCATGGACGGGGGCGTGGAAGTTAGCTATCCATGTGCTATAATTATGGGTTTCAACTATAGCCTACCCCAACTTGTTTGGGATTGAAAGGCTTTGTTGTTGTTGTTTGATCTAAAAAAATATAACCAAATGTGGAAGCACAGAGGAGCAGCATTTTTTTAGTGCCCATGGGGACATTAGATATTCTTGTTTTTGAACTTCTTGCAAATGAAGTATTGTTATTTTGGCAGCTTTGCATTTTTTGTGCAGTGTCTATTGCTGTAGTAACTAGTACATTTTTAATCTAGTGTTTGGAAACCGTATTCTAGATCCAATTACCAATTAGATTTTCGAAAATTGTGTTACCATTATACTGTAGTTATTATTATGATGACTGCGAAGGAAGACTGAAGCTAATGTGATATTTTCTGTGAAATTAATGATTTAACAAAAACTTCCTTTCATCAACAGGAGGAACTGGAGAGGAATCGCAAGTCTTCAGGTACTTCCATGTTCCCATGAAGTGCATTTTTTATAACATAAGTAATAATGCAACAAAATTCTGAAAAATTTCTTCTGTCAAAGGGACGGCGTCTGGAGGTGCATCTGGGACAAGAATGCGAGAAGTTGCGTGCCCTACCTGCACAGTCCATCTTCAGGTCCGTCACAAATTATAGGGAGTGTATAGCTGAAATATAAAATGGTCTCTTAATAATTGTTGGTTGATCCCTAACTTGATAACGTATTAAATGAATGTTGAACTGCAGGTTGAAGTTCCAATCTCTGGCTCTGAAACAGTCGAGTGTGGAGTGTGCCAGCATGCTTTTCTCGTCAGCGCCAATTGATACAGAGGGAGATACAGAGGGAGACATAGTGTGCGTTGTGTCAAATTATTCTGTTGACAACTCTATTTGTTGCCCCTATTCTACACCAGAAATAAGCGTGCGTGTTCAACTTGTAGATGTTTGTGTGGCTGTGTTGGTAATCGACGTAGGATGTACGTATTTATTTTTCTTGTACATGAGTGTTTTTTAAACATGGGAAGTTGTTGCCAAAAATGCTGGTTGTTCGTGAAGAATTCCAACAGAATACTCGTTGGTCAAAACAGCGTGCACTTCTAATCTGACGGTTTTTCGTCACGTACTGACCGCAGTTCTATCATGCTCCCTTTTGGGTATATAACTTCTCTATTCTTGCAGAAACCGAATCTGGGATGACTTTTGAAGCAATTTATAAAAGTGCACGCGTGCTAATTGGAGGGAACGAGCGGCCGCTCTACCACTCACATGCATGTGCACTTTAGTGCATGTGGTAAGACTGGTCACATCGAAAGGGAAAGAACAGATATTTGTGCAATTATTTTGGGTTTTTAAATTTTTAAAAAGTTATATCTTTCAAACCGCGTGTCAAAATTTAAATCCGTTTTCATCGTTGGATTCCTTGCAACGGGATCTTTCAAACTAGATCCTGCATGGATATATTTAGACGAATTTTTTTGATGCCAACTTTGGTGCTATATGGTGCAACTTTAGTACTGCATTGTACAACTTTAGTATCGTGTGGTGCAACTTTTTTTCAAAACCAATTTTGGGAGCTGTATGAGCCAAATTCCTCTGTGTTTGCAACCTAGCAACCATGACAACCTGATGTGCAACAAGTCTACTGCCCCGACCAACTACATAGTAGTTGATGTGCAACCCTCCTCCCTACTCGTGGATGTGTAGTTTTTTAATATTTGCACACCTTGCCGCACCTCCACTACCAATGATATGTGCAATTTAGTCTGTTGTTAAAGCAAAATGTCTATTTAGTCGATGTGCAACTCCTTACCTCTTCCTACTTGTGAATATGTAGTTTTAGTTGGCGAGGGAAACAAACGGAGTTACACATAGTCTGCTATGTAGCTGGCCGGGGCAACATACAAGGTTGCACATCTCACAGGCAGGGGTAGTTCGGATGGTGAAAATTCCACATTCATGAGGGTAGTGAAAAGTTGCATATAGGCAGGGCGCGAATGTTGTACATCTCACTAGCAGGGGTGCTTTGGACCAGGTGCTAGCAGGAAAACCACATATTTAGGAAAGTTGCACATCACTGTTAGACAGTTGGCCGTGATAGTATCGAAGTTGCGCATCCACTACTAGGCAGTTGGCTGATGCAGCAAATAGTGAAAGCACATCCACGGGCATGAGGACAGTTGCACATCACCAACTGCTAGGCAGTTGGCCTGGATAACAGACGAAGTTGCACATATCACTAGAAATAAATAGTTTGGGGGTGGAAGCTGTTATGTGTATAGTCCATTTCTCGATATATCCTCATTGTATAAGGGGTTTCCTGCACTTTACCACACATGTATATGTAATGGCCCGGCCCTCAATGAATACTAGTTGCTGATTATCCAACATGGTATCAGAGCTAGGCTAGCCCCTTCCTCCCGCACGATGCAACTCTGTGCACCTCGATCCTAGCCTACTCGTCTCCGGCCGCCGCAGGCTGTCTCCGGTCGTCCGACCGCTGCCTCTCCGTCTCCTCTCCAGTTCCCGCCCGGCTCTGCTGCTTCTCCAACAAGTCGATGTCCCGTCCGGCCGCCGCCCCGTCCGGCTGCCGCAGCCGTCTGGACGTTGTCGCTTCCGCCCCATCAGGCCGCTGCCGCATTTGCCCCGTCCGACCACTGCGGCCGCTACCCGTTCGGCCCGGTTCGGTGCTGCCCCGGCTGGCTGCTCCTAGATGCCCGCTCCTCTCGCTCATGTCTCATGCGTGAGCGCGCATGCTTCCGCTCGCCCCTCTCGATCCTGAGCGAGAGCACTCCTGCCCACTTCTCTCGATCCAGATCGAGTCTCTGCAGCAGTTGACTTCCAAAAAAAAGTGTGAGCTCGTCATGTCTTCTTCAAGTTATGTCGTTGTTCCTCGTTGTTCGGTGATCTTCGATGGCACCAACTACGCTGAGTTTGTGGGCTTCATGCGCATCCATATGCGTTGTCTTCTTCTGTGGGATGTTCTCTCTGGCGAGGTCCCCTGTCCGCCATGCCCTATTGCGCCAGTGGCCCCAATCCCACCGGTGCCGCCGGTACTTACTGCTGATGCTTCTCAGGCTGACCGGGATGTAGCCAAGACTCTAGATGATGCAGCGGTTGATGCTTATGACCAGCAGGTATCAGCTTATTCAGATGCTCTTTCTGTGTACCGCGATGATCTCTCTGCTTACACTCAGTGGTGCAATGATGATGCTCGCGCTGCTGCTGTTCTCACTGCGAGTGTTCTCCCTCAGTTTGCCTCGGAGTTCATGGGGCTTGGCACAGTTGCAGCGATGTGGTCTTATCTCTGTCAGCGCTATCAGCCCTCTGGTGATGCTCTCTACCTGTCTGTGGTGCGTCAGGAGCACGCACTCCAGCAAGGTGAAATGCCCATGATGCGATTATATCTCCTACGTGTCGAGGCATGACTTAGAGACATAAGCGCATTCTGAAATGATCGCAAGCGTGGTATCTTTGCACAACTCATGTAAGAGAAGAGGGATGAAAGAGTAAAATAGCTGGCTTTCACTCGCCACGTCACACAATAAATACAATAACATACATTCATCCAAAACACAGGGTCCGACTACGGACGAAAACCAAATGAGAAAGATACCACAACCCACAAGGTTCGATCGCCCCTAGTAGGAACCACTAATGATCGTCGAAAAACGACACATACATACGGCCACTCTCTTCATCGAGCTCCCAGTGAAGTTCTGAACCATCTTCTGCACTGTTCTCAACGGTACCTGCATCTGGTGTTGTAGTAACTGTGAGCCACGAGGACTCAGCAATCCCATAACCATGGGTATCAAGAGTAGAAAAGCTTTATGGGTATGGAAAAGGCTAGTGGTGAGGTTGCAGCAGCGGCTAAGCATATGTATGGTGGCTAACTTACGAGTACAAGAATAAGATGAGCATCTACGCAAGCGGTCACAAACTAGTAATGATCGCTAAAGATCCTGAACTACCTACGAGTCAAACATAACCCCACCGTGTTCTCTTCTCGAAGTGAAAAGAGACAGTCACAGTTACTCACACGGTTGTGTGTTTTACTTCGGATCCTCTGTCAAGTTTTCTACAACCGGACATTAAAAAATTCCAATATGCCACAAAACCGCGGGCACGGCTTTCGAAAGATCATAACCCTGCAGGGGTGTCCCAACTTAGCCCATCACAAGCTCTCACGATCAGCAGAAGTAATAATAATATTACCCCTTATCTTAGGGACAATCCGATCAGGCTCGGAATCCCGGTGCACAAGACATTTCGACAATGGTAAAACAAGTCCAGCAAGACCTCCCGGCGTGCCGACACCCTGATAGTAGCCGCGCGTATCTTGTCTCAGGCCACGTCCGGATGAGCACTACGTACAACAACCGAAGACCCCAGATAACTGGGTGGCACCGCAAGTGGCTCTAGTTTGGGACCAACACCATCAGCATTGGCCCCCCTGTTATGTAGAAGAATCCTCGGGGACATGACGCCCTATGCAAATTAATTAATTAATTAAGTTGTTATTATGAGGCAAATTAAAACCAATGTTGGGCCTTGCTGGAGGAGTTTTATTCAAAGACGAACTGTCAAGGGGTCCCCATATACCCAACCATGTAAGGAACGCAAAATCAAGGAACATAACGCCGGTTTATCGGCTCCTAAGACGGCATGAGTGGAACAAAACACCGAGCAAAAGGCCAAGCCTTCCAACCATTGCCAAGTATATAGGTGTGTTAAGGTATATAAGATATATTGTGATATTCCCAAAACATCAAGTTCCAACATGGAACAATCTTCATCTTCACCTGCAACTAACAACTCTATAAGAGGGGCTGAGCAAGCGGGCAACATAGCCAAACAACGGTTTGCTGGGAAGGTGTCAAAGGTTAGAGGTTTCATGACAACAAGGAGAGGCTGACAAAAAATGATGGGTAGCGCGACATATAACGATAGCATCGAGACAGCTAGCATGGCAAAGATAAAGGTATCCAATGTGATGGTCATCTTGCCTGGGATTCCGCAAGGAAGAAGAACAAGTCCATGAAGTAGTCGAACAAATCCTCACAACTCCGGAACGAACCCGAAGCTAACGAGAGAAGCATACCGGAAAGAAGCAAACAACATGATAAACACACATATCATAACCATGGCATATGATGCACAACCAAGTATGATGCATGTCCGGTTTAAATATGCATGGCATGGCAAAGTGCACAAACAAAACTACAAGTTAAGTGGAGCTCAATATGCAACGAGTTGCATATTGACGAAACACCACATGTTATTTATTTAGTTGACTCTCGTTTAATTACAAGACAAGATTAAATGTTTGTTAACCTGGCAAGAGGTGAAGCACAAGTAAACTACCTATTTAGACAAGTTTAAATGAGGCCGGAATGACAAACAACAATTCCGGAAAATCCCCATGTGCATATCTTGAATTTGGTACTGTTCTGCCTATTACCACATTTTAATGTTGTTAAACAACAAAACAAAGTGCACCATGTTATTCTACACATTTTTCTACCCCATTTGCATATAAAATTTATTAAATTTGGAGCTACGGTTATTTAGTTATGAATAAAATCATTTTAGCATGTTAATTAAGCAAACTTATGCAAACATCAATATAAACATTTTTAACATGAATGAAAGTGGCATATTATTAATCTACACAAAATTCTAAGCATTTTTCATATCTAAAGTTTTTACATATGATGCACGATTTGTGAGTTATTAAATGAATGTAGTGCAAGGACTTTTTTGTAAAACTACTGCTCTCTGGATTAAATAGCAAATCGCAGGAAGAGAAAAAAAACAGCATTGGGCTGAAACAGTGGGTGGCTGGGCGCTCACCATGGGCCTCGGCCCGGTCGATGGAAGAGGCAGGGGAGGCTTGCTTGCTGGGCCTCTGCGCAAGAAGTGGCCCAGGTCGGGGTCGCTGCTTGGCCTGGCGTGGCTGGCCAGCGCGGCCGGGCCGGGCGAGCGGGTAACGGGCGCTGGTCCTCTGCTCGACAGGGAGCAGCGCAGCGCGATGCAGAGGCGGGGAGCAGAGGCAACGCAACGGCTTGCACGGAGGAAGGAGGTCCGGCGGGGTCCAAGGGCGCACGGCGTCGGGGAGGCCGGACCTGGTCGCGGGAACTCGCCGGGCCCCGATCCCTGCCGGATGCGGGCGTCGAGGCGGCTGGGAGGACCTGGATCAGGAGCTGGCCGAGAAGAGCTCGGCGCGGGAAGCGCCACAGAGGAGGTCCAGGGAGGGGCGCGGGGTCCTGCCGGCGACGATGCTTGCGGCCGGCTCGAGGAGAGGGCAGCGGAGGCACATGGCAGCGCTATGAAGCTCCTATGGACTCGGGCGCTCGCGGCTGCAGGAGCTCCTGCTCCTGTGGTCGCGGACGAAGGCGCTGCAGGACAGAGGTGAGGGGTGAGGGAGCAGAGAAGGGAGAAGGAAACGGAGAGGGAGGGTGGCCGTGCTCATCTGCTGGTCACCGGTGATGGAGGAACTCCAGCTAGGCAGCAGCAACGTCGGGGAAACACCGGGGAAGAGGAGGTCTTGAGCGCGGGAGCATAGACAGGGGGCTCGGTCTTGCTGCGGCACTGGTGGTTGGATTGATCGAGGGGAGATGGTGGTTGGCCAGGGATGGATCTGGGAGGATCCCAAGGTGGGGGATGAGTGCGGTGGCGGCGGCGGGATGATGGGACAAGGTCCCTATATTTTAGGTTTGGACTGCTTTATATAGTAGGTGGGCTAGAGTAGGGGTAGTTGGATCCTCCAATCGTAATCGGGCGGTCGAGAAGAAATATGTGCGGAGTCCAAATAAGAAAACGGAGATATTTTAGGGATGTTTGGGGATGATCCGGACCCAACGGAAACGACAGCCCGGGTAGGGTTCGGACAGGTTTTCGGACGCGCGTGATGGGGTCTGTGCGCTGCGCAGAGATGTCAGGCGGTCACGGACAACTGCGTGGTTGGACCAAGAAGAGAGGGAAGAAGCAGCCCGGCATAGGTCTCCGGAACACCGAGAACGTCCAACGCTTTACCGGCTATAGTGCTGCTATAAGTTTAACTGTTGGGCTATCAAACGAACTCCGAATGTGACGAAATTTGACAGGCGGTCTGTCTACCCTAAAATAAGACCACACGTCAAGTTTCAACTCATTCTGAGAACATTTTTCAGCCACTAATAAAATAAATACTCAGAGGTGCCGCGGGCGCGTGCGAGTGTGTCTGGACTCAGAACGGACAACGGAGAGAGCTGGGGAGCCCGAACGAATGCAAGTTTTGAAAACATGCTGATGAAATGCACATGATGTCATGATGACATGGCAAAGAGCAACACCCAAGCAAAAGACATGGCAACGATGACGAATAACTGGCTGACACCCGGCGCATCGGTCTCGGGGCGTCACAACTCTCCCACACTAACAGAGGAGCTCGACCCGAGATCCTAGAGATGGCGCCGGATAAAAGAGGATAAAGGAAGAGGTAAAACAAAGTTGCTTCTTCGACAAACGAGTGAAACCACGAACCTGAGAGGTTGACCAAATTGAAAGAAGAATACAACAGAGATGAACGAAGATGAAAACACTCCGTTAGAGAAGAGGAACAAGGAACATTACAAGAACCTTGTAGGTTAAAAGACATGAACAAAGCTCACGGATGGCGAAAGAATTTCAAAACCACTCCGGTTAAAACAAGCTGGAGAGGGAATACGAACAAAAGAATTTGGACATCATTCCGACTGTAAATGGAAGGAATTGAACATGAACTTGAGGAGATGGGATGATACTTGATGAAATCAACAACACCCTGACACAAAGGGTGAGAAGGATTTCACACAACACTCGGGTTGAAAAGAGAGGCAAAACTACGAACGAGGACACAACACTCCAGTTAAATGGACTGGAAAGGACAAGAGCATGATCTTGATATGACAAGATGATGGTTCTAATAGAGCAATATCACAAAGCCTCCGGAACAAAAGAATAGATGCTAAAACATTGGAAAGACAAGAACGGATAAGAAAATGACAACTTCTCCCACAAATGAATTTGAAAGAGCAACCTTACAAAGATGGGTTTAACAGAGTTGTTGGAAATTCAACAACGAAAAGAATAAGCTTGATGTGGGCTTATAGAAAACATCTCAAAACTTGAAGTGAAATTCTGCCACTAGCGAAAACAAATGATTGGATTGAGAAAAGCAAGGGGACAAAAGAGTTATTTCACCGAGAGGATAATTGAAGAACTTGGGTCATTTATAAGCACCACGATAGCAACATTCCTAATGAAAGGCTTTAGGTGAAAAATATACCGAGAAAACTCCAGCGAAGAGATAGATGGGTTTAAATATTTCATTCTTGATGACTTGTGAATCATGAAACATGAAGGAAATTGTCAAGAATGACATAACACCACCTCAACAGAAAAAAGGTAGAAATAATTGCACTTCGAAATGCAAGAAGAGGAATGCTTGAGTTCCAACAAGAATCTTGAAGAACACTAAGGATGAATTAAGTCATGATGTAGCATCATGAAGAACTTCGGTAACAAAAGGATGATAATATTAAGATTCAAACCTTGCAATGATTTAGATGGAGCTTTGAAATGATATAATTGAAATAACTTGGAGCTCCGGAAAACAAGATGAACAACTTAGAACCGAGAATATGATATGATGAACAAGCTCCGGAAAAAAGAGATTAAACACTTCGAGGAAATAAGAATAAGATTTACTGTATGCTTATCCTTCATCAAATTAAATTGATGACCAGCAACGGATTTGGCATACTACTTATTCTTCTTGAAAAGGATTGGAGAGAGATATAGCGAAACTTGAGAATAATGTTGAACGACTCAGCGGTAGGATTATGGAAAGAACAAATGAATTAATACGATAGCAACATAAGAGTAATCTTGAATGAACCACCGTAAGAATATGGAGACGAATGAAGAGACATCAACTAAGAATAGTTGGGGGCGATGTTGAAAAACTGAGAACGAAGAATCTTTTGAAATGATGGCTTTCAGAGGATCACAATGGAAAGAATTCATGAAATACTTCGGATGGTATAAAAGAATTCCTCACAATCGGAACAATAATGAGGATGGCATGAAGCTAGAACCACGAATCTTCAAGAGAACGGGCCAAGATTTAAGAGAAACACTTCTCCGGTCTTCAAATGTTGAGAATGAAGACGAGAAATGCCATGAAGAATTTCGAGATACTCCGAACGAATGACAAGAGGAAGGTGGAGCTAAAGATGGAAATAATTGAAAACAAGCTTGGAGAATGCGCGTGACTGATGGAAATCATTCTTACGTCACACTTTGAAAAGAATTTGAGTATAATTCCCGAAAAAGAAATTAGAAGAGTCAGGTAAGATCCTGGGGAAGACCTGTGGGTTAGGGCCCATTCAAAAGAATCACCGTTGAAAAAGATTGCTTAAGAGATATTGCACCGGTTGAAAAAGATGGCTTGAATAAGATGACAATCCTCAAAATAGCTTGAACGGATTATGAATTGAAACACGAATCTTCTGAGATACCTTGTACACTCCGGAGAAGAATTAGAGAGTTGAATAAGCAAGAGAGACTTCGGATAAGAAATTTCAACATGGGAAAACATGTGAAACAACAAGAAGAGATATGATCAACCCCAAAGCTTCAATTAGTCCACCGGAGAGAAACAAGAACAGGGAATGATAAACTGAATCTTCCCGAGCATCTTCACGAGAAATCACCGGATAAGGACATTGAAATAAAAGAATGAAGAAACATCACATGAATAAAATGGATGTTTCATTTGAGAATTTCTGGCTCCGAGAAGAAGAAGGGGGAGGGCAGGAAAAACAAAGACAACTTGGAATGAATGAAATAGACACCGTTGAGAAAAACCCAAGACTTGGTCTTGTACATACTAAAAGGATCGGGTTAACTTGAAGAGAAATGCACCGGTTGAAAGAATTTAACATAGCAATCTCAATGATTAAGAAGGATTAGCACTCTCATAGAAATATGAGAACACCGATTAGGAAAGGTATGGAATCAACACTTGACATCGAAGCAACTCGAATACCAGAATCAAAACAAAAACAAAGGATAGATATGTTGCAACATAATCTTCACAATATCCTTCGAACAGAGAATTGAACGAATGAATTCCACAGTTTGATGGTACAACAATCTTCTCGAGAAGCCACTTGGGAGAACAAAAGGTAAATAAAAACAACAAGGAGCAGATAGAACAAATACAAGATAGAAGCTTCATTCCACATGTTCGTGCTGAAAGCTCATGGAACGTGTTACAAAAGGGTTTTGCAATCCCCGGATCAGCATAGCCAAGGACCCTTTAAGATGCAACTCCCGATCGGAACAAACGCCCATAAAACCACTTCACTCAATGTAGAACCCCGAAATCCATAGCATGCATTCGTTGGAAGAATGCCTACGAGCTACTAGATGAACCCACCTATTAATTTCCCAAAGTTTCCAGTTATGCAATCAGGTGTTGGGGATACAGGGGAAGCACCGCGCACTCAACTCTAATCCTACATCCAGTTGTATCCATCCTTCAACACATAACCAGTTATTTCCGGAAACCGTTTACCTCGGACCTTCGAAAAGCATCTGCTATACAAGCTATGGCAATACTCCCGAACTACCTCCCCGGTACTGGGTGATGTCGGGGTTATCTTGCCACTAACCGCATAGAAGAGTTTTCGATGTCGGCCGTCTTAAGTATTCCAGAACTGCTGCGATAGATTTGTGACGACAACACCTCGGAGCTTAACTCCCCGGGACACTGCCACAACCCCTAAATGACAGGAGGCATCGAGAACAATGTTCTCGTCACAAAGACATCGGAACAATTCAAACAATACTTGTGTGATCCTAAAAAAAATAGTGAATTTTTGAGAGTAGAAGAGATAGAGCAATCGTCAGGAGTCCTCACCAGAGTGATAAAGGGATGAGGAGTAAAGAAATCCTACTCTCCGATATATATATATATATATATATAGGACTCAAAACATTTTCAAGTGTGTGCCTAGACTCAACCGTCAACGGTTCGATCAATCAGTGGGGGCTCCTAGGTCGGAGAAGGCTCTGATTACCAACTTGTAATGCCCAGGATGCGATTATATCTCCTACGTGTCGAGGCATGACTTAGAGACATAAGCGCATTCTGGAATGATCGCAAGCGTGGTATCTTTGCACAACTCATGTAAAAGAACAGGGATGAAAGAGTAAAATAGCTGGCTTTCACTCACCACGTCACTTAATAAATACAATAACATACATTCATACAAAACACAGGGTCCAACTACGGACGAAAACCAAATGAGAAAGATACCACAACCCACAAGGTCCGATCGCCCCTAGTAGGAACCACTACCGATCGTCGAAAAACGACACATACATACGGCCACTCTCTTCATCGAGCTCCCAGTGAAGTTTTGAACCATCTTCTGCACCGTTCTCAGCGGTACCTGCATCTGTTGTTGTAGTAACTGTGAGCCACGAGGACTCAGCAATCCCATAACCATGGGTATCAAGACTAGCAAAGCTTTATGGGTATGGAAAAGGGTAGTGGTGAGGTTGCAGCAGCGGCTAAGCATATGTATGGTGGCTAACTTACGAGTACAAGAATAAGATGAGCATCTACGCAAGCGGTCGCAAACTAGTAATGATCGCTAAAGATCCTGAACTACCTACGAGTCAAACATAACTGCACCGTGTTCTCTTCTCGAAGTGAAAAGAGACAGTCATGGTTACTCACACGGTTGTGTGTTTTACTTCGGATCCTCTGTCAAGTTTTCTACAACCGGACATTAACAAATTCCAATATGCCACATAACCGCGGGCATAGCTTTCGAAAGATCATAACCCTGCAGGGGTGTCCCAACTTAGCCCATCACAAGCTCTCACGATCAGCAGAAGTAATAATAATATTACCCCTTATCTTAGGGACAATCCGATCAGGCTCGGAATCCCGGTGCACAAGACATTTCGACAATGGTAAAACAAGTCCAGCAAGACCTCCCGGCGTGCCGACACCCTGATAGTAGCTGCGTGTATCTCGTCTCAGGCCACGTCTGGATGAGCACTACATACAGCAACCGAAGACCCCAGATAACTGGGTGGCACCGCAAGTGGCTCTAGTTTGGGACCAACACCATCAGCACTGGCCCCCCTGTTATGTAGAAGAATCCTCGGGGACATGAACCCCTATGCAAATTAATTAATTAATTAAGTTGTTATTATGAGGCAAATTAAAACCAATGTTGGGCCTTGCTGGAGGAGTTTTATTCAAAGACGAACTGTCAAGGGGTCCCCATATACCCAACCGTGTATGGAACGCAAAATCAAGGAACATAACGCCGGTTTATCGACTCCTAAGATGGCATGAGTGGAACAAAACACCGAGCAAAAGGCCAAGCCTTCCACCCATTGCCAAGTATATAGGTGTGTTAAGGTATATAAGATATATTGTGATATTCCCAAAGCATCAAGTTCCAACATGGAACAATCTTCATCTTCACCTGCAACTAACAACGCTGTAAGAGGGGCTGAGCAAGCGGGTAACATAGCCAAACAACGGTTTGCTGGGAAGGTGTCAAAGGTTAGAGGTTTCATGGCAACAAGGAGAGGCTAACAAAAAATGATGGGTAGCGCGACATATAACGATAGCATCGAGACAACTAGCATGGCAAAGATAGTAAAGGTATCCAAGGTGATGGTCATCTTGCCTGGGATTCCGCAAGGAAGAAGAACAAGTCCATGAAGTAGTCGAAAAAATCCTCACAACTCCGGAACGAACCCGAAGCTAACGAGAGAAGCATACCGGAAATAAGGAAACAACATGATAAACACACATATCATAACCATGGCATATGATGCACAACCAAGTATGATGCATGTCCGGTTTAAATATGCATGGCATGGCAAAGTGCACAAACAAAACTACAAGTTAAGTGGAGCTCAATATGCAACGAGTTGCATATTGACGAAACACCACATGTTATTTATTTAGTTGACTCTCTTTTAATTACAAGACAAGATTAACTGTTTGTTAACATGGCAAGAGGTGAAGCACAAGTAAACTACCTATTTAGACAAGTTTAAATGAGGCCGGAATGACAAACAACAATTCCGGAAAATCCCCATGTGCATATCTTGAATTTGGTACTGTTCTGCCTATTACCACATTTTAATGTTGTTAAACAACAAAACAAAGTGCACCATGTTATTCTACACATTTTTCTACCCCATTTGCATATAAAATTTATGAAATTTGGACCTACGGTTATTTAGTTATGAATTAAACCATTTTAGCATGTTAATTAAGAAAACTTACGCAAACAGCAATATAAACATTTTTAACATGAATGAAAGTGGCATATTATTAATCTACACAAAATTATAAGCATTTTTCATATCTAAAGTTTTTACATATGATGCACAGTTTGTGAGTTATTAAATGAATGAAGTGCAAGGGCTTTTCTCTAAAACTGTTGCTCTCTGGATTAAATAGGAAATCGCAGGTAGAGAAAAAAAACAACATTGGGCTGAAAGAGTGGGTGGCTGGGCGCTCACCATGGGCCTCCACCCGATCGATGGAAGAGGCAGGGGAGGCTTGCTTGCTGGGCCTCTGTGCAAGAAGTGGCCCAGGTCGGGGTCGCTGCTTGGCCGGGCGCGGCTGGCCAGCGCGGCCGGGCCGGGCGAGCGGGTAACGGGCGCTAGTCCTCTGCTCGACATGGAGCAGCGCAGCGCGATGCAGAGGCGGGGAGCAGAGGCAACGCGGCGGCTTGCACGGAGGAAGGAGGTCCGGCGGGGTCCAAGGGCGCAGGGCGTCGGGGAGGCCGGACCGGTCGCGGGAACTCGCCGGGGTCCCGATCCCTGCGGGATGCGGGCGTCGAGGCGGCTGGGAGGACCTGGATCAGGAGCTGGCTGAGAAGAGCTCGGCGCGGGAAGCACCACAGAGGAGGGGCGCGGGGTCCTGCCGGCGACGATGCTTGCGGCCGGCTCGAGGAGAGGGAAGCGGAGGCACATGGCAGCGCTATGAAGCTCCTATGGACTCGGGTGCTCGCGGCTGCAGGAGCTCCTGCTCCTGTGGTCGCGGATGAAGGCGCTGCAGGACAGAGGTGAGGGGTGAGGGAGTAGAGAAGTGAGAAGGAAACGGAGAGGCGGGGTGGCCGTGCTCATCTGCTGGTCACCGGTGATGGAGGAACTCCAGCTAGGCAGCAGCAACGCCGGGGAAACACCGGGGAAGAGGAGGTCTTGAGCGCGGGAGCATAGACAGGGGGCTCGGTCTCGCTACGACGCTGGTGGTTGGATGGATCGAGGGGAGATGGTGGTTGGCCAGTGATGGATCTGGGAGGATCCCAAGGTGGGGGATGAGTGCGGTGGCGGCGGCGGGATGATGGAACAAGGTCCCTATATTTTAGGTTTGGACTGCTTTATATAGTAGGTGGGCTAGAGTAGGGGTAGTTGGACCCTCCCATCGTAATCGGGCGGTCGAGAACAAATATGTGGGGAGTCCAAATAAGAAAACCGAGATATTTTAGGGATGTTTGGGGATGATCCGGACCCAACGGAAACGACAGCCCGGGTCGGGTTCGGGCAGGTTTTAGGACGCGCGTGATGGGGTATGTGCGCTGCGTAGAGATGTCTGGCGGTCACGGACAACTGTGTGGTTGGACCGAGAAGAGAGGGAAGAAGCAGCCCGGCATAGGTCTCCGGAACACCGAGAACGTCCGACGCTTTACCGGCTATAGTGCCTCTATAAGTTTAACGGTTGGGCTATCAAACGAACTCCGAATGCGACGAAATTTGACAGGCGGTCTGTCTACCCTAAAATAAGACCACACGTCAAGTTTCAACTCATTCTGAGAACATTTTTCAGCCACTAATAAAATAAATATTCGGAGGTGCCGCGGGCGCGTGCGAGTGTGTCTGGACTCAGAACGGACAACGGAGAGAACTGGGGAGCCCGAACGAATGCAAGTTTTGAAAACATGCTGATGAAATGCACATGATGTCATGATGACATGGCAAAGAGCAACACCCAAGCAAAAGACATGGCTACGATGATGAATAACTGGCTGACACATGGCGCATTGGTCTCGGGGCGTCACATAAGGTGATTCTACTGTTGATGAGTTCTATTCACAGTGCTCTACCATCTGGCGCAAGCTTGACTCCCTTCGGACAGTTGTTTGTAGAACTTGCCGTTGCTGTCAGACTACTCGGTCTGATTTGGAGTTTCAGCGGGTTCATGAGTTCTTATCTCGTCTCCGTTCTGAGTTCGAGCCTCGACGGGCTCACTTGCTTGCTCGTGGTCGTGTTCCTATCTTGGAGGTGCTTGCTGAGCTTCGTGCTGAGGAGACCCGCCTTCGCTTTGCTGGGTTGCTTCTGGTTCCGTTAGTGTTGGCCGCCCGAGCTCCGCCGCTCCTTGCTACTTCTCGAGCTTGCGTTGTATTCTCTCGAAGAGGAAAGGGTGATGCAGCACAGTAGCATAAGTATTTCCCTCAGTTTTTGAGAACCAAGATATCAATCCAGTAGGAGACCACGCGCAAGTCCCTCGCACCTGCACAAACAAATAAGAATTTCGCAGCCAACGCGATAAGGGGTTGTCAATCCCTTTACGGTCACTTACGAAAGTGAGATCTGATAGAGATGATAGTTTGATATTTTTGGTATTTTTTATTATAAGAACAGAAAGTAAAAGCAGAAAAGTAAAGTAGATTGTAGATTGATATGTTGAGAATAGACCCGGGGGCCATAGTGTTCTCTAGTGGCTTCTCTCTTGATAGCGATATTCTACGGCGGGTAAACAAATTACTGTCAAGTAATTGATAGAAAAGCGAATAATTATGAGACTATCTAGGCATGATCATTGTATATAGGCATCATGTTCGAATCAAGTAGACCGAAACGATTCTGCATTTACTACTATTACTCCACACATCGACCGCTATCCATCATGCATCTAGTGTATTGAGTTCATAAGAACAGAGTAACGCCTTAAGCAAGATGACATGATGTAGAGGGATAAACTCAAGCAATATGATATAAACCCCATCGTTTTATCCTCAATGGCAACAATACAATATGTGTCTTGCTGCCCCTACTGTCACTGGGAAATGACACCGCAAGATTGAACCCAAAGCCAAGCACTTGTCCCATTGCAAGAACTATAGATCTAGTAGGCCAAACCAAACCAATAATTCGAAGAGACTTGCAAGGATATTATGAGCACACATAAAGATTTCAAAAAAGAACCAAATATTTCTCGTAGATAATCTTGATCATAAACTCACAATTCATCGGATCTCGACAAACACACCGCAAAAAGAGATTACATCGAATAGATCTCCTCGAAGACCGAGGAGAACTTTGTATTGAGATCCAGAGAGAGAAGAAGCCATCTAAATACTAGCTATGGACCCGAAGGTCTGTGGCAAACTACTCACAACTCATGGTGAGGGCGATGATGATGATGTAGAAGCACTCCATGATGGATCCGCCTCCGGCGTAGCTCCGGAACAGGCCCCAAGATGGGATCTCACGGGAACACAAGGTTGCGGCGGTGGAATTAGGGTTTTCTCTCTGTTGCTGATGGTTTCGGGGTACATAGACTTATATATGAGGAAGGATGACACCAGGGGACTCACGAGGGCCCCACGAGGCAGGGGGCGCGCCCCCACCCTCGTGGGCACCTCGTGGCTCCCCTGAGATGGTTCTCAAGTCCCCCGTGCGTGATTTTCTCCAAAAATATCTCTCGCGGAGGTTTCATTCCATTTGGACTCCGTTTGATATTCTTTTTCTGCAAAAACCCTGAAACAGGCAAAAAACAACAATCTGGACTGGGCCTTTGGGTTAGTAGGTTAGTCCCAAAAATGATATAAAAGTGTATGACAAAGCCCATTAAACATCCAAGACATCATAAATAATAGCATGGAACAATAAAAAATTATAGATACGTTGGAGACGTATCAAGCATCCCCAAGCTTAATTCCTGCTCGTCCTCGAGTAGGTAAATGATAAAAATAGAATTTTTGATGTGGAATGCTAACCAACATAGTTTTTCAATGTAATTCTCTTAATTGTGGCATGAATGTTCAGATATGAAAGATTCAAGATAAAAGTCTATATTGACATAAGAAATAATAATACTTCAAGCATACTAACAAAGCAATCATGTCTTCTCAAAATACTATGGCTAAAGAAAGTTATCCCTACAAAATCATATAGTTTGGCTATGCTCCCTCGTTATCACACAAAATATTCATATCATGCACAACCCCGATTTCAGCCAAGCACTTGTTTTCATACTCTATTCTTTCAAACCTTTCAACTTTCACGCAATACATGAGCGTGAGCCATGGACATAGCACTATGGGTGGAATAGAGAGGTGGTTGTGGAGAAGACAAAAGGAGGGAGATAGTCTCACATCGACTAGGCGTATCAACGGGCTATGGAGATGCCCATCAATAGATATCAATATGAGTGAGTAGGGATTGCCATGCAACGGATGCACTAGAGCTAAATAAGTATGAAAGCTCAACAAAAGAAACTAGTGGGTGTGCATCCAACTTGCTTGCTCACGAAGACCTAGGGCATTTGAGGAAGCCCATCGTTGGAATATACAAGCCAAGTTCTATAACGAAAATTCCCACTAGTATATAAAATGACTAAGCATGAGACTCTCTACAATGAAGAATATGGTGCTACTTTGAAGCACAAGTGTGGAAAAAAATATTGACACGTATGAAAAGTTATGCATGGTGGCCTTGCCACAAATACGATGTCAACTACATGATCATGCAATGGCAATATGACAATATGATGTGTGTCATATGAACGGAACGGTGGAAAGTTGCATGGCAATATATCTCGAAATGGCTATGGAAAGGCCGTGATAGGTAGGTATGGTGGATGTTTTGAGGAATAATATGGTGGTTGTTTTGAGGAAGGATATATAGTGGGTTTATGATACCGGAGAAAGTTGCGCGGTACAAGAGAGGCTAGCAATGGTGGAAGGGTGAGAGTGTGTATAATCCATGGACTCAACATTAGTCATAAGAACTCATATACTTATTGCAAAAATCTACGAGTCATCAAAACAAAGCAATCAACGCAAATGATAACCCACAAGTGTAGGGGATCAGTTGTAGCCTCTTTCGATAAGTAAGAGCGTCGAACCCAACAAGGAGCTAAAGGCAGAACAAATATTCCCACAAGTTCTATCGACCACCGATACAACTCTACGCACGCTTGACGTTTACTTTACCTAGAACAAGTATGAAACTAGAAGTACTTTGTAGTTTTTGTGGGATAGGTTTGCAAGAATATAAAGAACACATAAATAAAACTAGGGGCTGTTAAGATAAAGACACAATAAAGCTAGTGATAGCGAGTGTGGAAAAGTGGTGGTAGGAGTTGCGAAAGTGCCCCTAAGCAATTGACTACGTTACTAGACCGATACCAAGTTTTATGTGGGAGAGGCCACTACTAGCATGTCATCCCTTACTTGGAATTCTATGCACTTATGATTGGAACTATTAGCAAGCATCTGCAAGTACTAATGTTCATTAAGGTAAAACCCAACCATAGCATTAAGATATATTGGTCCCCCTTCAATCCCGTATGCATCAATTTCTACGCTAGGATGAAGCTTCTGTCACTCTTGCCCTCCAATACGTAGTCCTATCAACATACAACTAACCCTATGGTGTGATCCACGCGCGCGCTCATATGATGGGCACCAAAGGACAGCAACATAACCACAAGCAATTTAAATCAATCATAGCAATTCACCAATCACCGATAGGACAACGATAATCTACTCAGACATCATAGGATGGCAACACATCATTGGATAATAATATGATGCATAAAGCACCATGTTCAAGTAGAGGGTACAGCGGGTTGCGGGAGAGTGGACCGCTGTAGATAGATGGGGGAAGGTGATGGAGATGTTGGTGAATATGACGGAGGTGTTGGTGTAGATCACCGTCACACGATGATGGCCCCGGTGGCACTCCGGTGCCACCAGAAGCGAGGGGGAGAGAGCCCCCCTCCTTCTTCTTCTTCCTTGACCTTCTCCCTAGATGGGAGAAGGGTTTCCCCTCTGGTCCATGGCCTCCATGGCGGTGGAGGGGTGAGAGCCCCTTCGAGATTATCTATCTCTCTTTGTTTCTGCGTTCCCAGATTCTGTCTCTTCACCGTTTCTCATATTCCCGCAGATCCGTAACTCCGATTGGGCTGATTTTTTGACACGATTTTTATTCGGATATTAGATTTCTTGCGGAGAAAGAAGGGCATCAACCGCCTTACAGTGTGTTCACGAGGGCCCAGGGCGCTGATGACCCACAACCATAAGGGATCTATTGCAGCGTTTTTGATAAGTAAGAGTGTCGAACCCAAAGAGGAGCAGAAGGTATTGATAAGCGATTCTGAGCAAGAAATTACTGCAAGCACTGAAAGATAACTTTTTAGGGGTTTTCTTGATATAAGCAACAGGAAAGTAAAGCAGGCAAAGTAAAAGGCACTGAGAGTAACAAGTGGCCCAATCCTTTCTGAGAAAAAGGAGAGGCCTAGCAACTGAACTTATAAAGCCTAAAGCGTTCCTGAGGACACACGGGAGAGGTAGTCATGTGCTTTCGCCATATTCCGTATCGATACTATGTTATGTGTTGATAAGTGTTGAGTGGGTGGATCTATGCTAGTACACTCTCTAGACTAAGATGAGTGCACTCTTATGATTAAACACCTTGCAAGCATCCGCAAATGCAAGATAGAATTTAAGGCAAAAGCCTAACCATAGCAATACGATCGATGATCCATTGTTCCCTTGTGCAAAAGCGTGCGAACTGGGGTTCAGGTTTCTGTCACTCCGGCAACCCACCGTAAGCATTCTTTGTACACAATGTATTCCCCTAGGTCCTTAATAAGGCGAAGTATTGAGTGTTCGACTCACATAACACCACTAGTAGAATGACAACACAACTTAAGTATCAAGCAACACATATTACTTCAACAGCATATGACTACTAACAACAAGACTTTTCCCATGTCCTCATGAACTAAGGTAACTACTCACAAGACATAAAAGAGATCATGATCAGTGGAGATAAATGGATGATAAACAATCTGGACATAATGATATTTCTCCAACAAAACTCAATAGCATTCACTACAAAGTAGTAATCAACACCGATGGAGTAGAGAGGATAGGTAGTACGAGTTACAACACAAGTTGCAATTGTGAGATGAGATTTGGATGAAGATGGAGATGGTGCTGATGTTGGGGATGATGTTGATGATGATCTCGATGATGCCCGTGACGATGGTGATGACGATGGCGATGATCTCCCCTTCCGGGAGGTGATCTCCCCGGCGGAATCTGCCCGCCGGAGATGGCTTTTTCTTCTCTGTAGGTTTCCGCCACGGAGCGGCGGCAGAACTCCGTAAAAACTCTCGTTTTTAGGGTTTTCGGATAACGGAGAGTATATAGGCAAAAGGGGGCAGCCGGAGGTGGGCCAGGGGCTCCAGGCGCCCCCCCGGCGCGGCCAGGGGGGCGCGCCCCCAGGGCGCCTGGACACCCTGTGGCCCCCCTCTGGTTGCCCTTTCGCGTGCCTTCGTGATCCGTCTGGAAAATATCTCCCGTCGATTTTCAGGTAATTTGGAGGTATTCTTCTTCAGCAACTCAGCGTCCACTTTTTTACTGCTGAATCCTGCGTCTGCTGTTTCGGCACCGGAAAGTTGCAAACTGTGTAAAATAGGCCAAAACAACATAAGAACATCATCATAACGTGAAATATATCAACGAATAAGGATAAATTACGATATAAAATAGTGATGCATTTTGGACGTATCAACACCCCCAAGCTTAGACCTCGCTTGTCCCCAAGCGAATACTGAGCTCAGTAAACCTGTCCACAAGTTTAGAGAGTGAAGTGTCGATAAATAGAATACGGACAAGAAGCATCACAGCTTCTTCACCAACTCAAATATCCTCAACAACAATCTTCAACTCATAAGGCCCTTATAAAAGAGTGGTAACACTTATATTTGAAAGTAGGGCTAAGGAAACTCATCAAATCATGGCAAACATGTCCTTTAGTCAAAGAACAACAAATAGATTTAACTTTTGCTCTTCCTCTTATGTTTTGATGAGATTAATTGAAGCTTTTGAAAGAACATGTTATTAGGCAAGAAGTGAAAGTGTTAACACAAAAGGAAGATATTTGCCTTAGCTGGGCTTGACAAAACAACTTACTTATCAAATGATAATGTCAACAAGGATATGCTATGACAAATCTTAATGCAACTTTATATGAATGAATCCTTGTCAACATCAAATGTCTGCTCTCTTTAAGAATAGAAGGAAGTAGGAGTAACTGACTCAACCTAAAATTAAAAGATAGGCCCTGCTCTAGGGAAGTAGGGAAAACTCATGTGCTATCCTTAAATCAAACAGAATGAAAACAAGTTTTGAGAGGTGCATGATTTGTCAACGAATGTTAATAGATAACTCAATTACTTCTCGAGCTGGACAAGTTTCGAGGAACGGCTCCCGCACGAGGACGATCACATCCTCTTAATCTCCTTTGTTTATCACTACCAAAGTTTTCTGATTTCTCATGAACAAAGCGTGAAGGAGGGTTTGTTTGTTGTATATTTTTTTAATGAGCCGGGCGCACTCTTTGCCAGTTCCTTCTCGTATTATGGGTTTGCACATTAGACATGCAATCCCGGGGTGAAGCTTGTCCAACTCAAAAAAACCATGAATTAACTATTACTTCCTCATGAGCTAAAACAGAGGCACAAAATAAAAGATTTTGAACATTTAACGATAACACATAAATTCTATACATTAGGAGGTGGTAGTGGAATACCACGAATAGGAAGGTATGGTGGACTCATATGGAAGGTATTGGTTTAAGGGTATGGATGCACAAGCAGAATTCCGCTTAGTACAGAGTTAGGCTAGCAAAGGTTTTGAGTGAACAGACAATTGATGATGACTAAGATGCAAAGCAATATAAAGCGTAAACATTGAAGTAAGCATAACACATCAAGTTGTCTTCCTTGTCAGCATAACACTTCAAGCATAATAACATAAAGGTTTTGGCTATGTCGATACTTTAATAAAATCATGCTTGTTGTTATGACCAAAGCTATGTTTGCCAAGATTAAATAAAGTTTTCACAGCCATACCTGATATAAGGTCAATACTCCCCATAAGAATCATCATATAAGGTCGATTGCGTGAAGAGAATACCGAGTGCAGCAAAGGAACCAATAGACTTCTCATTAATATTCCATCATAGACGACTCCACACTCACGGATACAATCTCTCCACCGAAGGAGTGGTAGACCTCAATGCACACACCTATTTCATATAGTAACCTCCCTAAACATGATATGACTCTACTTGACTCTAAAAGACAAAAGACAAAGATAAAGATACCAGGCACTCCCCCAAGCTTGGAACAAGCCAAGGGAATGCCGTTACCCAAGGAGATTTCACTCCTCATTCTTGTTGGCGTTGATCACGTAGTCCTCGGCGAAGCGCTTCCATGGAAGGGGTTCTCCAGTCTCATATGAGAAGTTTGTCTCCTGAATCCTGCATGCAGCACCCATACCCATGCGCATAAACCTTAGTTCATACTCACAGTTCTGGTTATGTAGATCATAAATTTGCCCTTGGAGCTCTTCAATTCTTTCTTCAGACGCGGTGATGCTTTTCCACATCTCCTTCATCTCCTTCAGGAAGTAGGTCTTCAGCTCGTTGATGATGTCAAAGTTAGCTTCAACACCACGCTCGATCATCTTCTTGTACTTGAAGACTTCTTGCTCCACTTCTTCCAGCCTGGCCTGGATGCTCCCCTCCTTGATAGGTCCCTTCAGATCTTCTTGATGAAGGACACCGTCCTCCATCCGAACAACCTGAGGGTGCTTCTTCACCTCAGCGAGGTAAGGGTTGATGACGTTGACGACGAACTTGTCCTTGGGGGAACTTGGAGAAGCCATGGCACCTAGATTCAGCTGAAAGATTCCCTGGCAAAAACAGATCGAAAAGAAAACACACGAAATCGCAAGATACGTTGCCGGAACAATCCGGGAAAATATATAGCAAAAATTTATGCACAGAAAGGAAGGTAACAGGCTAAAGCGGGGTCGGAGACGGACTTCCGGGTGTCCAGGCGGCCTCCCGGCGCGGCCAGGAGGTAGGGCGCGCCAGGGGGGCGCTTGGACCCCCTGGAGCTCGTCTCCGGCTCCACTTAGGCTTAGAATTTTACTAATTTTGCAAAAACTCGTAATATAGAAATTTTATGGTGGTTCGCGATGTTTCCTTACCGTAATACATACCTTTTCTTTATTCTGCTTCTGCTGGTGTCTGAAACAGGGCTGCAACATGTTCTTCGTGAGTTGTTGTGTATATCAAATTCACATCAACATTGACAGGATCTCCTGCTATGTAATGCTTAAGTCTTTGCCCATTCACAACTTGAGGTTTGGTGCCTTCAAAATTGTTAATCTTAATTGCACCAGACCGATAGACTTCTTCAATATGAAATGGCCCTTCCCACCTGGAAAGTAGTTTGCCTGGAGAAAACCTGAAACGGGATCTAAACAACAAAACTTTATCACCAACATTAAATTCACGTTTCAGAATCTTCCTATCATGCCACTTCTTTACCTTTTCCTTGAACATTTTAGCGCTCTCGTAAGCTTCACTTCTCCATTCATCTAGAGAAGTCAAGTTCATGAGACGCTTCTCACCAGCTAATTTTGGGTCAGCATTAAGCTCTCTAACAGCCCAGAAAGCTTTGTGCTCTAACTCTAATGGCAAATGGCAAGCCTTGCCATACACCATCTTATAGGGGGACATGCCCATGGGGTTTTTGTAAGCAGTTCTATACGCCCACAAAGCATCTCCTAACTTATTTGACCAGTCCTTTCTATTTCTGTTTACTGTCTTCTGGAAGATCAACTTAATCTCTCTATTGGTGAGCTCAACTTGCCCACTAGTTTGAGGATGGTATGGTGAAGCAATTCTTTGATTGACATCGTATTTGGCTAAAGCTTTTCTAAAAGCTCCGTGCGTGAAGTGTGATCCTCCATCAGTCATGAGATACCTAGGTACACCAAACCTAGGAAAAATTACATCCTTGAGCATTTTCAAAGATGTCTTGTGATCAGCACTTTCAGTGGGGATTGCTTCAACCCACTTGGTCACATAATCAACAGCTACTAAAATGTGAGTGTACTTGTGCGAAGAAGGAAAAGGACCCATAAAGTCAAAACCCCAGCAATCAAAAGGTTCAATCTCTAGTGAGTAATTCATAGGCATCTCATTCCTTCTACTAATGTTACCAAGTCTCTGACATTTATCACAGGCTAAAACATAATTTCTAGCATCCTTAAAGAGAGTAGGCCAATAAAAACCTAATTGAAGAACCTTATGTGCAGTCCTCTCACCGGCATGATGTCCTCCATAGGGACTATCATGACACTGTCTGAGAATGTCCTTCTGCTCATGTTCCGGTATGCATCTTCTCACGATCCCGTCGGGGCCTTCTTTGAAGAGATGTGGGTCATCCCAAAAGTAGTGCCTCAAATCATGAAAGAACTTCTTGCTTTGCTGAAATGTTAAACCTGGAGGCAAATACTTTGCAACAATAAAATTAGCATAATCTGCAAACCAAGGATCGGAAAGAGATTGTACTTTTACAACGGCAAGTTGTTCGTCTGGAAAACTGTCGTTGACTGGGATGGGATCATGCGGTATATCTTCCATCCTTGAAAGGTTGTCCGCCACCGGATTGTCTTCCCCTTTCCTATCAACAATCTGCAAATCAAATTCTTGAAGAAGGAGTACCCATCTGATAAGCCTTGGCTTGGCATCCTTCTTTGTCATAAGGTACTTAATGGCAGCATGATCAGTATGAATAATAACTTTGGAATCAACAATATACTGCCTAAACTTATCACAAGCAAATACTACAGCTAAGAATTCCTTCTCAGTAGTAGCATAATTCCTTTGAGCACTATCAAGGGTTTTCCTAGCATAATGTATAACATTCAATTTCTTATCAACTCTTTGTCCTAAAACAGCTCCAACAGCAAAATCACTAGCATCACACATAATCTCGAAAGGTAAATTCCAGTCAGGTGGTTGTACTATAGGAGCAGTTATTAAGGCTTTCTTAAGAACTTCAAAAGCTTCCTTACAATCCTCATCAAATACAAAAGGAACGTCCTTCTGGAGAAGATTAGTGAGGGGCCTCGAGGTCTTAGAAAAGTCTTTAATAAATCTTCTATAGAAACCAGCATGACCAAGAAAACTGCGAATACCTTTGATGTCCCTTGGATAGGGCATCCTCTCAATAGCTTCGATCTTGGCCTTGTCCACTTCAATTCCCCTTTCGGAAATCTTGTGACCAAGAAAAATTCCTTCGTTAACCATGAAGTGGCACTTCTCCCAGTTGAGTACCAAATTTGTCTCCTCGCATCTCTGCAAAACTTTATTAAGGTTGTGGAGACAATGGTCAAAGGAAGTTCCATAGACGGAGAAATCGTCCATGAAGACTTCCATAATATCCCCACAGAAACCATGAAAGATAGCAGACATACACCTTTGAAAAGTAGCAGGGGCATTACATAAACCAAAAGGCATACGCCTGTAAGCATAAGTACCAAAGGGACAAGTAAAAGTGGTCTTCTCTTGATCAGCAGTGTTAACATGAATTTGAGAGAAGCCAGAATAACCATCGAGATAACAAAAGTGGGTATTTTTTGATAACCTTTCAAGCATTTGGTCGATGAACGGCAACGGATAGTGATCCTTCCTGGTTGCCTTGTTCAGCTTCCTGTAATCAATACACATTCTATATCCAATAATAATTCTCTGAGGTATTAGTTCATTCTTATCATTAGGAACCACAGTTGTACCTCCTTTCTTAGGAACACAATGTACCGGACTTACCCACTTACTATCAGCTATAGGGTAGATAATACCTGCGGCTAGAAGCTTGAGAATTTCAGTTCTTACAACATCCATCATCTTCGGGTTCAACCGTCGTTGATGATCAACAACTGGTTTAGCATCAGGCTCAAGGTTGATAGTATGTTGACAGATAGATGGACTAATCCCCTTAAGGTCATCAAGGGTATAGCCAATTGCACCTCGGTGTTTACGAAGTACTTCCAATAGTCGCTCTTCTTCATATCCTGAAAGGTTAGAGTTGATAATAACAGGATATACTTTCTTTTCATTTAAATAAGCATACTTGAGCGTATCGGGAAGAGGTTTAAGATCGAACACCGGGTCTTCTTTTGGTTTTGATAAAATTCCCAAAGGTTCAACCGGAAGGTTGTGCTTCAGGATAGGAGGTTGCCTCAAGAATATTTCATCTAGTTCATTTCTTTCCCGCATATGCAAATCATTCTCGTGGTCCTCCATATATTGCTGCAAAGGATCATTAGGGGGAATAGCAATAGAGGCAATACTTTCAATAATTTTATCATCACTAGGTAATCAGTACCACGAGGCTGCTTAGAGAACTTAGAAATATTAAATTCATATGGCTCACCATTGAATTCAACAGAAACTTTACCTTTCTTGCAATCTATTATAGCTCCACAAGTTCTAAGAAAAGGTCTACCAAAAATAATAGGACAAAAATTGTCCCTCTCTGAACCAAGTACTAGAAAGTCGGTAGGGTATTTTACCTTTCCACATAGGACTTCAACGTCCCTCACAATTCCGATAGGAGAGATAGTTGTTCGGTTTGCCTGATGAATGGTAACATCAACTTCTTCAAGTTCACAAGGGGAAATCTCACCGGTGATCTCTTCATAAAGTGAATAGGGGATAGCACTTGCACTCGATCCCAAATCGCATAGCCCATAATAATTGTGATCTCCTATTTTAACAGATACCACTGGAGTACCTGAAATTGGGCCTTTATTCTTGGCTGTGACAAGGTTAGTGGAAACAGCACAAAAATTCACATTGGAATCCAAAACATCATTAGTAACAAGGTCTTTAATCAATGCAACTTGAGGATCAACCTTGATCTGGTCCTCAAGCTCATCAACTCTTCTCTCACTTTTATTTATTACTCCTGTCACAAGAGAGTGCTCCCTTATCCTTGCGGGAAAAGGAGGCTTTTCATACATAACTGCAAGCAAAATAGGGCCAGCAACATGAATATCAACAGGTAGCTCTTTAAAAGGTTCATGATGCTGGTCTCTCTTCTTTTTAAAAGAATCAACGTGAGAGGCAAAATTCTTACAGAAATCAATCATTAGATGGGAATCAAGACCAATCTTAGAGCAAAAAGTATTGAAGTAATCAGTTTTCACATAGCTCTCAATATAATCATGTTCATAATTTATAGCGGGTTCAATACCTTTATCTATTTCCCAATCTTCGGTATTCCTCTGGATCCTTTCAATGAGATCCCAGCTTTCTTCAACACTCTTCGTCTGAAATACCCCACTAGAGGAGGCATCCAGCATCTCCTTATCCTGACGAGAAAGCCTGGCATAAAAATTTGTAAGTATAATTTCCTTGGGGAGCTCATGAATAGGACATTTGAGCATTAGGGACTTCAATCTCCCCCAAGCTTGAGCAATGCTTTCTCCGTCACGAGACCTAAAGTTATAGATATAGTTCCTGTCTCGATGAATTTCATGAAGAGGATAAAACTTAGTATAAAAGAGAGACATAAGCTCTTGCCAGTCAAGCAAGTGCGAGTTATCGAGAAGCTTATACCAATCTGAAGCTTTATCTATAAGTGATACGGTGAACAATTTCCTCATGACAAACTCCCTCGATACACCTGCAAGCTTAAATAATGAACATAGTTGTGACAGATATAGCAAGTGTTCACCGGGATGTCTGTCTCCTGCATAACGATTAGCCCAAACATAATCAATAATACCAGCTGGTATTTTATAGGGCACAATTTCAGTAGGGGGAGGAGCAACCACCACAGGTGTGGGGCGTCTTCCCGCAAGCAACGATCCAATAGCAAGGTTGTCCATAAGGACAAAGAGCAGCAACAGCAAAAAATAAAAACAGAATTATAAAAACTTCCTTACCAGTTTCACTTTACCAATAGCGCTACGCTCCCCGGCAACGGCGCCAGAAAACGGTACTTGATGACCCACAACCGTAAGGGATCTATTGCAGCGTTTTTGATAAGTAAGAGTGTCGAACCCAAAGAGGAGCAGAAGGTATTGATAAGCGATTCTGAGCAAGAAATTACTGCAAGCACTGAAAGATAACTTTTTAGGGGTTTTCTTGATATAAGCAACAGGAAAGTAAAGCAGGCAAAGTAAAAGGCACTGAGAGTAACAAGTGGCCCAATCCTTTCTGAGAAAAAGGAGAGGCCTAGCAACTGAACTTATAAAGCCTAAAGCGTTCCTGAGGACACACGGGAGAGGTAGTCATGTGCTTTCGCCATATTCCGTATCGATACTATGTTATGTGTTGATAAGTGTTGAGTGGGTGGATCTATGCTAGTACACTCTCTAGACTAAGATGAGTGCACTCTTATGATTAAACACCTTGCAAGCATCCGCAAATACAAGATAGAATTTAAGGCAAAAGCCTAACCATAGCAATACGATCGATGATCCATTGTTCCCTTGTGCAAAAGCGTGCGAACTGGGGTTCAGGTTTCTGTCACTCCGGCAACCCACCGTAAGCATTCTTTGTACACAATGTATTCCCCTAGGTCCTTAATAAGGCGAAGTATTGAGTGTTCGACTCACATAACACCACTAGTAGAATGACAACACAACTTAAGTATCAAGCAACACATATTACTTCAACAGCATATGACTACTAACAACAAGACTTTTCCCATGTCCTCATGAACTAAGGTAACTACTCACAAGACATAAAAGAGATCATGATCAGTGGAGATAAATGGATGATAAACAATCTGGACATAATGATATTTCTCCAACAAAACTCAATAGCATTCACTACAAAGTAGTAATCAACACCGATGGAGTAGAGAGGATAGGTAGTACGAGTTACAACACAAGTTGCAATTGTGAGATGAGATTTGGATGAAGATGGAGATGGTGCTGATGTTGGGGATGATGTTGATGATGATCTCGATGATGCCCGTGACGATGGTGATGACGATGGCGATGATCTCCCCTTCCGGGAGGTGATCTCCCCGGCGGAATCTGCCCGCCGGAGATGGCTTTTTCTTCTCTGTAGGTTTCCGCCACAGAGCGGCGGCGGAACTCCGTAAAAACTCTCGTTTTTAGGGTTTTGGATAACGGAGAGTATATAGGCAAAAGGGGGCAGCCGGAGGTGGGCCAGGGGCTCCAGGCGCCCCCCCCCCCGGCGCGGCCAGGGGGGGCGCGCCCCCAGGGCGCCTGGACACCCTGTGGCCCCCCTCTGGTTGCCCTTTCGCGTGCCTTCGTGATCCGTCTGGAAAATATCTCCCGTCGATTTTCAGCTAATTTGGAGGTATTCTTCTTCAGCAACTCAGCGTCCACTTTTTTACTGCTGAATCCTGCGTCTGCTGTTTCGGCACCGGAAAGTTGCAAACTGTGTAAAATAGGCCAAAACAACATAAGAACATCATCATAACGTGAAATATATCAACGAATAAGGATAAATTACGATATAAAATAGTGATACATTTTGGACGTATCAGGCGCGCCCCCTGCCTCGTGGCCCACCCGGGCATCGTCTCATTATGGTTCCGCTTCCCAAAATTCACATATATTCCAAAACAAATCTCCATCTGTTTTTATTCCGTTTGGACTCTGTTTGATATGGATATTCTGCGAAACAAAAAACATGCAACAAACAGGAACTGGCACTGGGCACTGGATCAATATGTTAGTCCCAAAAAAATAGTATAAAAAGTTGCCAAAAGTATATGAAAGTTGTAGAATATTGGCATGGAACAATCAAAAATTATAGATACGACGGAGACGTATCAGCATCCCCAAGCTTAATTCTTGCTCGTCCTCGAGTAGGTAAATGATAAAAAAGATAATTTTTGATGTGGAATGCTACCTAGCATAATCTTGATCATGTAATCTAATCATGGCATGAATATTAAGACATGAGTGATTCAAAGCAATAGTCTATCATTTGACATAAAAGAATTTAATACTCGGGCATCCCAACAAACAATCGAGTCTTTCAAAATATCAATGCTAAAGAACGTTATCCCTACAAAATCATATAGTCTTTTATGCTCCCTTTTCTTAACACAAGGTACCCCTCATGCCTATCCCGGTGTCAGCCAAGCAATTGTTTTCATACTTTACTTTTTCGAACCTTTTCAACTCTTCACGCAATACATGAGCGTGAGCCATGGACATAGCACTATGGGTGGAATAGAAGGTCGTAGTAGACAGAAGTAGGGAGAAAGTCTCACATCGACTGGGCGTATCAATGGGTTATGGAGATGCCCATCAATAGATATCAATTTGAGTGAGTAGGGATTGCCATGTAACGGATGCACTAGAGCTATAAGTGTATGAAAACTCAAAAGAAAACTAGTGGGTGTGCATCAACTTGCTTGCTCATGAAGACCTAGGGCATTTGAGGAAGCCCATCGTTGGAATATACAAGCCAAGTTCTATAACGAAAAATTCCCACTAGTATATGAAAGTGACAACATAGAAGACTCTCTATCATGAAGAACATGGTGCTATGATGAAGCACAAGTGTGGAAAAAGATAGTAGCATTGCCCCCTTTTTTTTTGGGCCTTCATTTTTTTATTTGGCCTTTCTCCTTTTTTTATTTGGCTTTTTTTATTTTTTTGGGCTTTTTTTCAGGGGACAATGCTCTAATAATGATGATCATCACACTTCTATTTACTTACAACTCGATATTACAACTCGATACTAGAACAAAAATATGACTCTATATGAATGCCTCCGGCGATGTACCAGGATGTGCAATGATCTAGCGTAGCAATGACATCAATAAACGAACAAGCCATGGAAACATCATGCTAGCTATCTTACGATCATGCAAGGCAATATGACAATGATGGTGCGTGTCATAATAAACGGAACGGTGGAGTTACATGGCAATATATCTCGGAATGGCTATGGAAATGCCATAATAGGTAGGTATGGTGGCTGTTTTGAGGAAGGTATATGATGGGTGTATGGTACCGGCGAAAGTTGCGCGGTACCAGAGAGGCTAGCAATGGTGGAAGGGTGAGAGTGCGTATAATCCATGGACTCGACATTAATTATAAAGAACTCACATACTTATTGCAAAAAATCTATTAGCCCTCGAAGCAAAGATACTACGACGCATGCTCCTAGGGGGGAGGTTGGTAGGAGTTAACCATTGCGCGCCCCGGACCTTCACGCAAAGATAAACAATCAAAATACAATGCGCGCCAATTTGGTTACATAGTTAGGAGACCATATGTGCATGCTTCGGGAATCACAAACCTTAAAACCAATATTTTTACTAAACCATAATCATTCACTAGTTCCTCCCACATATTAGCATCTCTATATCGGAAAACTATTGCAAGAAATCAAACATATCATATTCAGCGATCTAAAAGTTTATGTAGGATTTTATGACTAACCATGTGAATGACCAATTCCTGTCAACTCTCTAAATAGATATAAGTGAAGCAAGAGAGTTTTAATTCTTTCTACAAAAGTTATCCCCACGCTCTAACAATTATAAGTGAAGCAAAAGAGCATTCTACAAATGGCGGTTTTCTATGTGAAGAGAAGCAGGCAATCCAAACTTCAAATGATATAAGTGAAGCACATGAAGCATTCTATAAAGCCATACTCAAAAGATATAAGTGAAGTGCGAAGAGCATTCTATAAATAAACCAAGGACTATCTCATACCAGCATGGTGCATAAAAGAAAAGGTGAACACTAAATGCAAAAGATGCTCCAAGATCTGCACATATCACATGAATGAAACGAATCCGAAAACATACCGATACTTGTTGAAGAAAGAGGGGATGCCTTCCGGGGCATACCCAAGCTTAGACACTTGAGTCTCCTTGAATATTTACTTGGGGTGCCTTGGGCATCCCCAAGCTTGAGCTCTTGCCTCTCCTTCTTCTCCTCACATCGAAACCTCCTCGATCTTCGAACACTTCATCCACACAAAACATCAACAGAAAACTCGGTAAGATCTGCTAGTATAATAAAGCAAATGCAAACCAATTCATATTTTGTTTTTGCATTGTAGCTACTGTAATATAAATTTTCCATGGCTTAATCCACTGATAGAAATTGTTAGTTTCATCAAAACAAGCAGACTATGCATCAAAAACAGAATCTGTCTAAAACAGAACAGTCTGTAATAATCTGACCATTCACCATACTTCTGATACTTGAAAAAGTCTGCCAAAATTAGGAAAAATAAAAATTTGTATAGAAAGACAGTGCAAAAAGTTCCAGAACCATTTGACGTTCCAGCAAAAAATGAAAAATCGTGCACTACAGCCAAAGTTTCTGTCCTGCACCGTACAAACCAACAAGCATTGTAAACATCCTAAAGGCAAACCTTGGCAAATTACTTTTATAATACAATGGAGTTGTACAAGGTGATAATTATTTTTTTGAAAAGTTTCTGTAATTAAGATTCACAAAGTTTCCATGGGCATGAACAAAGTTCAAGGACGCCCCCCACTTCAACGGTGCTCATCCTTCTTACTTTCACTTTTCTTTTTGAAAAAGTTTTAGGTTCCCCTCTTTATTTTTTTTGTTTTTAAACTTTATAAAAGCACACAATAGAAATAAATGACTCTCTAAAACTTCCGGGTTGTTGTAACACCCCAAAAATATTTATTTGGAGTTTCGAAAACTTTTTCAAATTTTAGTTAGGATTTAAAATTTTTCTTGGAGGGTTCTGTTTGAAGGTGGTAATTATTTGGGTTATTTTATTTTTGGAGGTTTTCAAAACAATTTCTTTCTAAAGAGTTTTGGTTTTGGTTCTTTAAAATTCAAAGGCAAAAGCCTTTTTCCACCTCTTCTAGCACCCTACACCACTCCAAATATTTTTCTGCCACCTCAAGAATTATCTCTCAAGTCATGCACACCTTCTATGGCCTCATTTAACTTCTTTCCACCCCACAAAAATATTCCTTCAATATATTCTAAATTCCTAAGATGGAATTTAAAATAATCATAGTTTCTTGTCATTACAAAGGAACTATATTTTCTATGACTCTTTTGCCACCACCAAAATTATTCCTACATATATATAGTACCCTAAACCCATTTCTCCAAAAACATTTGGTCCCACAGTTCAAATTTACAAATTTCATCCAGTTTAATTTTGGTCCAAAAATCAAATTCTTGCCCCAAATCATTTCTAAACTTCATCAAAAAAATCCTGAGCTTCTGGCAATCCTAATCTTGAGCAACAACACACTACCACAGCAAGTCCCATGATCATCTAACATGCCTAGCACCCTTAATCATTTCATCAAACACGTTGCAAGCACACTGTTCATAACTGAATAAGTTCAGTTAACTGAACTTAGTTCAGTCGACAGGGGCCGGCGATGCCGTGCACGCCTCTCCTTCCCCTCCCGCACGGCGTCATCGCCTGCCTTCAATGCCGCCGCCCTCACTGGCCCACCGCCCAGCCTCTCCACACCGGTGAGCTGGCAGCTGGCCGGTGCAGCCGCCCCCAAGCTCATCCACGGCGGAGGCCGATCGGGTCGCCACGGCCACCGGCCCTCTTCACTGCGCCGCAACTCCCCCACCTAATCCCAGCCCACGCGTCGCTCCCTCTCGCCTCTCCGCACACCAGACGCGCCGACCACGCCGCCCCGGGCCCGTGTGGCAGTCACCGGAGCTGGCAACGCCGCCGCACCCGTACGGGACACCTCACCGCGGGTGAGGCCAACGAGCTCGGTTCCGTCCAAGCTAAAGCTTCCGGCGTACTCCACCGGCCTCATAACTCCCTCGCCGCCCCTGACCACCGGCCACCGCCGACCACGGTGACCGAATTAACTCCGGCGCTATCCGCCCGTCTCGGCCAACCCCCGGTTCGCCTATAAAAGGGACCCCAGAGCACGGCGATCACCACCACTCACCTCCACCGCCACCCAGTACCTCTCCTAGCCACTCACCAAACCCCGAGAGGGTCTTCTTCTCCCTCTCCGGCCACCGTTTCGCCGCCTCTGTCCACGAACCAAACACCACCGATGCTCCACCATAGCCACCCAAACTTCGCCAGTCCACCTATCTTCCACCACCACATCGAACACCCACCTCAATTCCATTCCCCGAGCCCTCTCCGACGATCCCCAAACACCACCGAAACGCCGTCCGCCGCCGCTGACCTCGTCGCCGTTCAGGTGAACGCCGGCGACCAACCCCACCACTCACCGATGCGGGAGTCCACGCTGGTCACGTTGCGACCAGCGCCGGGCTCTGAAACCCCGGCGATCGTCGCCGGCGATCGCCGCCTCCTCTCTGTGCACGCGCGCGAGCGCTCGATTTAAACCCGACGGGTGGTCCCCACCCGTCAGCTCTCTCTCTCTTATTCCTGGTTACAGCGAAAGCGTATTTTGCGCTTTACGTCTTCTCCACTGGAAGGCGTACTCGCTGCCGTAAACGTTTTCTTTTTAACTGCCCAGGGACTTCTGTTTTGCAGAAAGGCCCCTGGTTTTAAAAAATTAATAACTTTTAAACTATAGCTCCAAATGAATTGATTCTTTTTGCTAAATTTTTCTTTTTCTCTCTAGTTTTTTTTAAGATTTATTTAAAAATATTTTGAGAACATTTTTCTGTACTGTGTTGGAATTCTTATTCGAATTCAAATTTGAATTTTCAGTAAAAGAAGAGGGATCTTTTATTTCAGAGGGGTTTTCTCCTGACTATTTTGGACAAGGCAAGCATCTTGAACACTTGATATGGTGAATGCTAGACAATTGTTGCTAGTATATTTTTAGCATGGTTTGATGCTTTTAATAGAATTGCTTATGTGTAGTGAGATAGCATACATGCATGGTCATGTTTTCTCTTGCATGCATATCATATAAGTTCTAACATGCACAAGTTATAAGAACCAGGAGTGTGCTCCTGCTTAGGACGTGCCGGTGGGCACGGGCCATTTTTGACACGATGGTGTCACGAGATATATGTGAAAGCAGGCAAGGGTTGTGGCCCTGTCCTGGTGATACTATTGAAGGAATACTTGTTTGTGCTAACCACTGCAGGAAAACATAAGCCTCCTGAGTCGACCGTAGATCGAGTCTTGTTCCGGTAACCCCCATACTTGAATCGTGCTGCCACTTGTCCCTGCCACGGGTAGGGTATGGTTTAGTAAGTTGTTAACCCCTTTCCGTGCACACACCGTACAGAGGGCCACGATGAGGTTTTTCCACGACGGTGGACTAAATCCGGTCATCGGGTCAAGGGGGCATGGGTGTTTCCGGCTGTCGTGATGCCGAGAGGGAGTGTACCCTTGTAATCCGCGCGTATAAATAGTGATCCCATGCTCTTGGAGGTTGTAGCCTCTCCGACTTAGAGTTTTTCTGGGACGATGCCTTGGGTGATTCCTGGCATCTGAACGGATTTTCTGGTGTGTGCTGGTTAGGTGTGTTTTCATCCCAAAGACCGTAATGGGAATTAGTCAGTGTCACGATACTGACTAAAGAAATCCTATACTTGTGGGTAAAGAGTACACCCTCTGCAGAGTTTAAAAACCTATTCGAATAGCCGTGTCCGCGGTTAAGGACTACAGTCTGGGTTGGTCAAGTGTCGGTCTTAGAGTCGGTCTCCGGAGGAAATATTTAAAATTGAGCATGGTTATTTTGCAGGATAATTATCGTTGCTACTGGTGTTACCATGAGTATATTTGATGATATGATTATTATTGTGGACTAACCCATTACTCTTATTTTATTTTGTTAGAGTGTCTCAGGGGCTGGCTAGTCTACCCCGGACATTCGTTTTTATTTTTAAGTCCTTTTGTGGCGTCCCTCGAGTTTCAGGCGGTTTATCACGCCACTACTCTTGTGGATACCCGACTGGCATTTCTTTTCAAGTCCTTTCGTGGCGTTGCTTGAGTTCTCGGATGGTATCGTCCGATTTCTCTTTTAAACACCCGACTGGCATTTCTTTTCAAGACCGACCGTGGTGTCACTTGACATCCGACCGGCATTTCTTTTATATTTTGTTGATACTAATATTTATTTCCTGCACTAACCATTATTCACCATGCCATGTTTTAATTCCTGTCAGCATGCATTTAATATAAGTCCATCATGAGCATATGCATATAGTTTAATTCATCATGACCATATAATTGTTTGCGGCATTTGTTATATCATTTGTCCATGATGTTTGCGAGTACATTCAAACGTACTCACAGGCTTGTCCCTGGCTATTTACTTGGCCAGGTTAGGAGTTCTACGGGGAGAACCACAGCGACGTCCGTGCGAAGCCTAGGAGTATAGCCACGCGGGATAGGAGTTATCCGGGTCAGCTGTTCCTGTGGGAATGGAGCCCCATCAATGTGGAGATCCTCAAGCCAATTCCTTCATCCACCACCAGAGTCATTGTTGTATCAGTAGACCTTTATGGTCTTGTATCAAATTCTTGTAAATGCTTGGTAATCTGTAACAAGGATGTGTCCACCAGTAACAGTAATCCTGGGCTGGTGATGACACTAGGGGTTAATTTCTGGAATATTGTGTTCCCGAAATCCGGCCCCGACAGCCTTGGTATCAGAGCCAGGCTGACCATTGGCTAATCCTATCTTAGCCTGGTCGCTATCCCTAGGTTTCCACACCATCCATAACTTTTCCTGTCCACAGACGAGCCTATCTCATCTGATAAGCCTACACACTGGCCAGCCGACAACTTTTGATAGTTGGTGCCAAACCTAGCAGTCGACCTACAAGGCATGTGCCTGCGGCCGATATCTGAGTCGTCCCATCCACAAGCTTGTGACGGAGGACTCTGCTACCTATAAAGAAAGCCCTGCTCCAACCCAGCTACTATCACCCTCTGAGCACCGTGTCCATTACTATCACACTTCTTGTTTTCACCAGAATCTACCTATCTGATATTTTATGTATCAGGATGATTTGCCCACACTTAGAGGAGAAATTTCTTAAGGACCTTCCTCACAAGACTTTTCCCACCATAGATTCAAGTCGCGTGCCATCACGGCATCCCGCACAAGACCACACCTGCTCTGCTAGCTGCACTAAGTGCAACTCACACACACACACACACAGTCAGCACCTAATACATCAACTCGATCACTCTCATCACACCAGAGAAGAAAAACTCGTGGGTTTTCACAGAGCACACACACTCTCTCTCGCACCAGACACTGCTACCTAGTCCCGATGATCACCACCGCCTCGGAGAGCCACCACCCGAGCAGCAGCATCACGGCGATCATCGAAGATCATCACACACAGTAGAAGCGAGGAGCCGATCAATGCTGCCAGCATACCGGCCAGAAGGATCGTGATCAGCTCCGATCCCACGTCCTCCATTGATGCCTCGTCTCGAGCTCTTTCAGCCAGAAGGAGAAGGAGGAGAAGGAAGAGAAGTGAGGTGAAGTGCGAGGCAGGAGAAGAAAACCGTGATCGTTTTATAGCCCGAGCTCGGTGCACGGTGAGCGTAGTCCACCAGCGCCGCTCGTCGTTCGATCGCCGGTGTTCGGAGGCGAACCCGCGAGCAGTACCGACAGGGCACTGGCCCGCGAGGTGAGTGCACGCTGCCAGTGACAGCACGCCGCACACTACCACGGTACGACCCTAGATACCCTACGCGCTAGACGCCATAGCAGCAGATAGTGCGGTGAGCACGCGCGGGAGAGAGAAAAAGAAGGAGAGCCGGAGGAAGAGGAAGGCGAAGAGACTGACAGTGGGTCCTGGACCCACCTGTCAGCCAAAGAGGGCACCGTGCGCTGGAGTACGACGAGCAAATTTGGAATTAGAAATTATACTTTCTCCAAATTTGTCGTAACAACACCCTGTGGTTGCACCAATTATCAGTAGCCTTACGTCAACAGTGCCGAACTAGGTTTTAGAATTGTTTGTTTTTGCTCAGCAGAATCTCCTCGGAAAGGGTGGGCTAAATTTTTAATAGCTACCCTAACAAATCTCGAGGACGAGATTTTTCTAAGGGGAGTAGAGTTTGTAACACCCCAAAAATATTTATTTGGAGTTTCGAAAACTTTTTCAAATTTTAGTTAGGATTTAAAATTTTTCTTGGAGGGTTCTGTTTGAAGGTGGTAATTATTTGGGTTATTTTATTTTTGGAGGTTTTCAAAACAATTTCTTTCTAAAGAGTTTTGGTTTTGGTTCTTTAAAATTCAAAGGCAAAAGCCTTTTTCCACCTCTTCTAGCACCCTACACCACTCCAAATATTTTTCTGCCACCTCAAGAATTATCTCTCAAGTCATGCACACCTTCTATGGCCTCATTTAACTTCTTTCCACCCCACAAAAATATTCCTTCAATATATTCTAAATTCCTAAGATGGAATTTAAAATAATCATAGTTTCTTGTCATTACAAAGGAACTATATTTTCTATGACTCTTTTGCCACCACCAAAATTATTCCTACATATATATAGTACCCTAAACCCATTTCTCCAAAAACATTTGGTCCCACAATTCAAATTTACAAATTTCATCCAGTTTAATTTTGGTCCAGAAATCAAATTCTTGCCCCAAATCATTTCTAAACTTCATCAAAAAAATCCTGAGCTTCTGGCAATCCTAATCTTGAGCAACAACACACTACCACAGCAAGTCCCATGATCATCTAACATGCCTAGCACCCTTAATCATTTCATCAAACACGTTGCAAGCACACTGTTCATAACTGAATAAGTTCAGTTAACTGAACTTAGTTCAGTCGACAGGGGCCGGCGATGCCGTGCACGCCTCTCCTTCCCCTCCCGCACGGCATCATCGCCTGCCTTCAATGCCGCCGCCCTCACTGGCCCACCGCCCAGCCTCTCCACACCGGTGAGCTGGCAGCTGGCCGGTGCAGCCGCCCCCAAGCTCATCCACGGCGGAGGCCGATCGGGTCGCCACGGCCACCGGCCCTCTTCACTGCGCCGCAACTCCCCCACCTAATCCCAGCCCACGCGTCGCTCCCTCTCGCCTCTCCGCACACCAGACGCGCCGACCACGCCGCCCCGGGCCCGTGTGGCAGTCACCGGAGCTGGCAACGCCGCCGCACCCGTACGGGACACCTCACCGCGGGTGAGGCCAACGAGCTCGGTTCCGTCCAAGCTAAAGCTTCCGGCGTACTCCACCGGCCTCATAACTCCCTCGCCGCCCCTGACCACCGGCCACCGCCGACCACGGTGACCGAATTAACTCCGGCGCTATCCGCCCGTCTCGGCCAACCCCCGGTTCGCCTATAAAAGGGACCCCAGAGCACGGCGATCACCACCACTCACCTCCACCGCCACCCAGTACCTCTCCTAGCCACTCACCAGACCCCGAGAGGGTCTTCTTCTCCCTCTTCGGCCACCGTTCCGCCGCCTCTGTCCACGAACCAAACACCACCGATGCTCCACCATAGCCACCCAAACTTCGCCAGTCCACCTATCTTCCACCACCACATCGAACACCCACCTCAATTCCATTCCCCGAGCCCTCTCCGACGATCCCCAAACACCACCGAAACGCCGTCCGCCACCGCTGACCTCGTCGCCGTTCAGGTGAACGCCGGCGACCAACCCCACCACTCACCGATGCGGGAGTCCACGCTGGTCACGTTGCGACCAGCGCCGGGCTCTGAAACCCCGGCGATCGTCGCCGGCGATCGCCGCCTCCTCTCTGTGCACGCGCGCGAGCGCTCGATTTAAACCCGACGGGTGGTCCCCACCCGTCAGCTCTCTCTCTCTTATTCCTGGTTACAGCGAAAGCGTATTTTGCGCTTTACGTCTTCTCCACTGGAAGGCGTACTCGCTGCCGTAAACGTTTTCTTTTTAACTGCTCAGGGACTTCTGTTTTGCAGAAAGGCCCCTGGTTTTAAAAAGTTAATAACTTTTAAACTATAGCTCCAAATGAATTGATTCTTTTTGCTAAATTTTTCTTTTTCTCTCTAGTTTTTTTAAGATTTATTTAAAAATATTTTGAGAACATTTTTCTGTACTGTGTTGGAATTCTTATTCGAATTCAAATTTGAATTTTCAGTAAAAGAAGAGGGATCTTTTATTTCAGAGGGGTTTTCTCCTGACTATTTTGGACAAGGCAAGCATCTTGAACACTTGATATGGTGAATGCTAGACAATTGTTGCTAGTATATTTTTAGCATGGTTTGATGCTTTTAATAGAATTGCTTATGGGTAGTGAGATAGCATACATGCATGGTCATGTTTTCTCTTGCATGCATATCATATAAGTTCTAACATGCACAAGTTATAAGAACCAGGAGTGTGCTCCTGCTTAGGACGTGCCGGTGGGCACGGGCCATTTTTGGCACGATGGTGTCACGAGATATATGTGAAAGCAGGCAAGGGTTGTGGCCCTGTCCTGGTGATACTATTGAAGGAATACTTGTTTGTGCTAACCACTGCAGGAAAACATAAGCCTCCTGAGTCGACCGTAGATCGAGTCTTGTTCCGGTAACCCCCATACTTGAATCGTGCTGCCACTTGTCCCTGTCACGGGTAGGGTATGGTTTAGTAAGTTGTTAACCCCTTTCCGTGCACACACCGTACAGAGGGCCACGATGAGGTTTTTCCACGACGGTGGACTAAATCCGGTCATCGGGTCAAGGGGGCATGGGTGTTTCCGGCTGTCGTGATGCCGAGAGGGAGTGTACCCTTGTAATCCGCGCGTATAAATAGTGATCCCATGCTCTTGGAGGTTGTAGCCTCTCCGACTTAGAGTTTTTCTGGGACGATGCCTTGGGTGATTCCTGGCATCTGAACGGATTTTCTGGTGTGTGCTGGTTAGGTGTGTTTTCATCCCAAAGACCGTAATGGGAATTAGTCAGTGTCACGATACTGACTAAAGAAATCCTATACTTGTGGGTAAAGAGTACACCCTCTGCAGAGTTTAAAAACCTATTCGAATAGCCGTGTCCGCGGTTAAGGACTACAGTCTGGGTTGGTCAAGTGTCGGTCTTAGAGTCGGTCTCCGGAGGAAATATTTAAAATTGAGCATGGTTATTTTGCAGGATAATTATCGTTGCTACTGGTGTTACCATGAGTATATTTGATGATATGATTATTATTGTGGACTAACCCATTACTCTTATTTTATTTTGTTAGAGTGTCTCAGGGGCTGGCTAGTCTACCCCGGACATTCGTTTTTATTTTTAAGTCCTTTTGTGGCGTCCCTCGAGTTTCAGGCGGTTTATCACGCCACTACTCTTGTGGATACCCGACTGGCATTTCTTTTCAAGTCCTTTCGTGGCGTTGCTTGAGTTCTCGGATGGTATCGTCCGATTTCTCTTTTAAACACCCGACTGGCATTTCTTTTCAAGACCGACCGTGGTGTCACTTGACATCCGACCGGCATTTCTTTTATATTTTGTTGATACTAATATTTATTTCCTGCACTAACCATTATTCACCATGCCATGTTTTAATTCCTGTCAGCATGCATTTAATATAAGTCCATCATGAGCATATGCATATAGTTTAATTCATCATGACCATATAATTGTTTGCGGCATTTGTTATATCATTTGTCCATGATGTTTGCGAGTACATTCAAACGTACTCACAGGCTTGTCCCTGGCTATTTACTTGGCCAGGTTAGGAGTTCTACGGGGAGAACCACAGCGACGTCCGTGCGAAGCCTAGGAGTACAGCCACGCGGGATAGGAGTTATCCGGGTCAGCTGTTCCTGTGGGAATGGAGCCCCATCAATGTGGAGATCCTCAAGCCAATTCCTTCATCCACCACCGGAGTCATTGTTGTATCAGTAGACCTTTATGGTCTTGTATCAAATTCTTGTAAATGCTTGGTAATCTGTAACAAGGATGTGTCCACCAGTAACAGTAATCCTGGGCTGGTGATGACACTAGGGGTTAATTTCTGGAATATTGTGTTCCCGAAATCCGGCCCCGACAGTTGTCTCCCTGGCAACGCTTTCTTTAAAGCCATTAAGCTAGGCATATAGTGCTCAAGTGATGGATCCACCCGAATCCCAAGGTATATCAAAGCCAATTTTAATTAACAATGATTTGGAATTTAGTAGTGAGCACAAAGTGATATATATCATGCAACAACGAAGTCTAACTCTCTTCCTATGCATATGCATGTCATACAAGAACAATTCATGCACATCAAGTAAAGGCCAATGCATAGTATAAGCAGTTTCTTGCAATTTTATCGTGTTGGAAACATAGAGAGGCGGAGATGTAGTTCCTCTCTCATAATAATTGCAAGTAGGAGCAGAAAGCACATGCATATTATATCTATTAAAATCATCTTGTGTAGTAGTAAACGCAACCCATCAATATAATCCTTAATAAGGGCAAACTTCTCCGATATAGTGTAGTCATGAGAATTCAAAAAGATAATAGGACTATCATGTGTGGGTGCAATAGCAACTATCTCATGTTTAACATAAGGAACTATAGCAAGTTCATCTCCATAATCATAATTCATATTGGCATCTTGGCCACAAGCATAGCAAGCATCATCAAAAAAGGATATTTCAAAAGAATCAACGGGATCATAACAATCATCATAGCGTTCATCCTTTGGTAAGCACGAAGGGAAATTAAACAATGTATGAGTTGAAGAGTTACTCCCATTAGAAGGTGAGCACGGGTAGCTAATCCACTCTTCCTCCTTTTGTTCTTCGCTCTCCTCCTCATCTTTTTCATCTAATGAGCTCACAATGTCATTAATTTCTTCTTCCATAGACTCCTGCAAAATATTAGTCTCTTCTTGGACAGCGGAGCAGGCCTCAATATATGGTTTAACATAGGCATTAGAAGCATAATTATCATAACAATATTTAAATATGGCAAAATTTTCAGATTTGTAAAGAGTAGCATCATACTTTTCAATCAAAGAAGCAATTTCATAAGCACCCTTAAAAGCAACAAATTCTTCAATTTGTTGAACATCATAGTAACTATAAACACCGTTAGCATACGAAGATACGATTCCATTATCACTAAACTCACATTGGTAGGGAAGGTGTTTCTTAGGGTCTTCAGAACAACAAGTAAAATCATATATTTCACATAAATTCCAAGCATAGCATTGCAAACGATGAATTTGATCCAGTAAAAGTTTCCCTTCTTGAGATAAGCGGTGTCGCACATAACAAGCATGCTCATCTAAAGATTTGCCCTCAACTAAGCTAGTTGGGGTTTCAGCACGAGCACATAGGGACCGAAGATGATCCAAGTTAAAAGCTTCAGGAGTGTGATAGATATTGAGTGGTTCTTCAACCATTCGTTCAGTAGGTACCACTATTTTTTTTGGTATTTTGCGTTTCCTACCCATAACTAATGATAGAAAACAACTTAGAACATCAAATAAAATCTACTAAGTGATAAAGCAAACAAGCACACACGAGAATATTCACCCCATGCTATTGCTCCCCGGCAACGGCGCCAGAAAAAGGTCTTGATAACCCACAAGTGTAGGGGATCAGTTGTAGCCTCTTTCGATAAGTAAGAGTGTCGAACCCAACGAGGAGCTAAAGGCAGAACAAATTTTTCCTCAAGTTCTATCGACCACCGATACAACTCTACGCACGCTTGACGTTTACTTTACCTAGAACAAGTATGAAACTAGAAGTACTTTGTAGTTTTTGTGGGATAGGTTTGCAAGAATATAAAGAGCACGTAAATAAAACTAGGGGCTGTTAAGATAAAGACACAATAAAGCTAGTGATAGCGAGTGTGGAAAAGTGGTGGTAGGAGTTGCGAAATTGCCCCTAAGCAATTCACTACGTTACTAGACCGATAGCACGTTTTATGTGGGAGAGTCCACTTCTAGCATGTCATCCCTTACTTGGAATTCAATGCACTTATGATTGGAACTATTAGCAAGCATCCGCAACTACTAACGTTCATTAAGGTATTACCCAACCATAGCATTAAGATATATTGGTCCCCCTTCAATCCCGTTGAAGCTTCTGTCTCTCTTGCCCTCCAATACGTAGTCCTATCAACATACAACTAACCCTATGGTGTGATCCACGCGCGCGCTCATATGATGGGCACCAAAGGACAACAACATAACCACAAGCAATTTAAATCAATCATAGCAATTCACCAATAACTGATAGGACAACGATAATCTACTCAGACATCAAAGGATGGCAACACATCATTGGATAATAATATGAAGCATAAAGCACCATGTTCAAGTAGAGGGTACAGCGGGTTGCGGGAGAGTGGACCGCTGTAGATAGATGGGGGAAGGTGATGGAGATGTTGGTGAAGATGACGGAGGTGTTGGTGTAGATTGCCGTCACACGATGATGGCCCCGGTGGCACTCCAGTGCCACCGGAAGCGAGGAGGAGAGAGCCTCCCTTCTTCTTCTTCTTCTTCTTCTTCCTTAATCTTCTCCCTAGATGGGAGAAGGGTTTCCCCTCTGGTCCATGGCCTCTATGGCGGAGAGCCCCTCCGAGATTGGATCTATCTCTCTATCTCTCTCTGTTTCTGCGTTCCCAGATTCTGTCCCTTCACCGTTTCTTATATTCCCGGAGATCCGTAACTCCGATTGGGCTGATTTTTTGACAGAATTTTTACCGGATATTAGCTTTCTTGCGGTGAAAGAAGGGCATCAACCGCCTTACGGTGTGGCCACGAGGGCCCAGGGCGCTCCCCTGCCTCGTGGCCCACCCGGGCATCGTCTCATGTTGGTTCCGCTTCCCAAAATTCACATATATTCCAAAAAAAATCTCCGTCCGTTTTTATTCCGTTTGGACTCCGTTTGATATGGATATTCTGCGAAACAAAAAACATGCAACAAACAGGAACTGGCACTGGGCACTGGATCAATATGTTAGTCCCAAAAAATAGTATAAAAAGTTGCCAAAAGTATATGAAAGTTGTAGAATATTGGCATGGAACAATAAAAAATTATAGATACGACGGAGACGTATCAGCATGCTCCTAGGGAGGAGGTTGGTAGGAGTTAACCATCGCGCGCCCCCGACCTCCACACAAAGGTTGGCACTTTACAATTACCTCATGCTCTAACTTCGTCACATAGCGGTTCACCATACGTGCATGATACGGGAATCACCAACGTTGACACAAGTATTTCTCAATTTCATAATAACTCCACTAGCATGACTCTAATATCACTATCCTCATATCTCAAAACAATTATCAAGCATACAACATCTCATTATATTCAATGCACTTAGTGTGAAAGTTTTTACTACATTGATATTGGATGTCTATCATGTGAAGACTAGTTTTATAGCCTAAACACATTACCATGTTGTTTTAATAGACTCTCAAATGAATATAAGTGAATCATGCGAGTTCAACAATTTCTTCAAAATATAATCACCACCATGCTCTAAAAGATATAAGTGAAGCACTAGAGCAAAAACTATTCAACTCAAAAGATATAAGTGAAGCACATAGAGTGTTCTATCAATTCCTAGGCCATATCGAACTCTCTCAAATAGGTGTGTCCAGCAAGGATAATTGTGGCAAACTAACAAGCAAAGACTCAAATTATACAAGACGCTCCAAGCAAAACACATATCATGTGGTGAATAAAAATATAGGTCCAAGTATAGTTACCGATGGAGGAAGACGAAAGAGGGGATGCCTTCCCGGGGCATCCCCAAGCTTAGGCTTTTGATTGTCCTTGAATTTTATTTGGGGTGCCATGGGCATCCCCATGCTTAGGCCCTTGCTACTCTTTGTTCCATAGTCCATCAAAGCAATACTCAAAACTTGAAAACTTCACAACACAAAACTTAGACAAAAATTCTCGTGAGCTCCGTTAGTATAAGAAAGCAAACCACTACTCAAAGGTACTGCAATGAATTCATTCTTTGTTTATATTGGTGTTAAACCTACTGTATTCCAACTTCTCTATGGTTCATACTTGCCAATACTACTCATAGATGCATTGAAATAAGCAAACAACACACGAAAAACAGAATATGTTAAAAACAGAACAGTCTGTAGTAATCTGCAGGTTTCGCATACTTCTGTAACTTCAAAAAATTCAAAATAAATTGGTAAACATGGGGAATTTGTCTATTAATCATCTGCAAAAAGAATCAACTAAATAGCACGCTCCAGTAAAAATTTGATGATTATTCTCGTGAGCGCTAACGATTCTGTTTTTCACAGCAAAATCACATAAACTTCACACAAGTCTTCCCAAAGGTTCTACTTGGCACAAACACTAAACCAAACATGAAACCACATCTAAATATAAGCTAGATGCAATATTTATTCCCTAACAGCAGAAAAAACAAACAAACAAAATAAAATTGGGTTGCCTCCCAACAAGCGCTATCGTTTTATGCCCCTAGCTAGGCACGATACAAGATAGATCTAGGTATTGCCATCTCTGGAAGGCAATCCATAAGTGGCTCTCATAATAGATTCATATGGTAATTTGATTTTCTTTCTATGAAAGTGTTGCACGCCTTTCATTAACGGAAATTGGAATCTAATATTTCCTTCCTTCATATCAATAATTGCACCAATCGTTCTAAGGAAAGGTCTACCAAGAATAATAGGACATGAAGGATGGCAATCTATATCAAGAACAATGAAATCTACGAGCACATAATTCCTATTGGCAACGATAAGAACATCATTAATTCTTCCCATAGGTTTCTTAATAGTGGAATCCGCAAGATGCAAATTTAAAGAACAATCATCGAGCTCATGGAACCCTAGCAAATCACACAAAGTTTTTGGGATAGTGGAGACACTTGCACCCTCACACAAAGCATATCATTCATGATATTTAATTTTTATTTTAATAGTAGGTTCCCACTCATCATAAAGCTTTCTAGGGATAGAAACTTCTAACTCAAGTTTTCTTCATAAGATTGCATCAAAGCATCAACTATGTGTTTGGTGAAAGCTTTATTTTGACTATAAGCATGCGGAGAATTTAGTACGGATTGCAACAACGAAATACAATCAATCAAAGAGCAATTGTCATAATTGAATCGCTTGAAATCCAAAGTAGTGGGTTCATCACTATGCAAAGTTTTAATCTCTTCACTCCCACTTTTAACAATTTTAGCATCAAGATCTAAAAACTCTGAATCATTGGGACACCTTAAAGCAGAATCATCTCCAATCCTATCTTCATCAAGATTTATACTAGAAAACAAAGATCTAATAGGAGACACATCAATAACTTTCAGATCTTCATCTTTATTTTCATGATAACTAGAAGAACATGCTTTAATATAATTCTCTCTTTTAGCATGCATCCTAGTGGTTCTCTCTTTGCATTCATCAATGGAAATTCTCATGGCTTTGAGAGACTCATTGATATCATGCTTAGGTGGAATAGATCTAAGTTTCAAAGAATCAACATCAAGAGTAATTCTATCCACACTTCTTGCCAATTCATCAATCTTAAGCAATTTCTCTTCAAGCATAGCATTGAAATTCTTTTGCGAGATCATAAACTCCTTAACACTAGTTTCAAATTAAGAAGGTATCTTTCCATAAGAGTTGTTGTAGGAATTACTGTAATTATTAGAGGAATTACTAGGAAAAGGCCTAGGATTAAAATTACCTCTATAAGCATTGTTACCAAAATTATTCCTACCAACAAAATTCACATCCAAAGATTCGTTGTTATTTTCAATCAAAGTGGACAAAGGCATATCATTAGGATCAGAAGAAACACTCTTAGCAGCAAATAATTTCATAAGTTCATCCATCTTTCCACTCAAAACACTAATTTCTTCAATAGCATGCACTTTTTTACTAGTAGATCTTTCGGTGTCTAGGAGTTTCGTAGCTTCTCCTAAGGTAGTTTCCATGAAAGTACCTCCTGCAGCCGAATCCAAAAGATTTCTAGAAGCAAAATTCAAGCCAGCATAAAAGTTCTGAATAATCATCCATAGATTCAAACCATGTGTAGGGCAATTATGTATCATTAATTTCATTCTCTCCCAAGATTGTGCAACATGCTCATGATCTAGTTGCTTAAAATTCATAATATCGTTTCTAAGATAGATGATCTTAGCAGGAGGGAAATACTTCGAGATAAAAGCATCTTTGCACTTATTCCACGAATCAATACTATTTCTAGGCAAAGAGGAAAATCAAGTTTTAGCACGATCTCTAAGTGAAAACGGAAATAACTTCAATTTAACAATATCGTTATCTGTATCCCTTTTCTTTTGCATATCACACAAATCAACAAAATTGTTCAGATGGGTAGCGGCATCTTCACTAGGAAGGCCGGAGAATTGATCTATCATGACAAGATTCAACAAAGCAGCATTGATCTCACAAGATTCAGCATCGGTAATAGGAGCAATCAGAGTACTAATAAAATCATTATTGTTGGTATTGGAGAAGTCACACAATTTGGTATTGTTCTGAACCATAGCGACAAGCAAGCAATCCAACACACAAGCAAACAAGAGGCAAGCGAACGATAAACACACGGCAGAAGAAAGGGCAAATAAAACGGCAAGGTTGAAGTGGGGGAGAGGAAAACGAGAGGCAAAAAATGTAATGCGAAGGATAAGGGTTTGTGATAGGTACTTGGTATATGACTTTTGCGTAAGCCTCCCTGGAAACGGCGCCAGAAATTTCTCTTGCTACTTCTCAAGCTTGCGTTGTATTCCCTCGAAGAGGAAAGGGAGATGCAGCACAGTAGCGTAAGTATTTCCCTTAATTTTTGAGAACCAAGGTATCAATCCAGTAGGAGACCACGCGTGAGTCCCTCGCACCCGCACAAACAAATAAGAACTTCGCAGCCAACGCGATAAGGGGTTGTCAATCCCTTTACGGTCACTTACGAAAGTGAGATCTGATAGAGATGATAGTTTATATTTTTGGTATTTTTGTTTATAAGAATAGAAAGTAAAAGCAGAAAAAGTAAGGTAGATGTAGATTGATATGTTGAGAATAGACCCGGGGGCCATAGTGTTCTCTAGTGGCTTTTCTCATGATAGCGATATTCTACGGCGGGTAAACAAATTACTGTCGAGCAATTGATAGAAAAGCGAATAATTATGAGACTATCTAGGCATGATCATTGTATATAGGCATCACATCCGAGACAAGTAGACCGACTCCTGCCTGCATCTACTACTATTACTCCACACATCGACCGCTATCCAGCATGCATCTAGTGTATTGAGTTCATAAGAACAGAGTAACGCCTTAAGCAAGATGACATGATGTAGAGGGATAAACTCAAGCAATATGATATAAAACCCATCTTTTTATCCTCGATGGCAACAATACAATACGTGCCTTGCTGCCCCTACTGTCACTGGGAAATGACACTGCAAGATTGAACCCAAAGCCAAGCACTTGTCCCATTGCAAGAACTATAGATCTAGTAGGCCAAACCAAACCAATAATTCGAAGAGACTTGCAAGGATATTATGAGCACACATAAAGAGTTCAGAAAAGAACCAAATATTTCTTGTAGATAATCTTGATCATAAACTCACAATTCATAGGATCTCGACAAACACGTCGCAAAAAGAGATTACATCGAATAGATCTGCTTGAAGATCGAGGAGAACTTTGTATTGAGATCCAGAGAGAGAGAAGAAGCCATCTAGATACTAGCTATGGACCCGAAGGTCTGTGGTAAACTACTCACAACTCATGGTGAGGGCGATGATGATGATGTAGAAGCACTCCGTGATGGATCCCCCTCCGGCGGAGCTCCGGAACAGGCCCCAAGATTGGTCCTCATGGGAACAGAAGGTTGTGGCGGTGGAATTAGGGTCTTCTCTCTATTGCTGATGGTTTTGGGGTACGTAGACTTATATAGGAGGAAGGAGGGCACCAGGGGACTCACGAGGGCCCCACGAGGCAGGGGGCGCCCTGGGAAGGGGGGCGCGCCCCCCACCCTCGTGGGCACCTTGTGGCCCCCCTAACGTGGTTCTCAAGTCCCCCGCGCGTGATTTTCTCCAAAAATATCTCTCGCGAAGGTTTCATTCCGTTTGGACTCCGTTTGATATTCTTTTTCTGCAAAACCTGAAACATGCAAAAAAATAGCAATCTGGACTGGGCCTTTGGGTTAGTAGGTAAGTCCCAATAAAGATATAAAAGTATATGACAAAGCCCATTAAACATCCAAGACATCATAAATAATAGCATGGTACAATCAAAAATTATAGATACGTTGGCGACGTATCACTCCTGCCTACTCCATCAGGGGGGTGGGTCGTCCTCCTTATATTGAGAAGGGCATGTCGTGCCGTGACACCTACTGTGGTTACTGCTCCTGGCCAGGTCACCCAGAGTCTAATTGTTGCCAGAAGAAGCGAGACTAGAGGCACTCCTTTTCCAGTGGGACTCCTGCGTCTTCCTCGACTCCATCACTCACTGACCAGGACATTGTACGGCTCAAGCGTCTACTTGCTTCCTTCGGCTCCTCGTCGGCTGGTTCCGCTACCGTTGTGACTGCATCCACTCCTCCACCACCGATGACATCTACACAGTCAGGTACATCTTCGTGGGTTCTAAATTCTGGAGCCTCCTTTCATATGTCTTCTGATTCTTCCGCGTTGTCTTCTCTCTGACCTCTTGATTCGCCTGTTAATATTCTCACCGCCGATGGAGCACCCTTCCTGTTGCTAGTCGTGGTATTCTTTCCACTCCATCTTTTTCTGTTCCTAGTGTTTCACATGTTCCTCGCCTTACCATGAATCTTTTTTCCGCTGCCCAACTTACTGATTCTGGTTGTCGTGCCATTCTTGATACCGACTCTTGCTCCATTCAGGATCGTCGCACCAAGGCTTTGGTTGGTGCTGGCCCCCGGCGCCGTGAGTCAGAGGGCCTTTGGGAGGTTGACTGCTTTGTGTTCCTTCCGCTGCCACCACTTCTGCCAGCTCCCATGCTCTTGCTGCCTCTTCGTCTGCGTCCTTCTAGCAATGACATCATCACCTTGACCACATTTGTGGTTCTCGCTTGTCATCTTTAGTTCGTCAGGGCCTCTTAGGGTCTGCATCTGGAGATGTTTCTTTACATTGTAATGGTTGTATACTTGGCAAACAGACCCAGTTACCTTATCCTACGAGTGAGTCGGTATCTCAATGTCCTTTTGACTTAGTTCATTCCGATGTCTAAGGTCCTGCTCCCTTTGATTCGAAAGGTGGTCATCGCTACTATGTTTTGTTTATTGATGATTTCTCTCGATATACTTTGCTCTACTTCATGAAATCTCGTAGCGAGGTTCTCTCTATATACAAACGATTTGCTGCCATGGTTCACACCCAGTTTTCCACGCCCATTCGTACTTTTCGTGCTGACTCCGCTGGAGAGTATATCTCCCAGCAGTTGCGTGGTTTTCTCGCGGAACACAGTACTCTTGCCAAGTTCTCATGTCCTGGTGCTCATGCTCATAATGGCGTTGCCGAACGTAAGCATCGTCATCTGCTTGAGACGACTCATGCACTGATGATTGTCGCTTCCGTTCCACCCCACTTTTGGGCTGAGGTTGTTTCTTCATCCACCTATCTCATCAACATTCAGCCATCGACTGCTCTGCAGGGTTGTATTCCTATGGATTGTCTCACTGGTCGTTCTCCTGACTACTCAGCTCTTCGTATGTTTGAATGTATGTCATATGTCCTTCTTGCCTCGCGAGAACGGACCAAACTGACTGCTCAGTCGGTTGAGTGTGTTTTCCTTGGCTACAGTGATGAGCACAAGGGCTATCGCTGTTGGGATCCTGTTGGCCGTCGCTTGTGCATCTCATGTGATGTGACTTTTGACGAGTCTCGTTCTTACTACCCATGTCCTTCTTCCTCGAGCTTCTCTGTGGATGATATTTTCTTTATTCTCCTTCCCGATACACCTTGCTATGTGCCTCATGTTTCACCTCTTCCTCCGGCACCTCTCATTCATTCTCATTCACCACCAACACCCTCTTCCCCATCCTCCTCCTCCACCTCTCCACCATCATCTCTAGTCCATCGCCTTCTCTCACCGTTTCCCCTCCACTATACTCGCCGCTCTTGTACTGCATATGCTTCCCCTGACGCGCCTTCCACCTCTGGTGCGCCTCCCTTCATGCCTCCCTCGGTTCATAACCTCTGTGCTCGGCCTCGCCCCCCTCCTGATCGCTATTCACCTGATCAGTACGGTCTCTCTGTTATTGCTAAGCCCACTTCCTATCGGACTGCCATGACTCGGCCTAAATGGTAGATTGCAATGGCCGAAGAGCTTGCTGCCCTTGAGCACTCTAGCACATGGGATCTGGTTTCCCTTCCTTCCGGTGTTTGTCCCATCACCTGCAAGTGGGTCTACAAGATTAAGACTCGCTCCGATGGTTCTCCTGAGCGCTACAAAGCTCGGCTTGTGGCTCGTGGCTTTCAGCAGGAGCAGGGATGCAATTATGATGAGACATTTGCTCCTGTGGCCCACATGACCACTATCCGCACTCTCCTTGTTGTGGCTTCTGTTCGTCATTGGTCTATCTCACAACTCGATGTCCAGAACGCTTTTATTAATGGCGAGTTACGTGAGGAGGTTTTTATGTAGCCACCACCGGGGTACTATGCTCCTGATGGCATGGTCTGTCGACTTCGCCGCTCTCTCTATGGTCTTAAACAGGCCCCACGCGCCTGGTTTGAGTGTCTTGCCTCTGTGGTGAGTGCCACTGGCTTCTTGCCCAGTGATCATGATCCGGCGTTGTTTTTTCACATGTCTCCTCGTGGTCGGACTCTTATCCTTCTCTATGTTGATGACATGATCATCACTGGTGATGACTCTGACTACATTGCCTTTGTTAAGGCTCGCCTTCGCGAATAGTTCCTCATGACTGACCTTGGTCCACTTTGCTATTTTCTTGGGATTGAGATCTCCTCGACCTCTGATGGCTTCTACATCTCCCAGGAAAAAAATATTCAGGATCTTCTTGCTCGTGCCGCTCTCAGTGATGAGCGCACTGTTGTGACTCCTATGGAGCTCAACATTCAGCTTCGTGCCTCTGATGATGACCCTCTTCCTAATCCCACTCGCTATCGTCACTTTATTGGCAACCTTGTTGAAAGATCGTGGATGTCACCTAGAGGGGGGGGGTGAATAGGCACTTTAAAATAATTACGGTTTAGGCTTGAACAAATGCGGAATAAACCTAGCGGTTAATTTTACAAGCACAAAACCTACACCAACTAGGCTCACCTATGTGCACCAACAACTTATGCTAAGCAAGATAAACAACTAGGTGATAGCAAGATATATGACAAGAAACAATATGGCTATCACAAAGTATAGTGCATAAGTAAAGGGCTCGGGTAAGAGATAACCGAGGCACGCGAAGACGACGATGTATCCCGAAGTTCACACCCTTGCGGATGCTAATCTCCGTTTGGAGCATTGTGGAGGCACAATGCTCCCCAAGAAGCCACTAGGGCCATCGTAATCTCCTCACGCCCTCGCACAATGCAAGATGACGTGATTCCACTAAGGGACCCTTGAGGGCGGTCACCAAACCCGTACAAATGGCAACCCTTGGGGGTGGTCACCGAACCCGTACACTTTGGCAACCTTTGGGGGCGGTCACCGGTACCCGTCAAATTGCTCGGGGCAATCTCCACAACCTAATTGGAGACCCCGACGCTTGCCCAGAGCTTTACACCACAATGATTGAGCTCCGAACAACACCAACCGTCTAGGGCGCCAAGGCACCCAAGAGGAACAAGCTCTAGGGTGCCCAAACACCCAAGAGTAATAAGCTTCTCAAACTTCACTTCCACGTATCACCGTGGAGAACTCAAACCGATGCACCAAATGCAATGGCAAGGGCACAAGGAGTGCCCAAGTCCTTCTCTCCCAAATCCCACCAAAGCAACTAATGCTAGGGAGGGAAATGAGAGGAAGAACGGAGAAGAGAACACGAAGAACTCCAAGAACTAGATCCAAAGGGTTCCCCTCACAAAGAGGAGAAAGTGATTGCTGGAAATGTGGATCTAGATCTCCTCTCTCTTTTCCCCAAAAACTAGCAAGAATCCATGGAGGGATTGAGAGATAGCAAGCTCGAAGAAGGTCAACAATGGGGGAAGAACACGAGCTCAAGCGATGAGTACCATTGGGGAAGAAGACCCCCTTTTATAGGAGGGGAAAGAATCCAACCGTTATCCCCTCTCACAGCCCGCGCGGCGCGGTACTACCGCACCGAACTTGTGGTACTACCGCAAGGCCATGCGGTACTACCGCAAGGCAGTGTGGTACTACCGCTCGCGCGGCATTGACCCGATGAGAGCCTGTTGCACAGGACAGCGAGCAGTAGAACCACCGGAGCGGTACTACCGCGCGCCCTTACGGTACTACCGTAAGGCAGGCATCAACTAGTACTGGAAATGCGCGGAAGTAATAAATTACATCCGCGCCTACTTCCGGTGAGATTGGAGCTGACGAAAGTCTGGCACGCTAGTACCGGACAGGAGTCGCGATACAACCGCATGAGGGCGGATGTAAAAAATTACATCCGCGCCTACTACCGCATGTGTTTGCGTCAGGGCTGGGGGCAGCGGTGCTACCGCTCACTAGGAGCGGTACTACCGCTTAGCTCCTACGGTACTATCGCTCCCTTGAGCGGTACTACCGCACACCACTGAGGCTTTAGCACTTGGACGCCTTCATATCACAGCTAAAGACACAGAAGGATGCAATAAATCCAAAACTGCCATAACTTCTGCAAATGAGCTCCAAATTGAGCAAACTCAAGCTTGTTGGATAGGGGAAGACGAGAAGCATCAAAACAGCATGTGAACATCATAGAGGTAGGGAGGCATGCCTAAGATATGGAGGAATGAATCCTCCATATGAGAAGAACCGGCAAAACCTCCAACATCGAAAACATCATAGAAGAAGCATGTGAACTACGTTTTCGATGAACTCGAGCTTGTCATCAAGATGACCATAAGCTCCCAATCTCACAAGGAGAAGAACCAAACAAGAGCCAATAAAGATGATGCAAGCATGCAATGGTTTGAGCTCTCTACTAACGATACAATCAAGCTACTCATTGAGAGCCCCCCTTAATAGTACGGCAATCGATCATATAACCCGGTCTCCAAACTACCACCATGAGACCGGTAAAATAGAGAACCTATCAAGGGAAAACCTTTGCCTTGCACAAAGTCCACTTGAGCTAGATGTAGACGATCTTGACTTCCTCAAGTTGGACCACCTTTGATTGCGTTGGCTCGGTGAAGACTAGTAGATCGCTCCCCCATACTCCACTATGGGTGAGCCACTCTTCGGCATATCTTCACAAGTCCATTGTCACCGCAATGGACGGCAAGCTTCAAGCACTTGATCTCCTCGTGATGCATCCCTTGAACTTGCACACCGCAACCTAACCCCGCAAAGAACTCTCGCGAAGACCATGGGTTAGTACACAAAGCGTAATTGACAATGCTTACCATACCATGGGATCACTTGATCCCTCTCCGTACCTCTTCTACGCTTTGTGTGTTTATCAACTTGATTCACTATTTCACTTAGTCTTGATCAACAACTCACATGACCACTCTTTAGGTAATTCCTTGAATAGCAACTTGGTCATCACAAACTCTCCTTGAAACCAACAAATGGATCCAAGAAAATCCTATGGACAAGTCCTTCATATATAACTCAAGGCAACCATTAGTCCATAGAGATTGTCATCAATTACCAAAACCAAACATGGGGGCACCGCATGTTATTTCACTTGTCTATCTTGTTGTTACGCGTCCTGACATCTCCTATCATGTCCACATCCCGAGTCAGTTTGTTTCAACCCCCACCGCTGTTCACTATAGCATCTCCTCCGTGTTCTACGATATCTTTGTGGCACGATCTCTCATCGCCTTTTCTTCCCCCGCTCCAGCTCTCTCGAGCTCCAGGCCTACTCCGATTCTCCCTGGGCTAGTGATCCCTCTGATCGATGCTCGATGTCTGCTTACTGTGTCTTTCTTGGTAGCTCTCTTATTGCCTGGAAGACAAAGAAACATACTGCAGTTTCTCGCTCGAGTACAGAGGCTGAGTTGCGAGCCATGGCTATGTTGACGGTCGAGGTGATCTGGTTACGGTGGTTACTTGAGGATTTTGATGTGTCTGCTACTACCTCGACTCCCTTACTGTCAGACAGTACCGGTGCTATCAGTATTGCACGTGATCCGGTGAAGCATGAGCTCACCAAGCACATCGGTGTGGATGCCCACTTTGTGCGTGCTGCTGTGTAGGATCAGACTCTCGCTCTTCACTATGTGCCCTCTGAGTTACAGTTGGCGGACTTTTTCGCGAAGGCACAGACTCGAGCGCAGTATGGCTTCTTTATCTTCAAACTCAGTGTTGTTGATCCACCATGAGTTTGGGGGGGGGGGGGGCTGTTAAATGTTTATAGTCCCTTTCTCGGTATATCCCCATCGTATAAGGGGTTTCCTGCACTTTACCACACATGTATATGTAATGGCCTTTGGCCCTCAGTGAATACTAGTTGATGATTATCCAACAGAAGCGACATCAGGAAAAATTGCACGTTCACGGGTAGGTGGGAAGTTGCACAACCACTGTCAGCTAGTTGCACATCGACTCCTAAGCAGTTGCACAAAACGAGGGACTAAATTGCACACACAAAATTCATCGAAACATACCCATGCAGGATCTAGTTTCGAAGAGCACGTCACGAGGGTTCCAAAAATGAAAACGGATCTTAATTTCGACGTGCGGTTTGCAAGTTATAGTTTTTTTAAAATTTGTAAATCATGAATAAAATGATAGAAAACCATCGACGCACATGGAGTAAAAGAGGACATAGTCGGATGCATGTGGACCATTTAATATGGATGTTGGTGGGCTATTTCCTGTTTAAGTAGTTGAGACTAGGGAATCTTTCCTAATCAAAGACAAGGGGACAAACACTTACCAAAAACTACCGGCTGCCACGGAGCGCTAGCTAGCCAACGGCTGCTCGCTAGATGCATCCTTTATACAACTATATAAGATGAAGAACTGCATGCTCGTGACTACACATGAATATGGCGTGGACTTGATTTTGTTTGGCCTCCTGTCTCAAGAAAATATATCGTTTTGTGAGCGGGATGCAAACATATCGAATTGAGTAACGAATGCTTACCAGCCAAAATGTATGATGTTTGATGAATAGATCGAAAGTTTTTTCAAAAATAAAATAAAATGCATGTGACCGAAATTACCTGTTGACAACGAAGCTGAACCAGAAGTAAAATCAGACCAACCGCGTCTACTGACGAGGGTGGACCCAGGTGAAAGAACATGTTAGGCTAGCAGTCAAGTCAACCGATCATGGAAATATCTCTCCTTTGCTTCTTTGCTTTTGCTTTACACATACTAGTGGGCAGTGGCATCGGGAGCAAGCAGTCTATTCTCAGATCTGAAGTTCATCCCCTCTCCCGGTGTTCTCTTCCCAGCTTGGATCCCTCGTCGAGGACGAGAAGCGTTCCCCTCCAAGGTCAGTGCACTTGATGAACTGCTCAATTATTTCCAGATACAGCTTCCTTGTTCGTACTACTTAATTAGCTATATATGTTGTTTAGCAACTGCCTTGCTTTCGTAAATTGCAAGTCGTAATTGATCGCATCGGCAGCTTCTTACATCACCAGCAATTAATGGCCACCGGAGGTATGACCCTGGAGAGCCTACCGAACGAACTACCATTAGACTTCTTGAACAAAATCACAAAGAACTTCTCCGATGAGCTGCTACTTGGTCAGGGCGCATTCGGGTCAGTTTATAAGGTAGTATGATTTTGCCACAGCTTTCTCTATCAATTCAGAGGCTGATACAACTTAAAAAATAATTCAGAGGTTGATACGGAAAGGTGCCAAGGTGGATTAGATTTATATATGTGACATTGAACAGGGGATCCTCGACGATGGTGGAGTGGTTGCTGTGAAGAAGCTCGCGGAAAATTCCCCTGTACCACGTGACACAATATTCGCGAATGAGGTTCAGAACATTATGGTGCTTGAGCATGAAAATATCGTCAAGTTGGTTGCATACTGCCGTGAAGCACAAAACAAATTGGTGCAGAGCAACGGACGATATATCATTGCAGAGATCACTGACACTGTACTCTGCTATGAATACTTGCCTAATGGGAGCCTTCACAAGAATCTTTTTGGTATGTCATATATCATTTGCTATTATTTTTCATGCACCTTGTTTGGAGTTCTAGCATGACTTTGCATAAGGTCCTCTATTTTTCGCACCGGTAATATTGCTAGCAAGCAAGATTCTTCTATTGATAACGTGTGATGTTATCCTTTGGAGCAGACAAGGATAACATCACACATTATCAATAGAAGAATTTTGCTGTTGTTTTGGTGGAGATTTTTCACTTCAGAAGATCTTTGCTGTCGTTTCTTATTCTGAGTTATTATTATCATTTTTATCCACCATCTTAGATAAATTATAAAATTCTATGACATGTTACTTCAGGTGAATCCAGTAGCATTGATTGGGATACACGCTTTAAAATAATAAAGGGAATATGTGAAGGTATACATTTTCTACATGGTAAATTTTAACATGCTCCCTCTTACCCCTTATTTTTACATATGAGGTAAGAAGGTAAGAGTTAATCCGACCACTAATTAATGTGATCAACGGCTCAGATCTATTACATACTCTTACCTCTTATGTGAAAAAAAGGGGTAAGAGGGACCATGCTAAAACTGCTCTTTCTACATACCTTGCCTAGTCCCGTTCTCCATTTGGGTCTGAAGCCTCAAAATATACTACTCGGTGACAACATGACACCGAAAATTGCGGATTTTGGTTTCTCCAGAATATTCGGCCAAGATCAAACCCGAAAGAACACACGAAGTGTCGTGGGATCGGTGTAAGTTAGTGCATGTTTATTATGCTGATATATCAGCTATCTTGTTCCTATACTGTAATGCAAAACTCATTTTCACATCTCCAATTAATAATTCTGATTAATACCTTGATGTTAATGCCGCTAGTGGGTACATGGCCCCAGAGTATCTGTACAATGGCGAAATCTCAGCTCGGTCAGACATATATAGTTTAGGCCTAATCATAATGGAGATATCCACGAGAGAGATGAATAGTTCTAGCACTGACCAGAAGCATGCAAGGAAATATATTGATGGAGTAAGAATTAGTATACTTTATCATTTGAAGACTAAAATTGACAATATTCTCTTAGTTGATTTACTTACATTATGATAGTTTCACATTTTTATGTAGGTAAATGAAAATTGGACACTGGAGAAAATAATGTCAGAGTACATTGAGTTAGAAGAACATGGTTTCGATCAAGTAAAATCATGTATCAATATTGGTCTACAGTGTGTAGAGATTGATCAGAAGAAGAGACCTTCCATAGAGAACATTGTCAATATGCTCAATAAGCTTCCAGTGAGCGAGGAGGTATGAAATTCCCTTTGGACACATTGGCTCCCTGTTGAGAATAGTTAATTTTTCTAAATTACGAAGGAATAATCCTTAGTAGTTTTCGTAGGCTGAGCATTTAAGATAAAAATTTACATAATGAATAGATTAACAGTGGTGCCTAGGTACAACTAGATCGATAGGAAATGCCCCACTTGCATTCATGTTTGTATTTAATATTTCAAGAATGATTCGCGTTTTAAGATATTATACATTCACCTTTTATTATTTAAATTCGCCAGATAGTTTAGTAAAATTGTTACTTCTCATTTTCATATTTGACATTTTAGTAAATATGCTACTTCTCATTTATCATATTTCACACTTTCTTATGTACACTATATTAACGTAGAATCTTTATATTTTGACCGATGCTAACATGTGTCACCAAATTTTAGGTCTCCCGTTCCACGTGAGCACAAAACTTCCCACTTTTCAATGAGAGATGTCAAACATCAAGTAAAACAAGATCAATGCTACAAAAATGGATGACGAAACCAATATTTGCATTCAATAAAGCAAGCCATGATGGCCTTTTGTAAAAAAAAGTATTACTGAAGAGTGTATTGTGGGAACATGACCCATTGAAATCACACAATTGCAAATCTATAATACCTAAATAGTTCATCCCCACTAGCCTATTTCTCTTGACATGCAACATGTCCACCTCAGCAAGGTAGCCACGTCATCCCATTGTCTAATTCTCACGCCGCATCAACACGGCGATTGTCTAATTCTCCTAGCTAGCATGCAGCCATGCATGGCACATCAGCACAAATGAACCGTCGGACGTTTCCTTTCACTGGATTGTCTATTCCTTTTCGTTTCCAAAAGTAACGGCGCACAACACTTTATCTATCTATAAAGAAAAGAAACTTATCACCTACAAACATGGAGCCGGGGAAGATCAGTCGTCTGCGCTACCCCATCCGTCGTCATGCCTCATCCCCATAATCTGCAGAGCCGGGCGACAAGGCACCTCCCAGCCGGTGCCCAACTGATGTAGTGGCGAACCTTCCCTCGCGTGATTCGACATGGGGCCGCCGGCTTCTCCCATCGCGCGATCCAGATCCGATGGAGCCTCACCGGCCTCCACAGCAAAGCCTCCGATTGGAGGCGACCGTGGGTTTAAGATGAGGGAGGAGTTCAATCTCTGCGAGGTCGGTACAGGGCGTCAGCTTAATGTGCAGGAGTTCGAGCTATTCATCCACCGCGATCCAGATTTGACGGGGGCTGCACCGGCCTCCACTGCAAAGCCGCTGATTGGTGGCGTCCACGAGTTCATGGTGAGAGAGGAGTTGAAGCTCCGTGATCGAAGCACAACTGGCAGCGCAGCAGTACGAGAGTTCATGGTGACTTTCTGGTGGAGTGGAGTTCCGTCTCCCACACAAGCTCTTTGTTGAAATTCATGTATGGAGTATGAGCTCTAGGCACTGACTGGGACTCTAGGACAAGGGTTCTTTAAACTGGGAGGAGACCAGGAATCCTTGCTAGGGCAAGATGTTGACTGCAGCACAGGCAAGCAAAGTTGCGGCAGGGCAGTAAAAGTTTGCCGACCACAACAACGTGTTCGTGGTGGCGCTGGGAGGGCTCAAGCTACATGCTCGCGAGCTTCCCAGCGGGGTTGCTTGGCGTGGTCCTGTTCTTTGCCGATGTGGAGTTGCTCTTTCTACGATATGCCTAATGATGGTTTGTACGGTTGTACCCTCCTTTATTCTGAAGTTATTATTGTAGTTTTCTTTTGATTGCAACCTTTACGCCAGTGGCTGCTTCATTCCATATCGCATACTCCCTCCGTCCCAAAATAAATGTCTAACTTTATTATTATACTAAGCTTAAGACACTTATTTTGGGACGGAGGGAATATTTGATTTATGTTGCATGCTTGCATGTCCCTCTTCCAATAGTGACCCACATAATTCTGATTCAAGTTACGATCGACACTGATTTTAACATTGTGTCTTCTGTTTGGTCTGATTGCTTGAGTTATTTTTTACATGCTCAATCCTTAGTTGGTTGACCTCGATCAAGTTCATTCCTTCCCCTTTGGAGGAAGCATGGGTTGGTTGACTTCTTTACAATGTTTATTCTGAAGACCAATTCAAACTAGGAGGCGATGGAGGATTTAATCGCTGAACTAAAGTTTACTAAGATGTCTATATAAGATTGCACTTCATCGGTAACTAACGTATGGTTGACATACTAAAGACGGTCCAAGGGAGCCCACAATATTTTCATCACGTGGATACTCTATTGTTCACATGTTTAAACGTTTTCTTTAGGCCTTCAGTTCAGTGGATAACACCATCAAGAAGTCTGAAGACATTTACCTCGCAAAGAAAAGTCTACAGACATTTTTGGATAAAGGAGAGGGCCCGGTTGACACTTATTTATTTTGAAAGATTAATCGAGTCTGCTAATGTTCCTGATGTAGTAGATATATTTAAAATCTTCTTGACGAGATGTTAGAAATTTAGAATCCTTGGTTAGTTTGGTGACATCTGTTTCATTTATCTTAGGTTGTCATCTTAATTTAGGCCGTGAATATGCCAGTTTGTAGCACTCTCTTAAAAAAAAACCTCGAAGCCTAATTATGAAGAGCAGCTTCTATTTAGGCATAAGAGGTGGTGGACATGATAACATGCTACCATGTCATAATGCATTCCATAATGTTTTTACATTTCTACAACAGTCAAATATGCATGTTTCAAATTCATCAAAATATATAGTGAACAATTCCCGCAACAACGTGCGGGGTATTATCTAGTATATTTAGTTTTACTTCCTCTGGAGATCTCGCGCAGTTATGCCTTTTCATGTCAGTTCAGTAGGGTTAGTTGACCCTAATGGAATATCAAACACTTCATTGTATAATCTTGACTATTGTTTGATTGTTAAACAATGACACAAGGGACTAAAGTTGACCCCAATGATTTTCTCTTCCAGCTTCATCCTTACTCCCGCGCCGCCCTCCTCCTCTCCTACCGTGCCGCTCACGTCATGGGTTTTGGTACACCTATATCTGATATTAAATCCATTAAATCAATGTATGCAACACAAGTTACCATGCAATGCTGTGTACATTAAAAAATGCTATGCAAATGCTACATAGGTGGAAATTGTCATGGCATCCGCAAGACAAAATGCCACACATGATACATAAAAGGCACTAAAAAGTTGGCGGGCAAGTTTGAATGAAGTTGATACGCACATATACAATGTGATTTTCTTTCTCAAACACGCATGAGATATGTGTATCATCAAATTAAGAAGAAAATGGAACAAGAATCCATACGACATCCACTCACACATGTTACACATGCCAGAAAGGACTACGACCAAACAACTAAGCTCCAAGGGCCGGGACAGTCAAGAAATAGAGGCCCCGTGCGCCTGCAATCTCCCAAGGACGCCACTCATGCATTGCCGGCAGTGTTCAGCGCTCTTGCCATGCTTGGAGTCGCTTCGTCAAACACACATCCATTGCGGTGAGCCCAAAGAATCCAAGCACCTAGCACGACCATGGAACTGAATCCCTTCTTTAGCTAGTCAGGATTGTTTGCCACGCTTTGTCCCACAAATCATCAAATGACGTTTCAACTAGTTGGGGAGCAAACTGTTGCAACCCAACTTCACATAGGACAGAAGTACCAAAATTGCCTTGCAAAGGGGCAGGAGTCCGCAGGACACTAGTAGATGGGTGATCATTTCTTGATCCTAATCACACAACACACAAAGTTCTGGATGGGGAAGTCCACAACGCACACCCCCGTCAATAGTCTAGCACCTGTCATGTGCCAACCATGGGAAATATTTGTATTTTTTAGGGGCTCAAGTCTTCCAAATATGTTCCTGTGGTCTGAACTGAATTGCTCCCTGAAATAGATGTTCATATGCAGATTTCGTTGAACACTGTCTGGTGGTGGGTAGACGCCATATGTGCGCGTCTTCCACTTTAGGATGCAATTCATGAGAACTTGAGAAGATCCTGGAGAACAAGGTACTAAAATAGTTCCCCGTTCGATGAAGCTCCTTGTGCGCTCGAAATCCAGAGGCATTCGTTAATAGCTTCTGTGACCATACGTTTTTTGACAATTCTTTTAGAAATGACATCATATAGGCGGGTGGCGATAATGCGTTGCCCATCGACCCATCTATCCTCTCAAAATAGTGTGTGAGCTCCATCCCCAACTTCAGTGACTACAACCATTACAAAGAACGCTTCAACTTATTCTTGTATATGGATTGAAAACACGATCCATGACCGGTGTGGTTCTGTTTTTTGTAGCCATAACATCACATCTGAAGCACCCATCCTAGGCTCTCTATATATGAAATTCCCAGGCCTCCAAGCTCAGGGTCGCACAACCTTTCCCCAAGCGACAAGGCAATGACTCTTGTTCGCCTATTTTCTTCCTCGCCAAAGGAACCCTCTTGTGATTTTGTCGATTGCTTGTAAGGCACATCATGTCTAGTCGTGTGCCATCACCAAGTAGATTAGCATGACAAATTGAACTTGAATCCCTCGATCCGCCCTACTCACAAGATCAGTTTTCCATCCTGAAAGTAGGTCAGCTACCCGGTCGATGATGGGCTGAACTTGAGCCTTTGTGAGCCTCTTCAAGGATAGTGGTAACCCTAGATATCTCTATACTCCTATAAAAATCTCAGATGGTGGTGATGGTGCGTCTGCCATCTTGCATTTCAGGCCATCAGATCATCATCTAACAAATACAAAGGCAGGCTATTGTATTTTTGATGGACGACGCCCGCCGCTACTCTCATATTTACAGATAACTCAGCCACCTGATTTCCCCTCCTTCTGACCGACGGCTGCACCTAGTACCGCCTACAATGCCCACTAGCTCATCTCGTCCAAATCGTATCGTCGTCGTCCCGATCTCGCCCTCAGGAAGCCGCCTCCGCTCCGCACGAGGTGCTCGATGCCCTCCCCTCTATGTATGAGGATGGCAAGATCACAAATTTGGTGGGGGTCACCCCAATCCCAAGGTCAACTCATCCCGCCGCTGCCCCGAGCTCGTCCACAGGCCGCCACCGCCACTGCACGCGAGGTAGACCTGGCCAAACCTCGGGCCGGGCCTACCAAAGCCCGGTGCAAAAAACCCAGGCCCGAGCCCGGCCCGACTGTCGGGCCTGTTTTTGGACCCAAGCTCGGCCCGAACACGCAAAAGCCCGACGGGCCTCGTGCCGGGCCCCTTCAGAAAAACGCAAATGTGACGGGCTCGGGCCCGGCCCGGCCCGGCCAGCGGGCTGAATATCTAGGCCCGAGCCCAGCCCGGAAGCAGCGTTGAGCCGGGCCGGGCTGCCCATGGCCAGGTCTACGCGAGGTGCTCGAAACCCTGACTGCCGTTGCACAGCTCATGGATCTGGTGGAGGTTGCCGAAATCTCAGCGTTGGCTCGTCCTGCCACTGCCCCTAGCTCACCTACAGGCTGCCACTCTAATTAGGTTTTTTTGACATGGAACTAATTAGGAGTTACTCCTAATTAGAGTGGCCAACACAACAACGGTGTGTAATTAGAGTGGCCAACACAACAACGGTATGTAACTAGAGTGGCCAACACAACAACGGTGTGTACTTTTTTTGAGGGGCACAACAACGGTATGTAATTAGAATGGCCAACACAGCAATGATATAATTAGTAGGGTACTTATGTGGCCAACACAGTAATCTGGTCGCCATCTTCCCCCTAGATATTTTCTTTTTTTGAAACGCGGTCCCTTAGGGCCCGATTCATTAAAAAGGTAGAATAGAGTTGCCCGGTTAATTAACGAAAATCCGGACGAAAACCGTTACAACAAGCCCACAAGAAAGGGCACCCTGGCCGACTTGGCACCAACAAGACCACACACACCGCCGAGAAGAGGACATCATCGAGGCTGCATACATTGTCATCGTCGTCACCTCTCCCCGAGCAAGCGACTCCGACTCCGCCGCAGACGACCTGTCCAGGCCCCTTCAAAAGAACGACACACAACGACCTTGTTAGCCAAAGCCAAACAACCGACCGGCGACGTCGAGGACCGGCAGCTCCGATTTTGTTGATACGCTTCACTGGAGAAAGTTGCACGCCTCGCACCGACCTAGCCCAGGACCACCTCCGGAGAGCACCATCCGCTGAAACCACCCTCATGGAGTCATCGTTGCCGCACGGGCCCCGCCGCACGCAGCTTCGACTTCTCTGTCACAGTGAGAAACAAGCAAAGGCAGACCCGTTGGCGAACCGAACCGCCGACATCAGAAGGACATGCCGCGACCCAGCTCCACATGCCATCATCGTCGTCGCCACACGCATCGCAACGCCAACCACACGCATCACCAGTTGGGCACCTGCCAACCGTGAGCCGTGCACGTCCAGCCCAAGAGAAGGGCGGGGAAGAATCACCGATCTTCAAAGCAACGCCCTAAAGAGGGATACGCCGTTGAGACGACGTCGTTGCCCGACCAAGATGGGTCTAGGCTTTCGCCTGAAGAACGAGATCCGAGGATGGACCGGGTCGGAGAACTCCACGACGGTGCCTTCAAGAAGGGGAACGACGCCCAAAAGGCGCCGCCACCGCCGGCCGGCCAAAGCCGGGCAAAGCTTGCGCTCGGAGTAGACCCAATGAACCCCCACGCGCAGCCGGACGAAGCCGGCCCGCACCTCCGCTGACCTGCACACCCCCTGCGCGGCCACCACGCCATCGCCACACAAGGTCCACCGCCCGGCAGCCCCGCAGCCGCCTCCATCTAGCTTCACGCCGGAGCTCCAGCCCCAAGCCGGGAGGGGGGGCCGCCACCCCGCCCCATCCCGCAGCAAAGAGCTGCCGGGGCAAAGCCCAAGCAGCCCGAAGCAGCCGCCGCACCGCCGGAAGGGCGCCGTCGAACAGGTCGCCGGACGCCACAATCTGACGGATCCACGCACCGGGAGCCACCAAACCACCGCCATTCGCCGGATCTGCAACGCCGGGAGCAGCCGAAGCACCACCGGGCGCCACCGAGCCGAGCACCTCCATCCCACGCGGAGCTGCGCCAGATCCGCATCTGGATGCGCCCGCTCACGTCCTCGCGACGCCAGGGAGGAGGTCCCCCCGCCGCCGGCACCGCACGGGCTTTGCCTGGCGGCGCACGCCGGCGGCGGGGGGGGGGGGGGGGGGGGGGGGGGGGGGGGGGGGGGGGGGGGGGGGGGGGGGGGGGGGGGGGGGGGGAGGGAAGGTGGCCGCTGGTGAGGGGACTGGGGCGCCTCGGCCCCTAGGTATTTTCTTGATGCAGTTAAAAATTAGCGTGTTCTTCCTGAGCTGAGATGGAACGTTCTTTCTCTGAATATGCATATATTGAGCAGTAACTACAGATAGCAATTTCCCTACATTAGATACGGACAAAGTCACCGTAATCTTGTCGGCTTCGGCGAGTGCATTAGTTCATTCACTTATTCCAGGAGGTCAACTTAGGGCATGTACAATGGTTGGTAAGATAGTCTTATCTTAAGTTTTGCATGTAAATTAGACATAACAAAAAAACAAGTCTACAATGGGTCATCTCTTAGCCTTATCTTCAATAATTAGTTATTCCTAAAAACATGGTGAGACAAATTGTGGTAAGCTATCATCTCTTGTCTTCTCTTAAATAAGATAAGACAAGCCTTCTCTTATGATTTCTCTCTCCTCCACCTCATCATTTATCTTACGTGGCATCCTTAAGTTAGAACCGCATGTGATTCTAGCTTAAGGATGCCACGTAAGATAAATGATGAGGTGGAGGAGAGAGAAATCATAAGAGAAGGCTTGTCTTATCTTATTTAAGAGAAGACAAGAGATGATAGCTTACCACAATTTGTCTCACCATGTTTTTAGGAATAACTAATTATTGAAGATAAGGCTAAGAGATGACCCATTGTAGACTTGTTTTTTTGTCATGTCTAATTCACATGCAAAACTTAAGATAAAACTATCTTAGTAACCATTGTACATGCCCTTATGTGGCTCTTACAAATTACAGTGCCACATACCATACTTTATTTATGGGGTAGTTATATGCTTAAGCAGCAGATATTTATTTTATTGCTAGATTTTTTGAATATAAAAGATGGTTACCAGAATGAAAATAGAATAGTACCAAACTGTGAAGAAGAGGAACCCAATAGAATTAGCGGGGATGTAAGAAGAACACCGACCAACAGGTTGAGTGAAGACAACAGTTGCTTATCTGGGTTAATGCTAGCTCAATTATTTGCGGACACTATCCAAGCCTTACAGGTTACTAAAGTGAACCAGATCAATCTTCTCTGCCACAAGTTAGCGCCTTAGTTTTACGCTAAACATATATGAGAACGCTTGTTTGATTTTTGCAGACACAACGGATATAAGTTTCAGCTGAAATGGAATATCTTGGTCAACAAAATACCTTGTTAGACCTGGAGAATAAAACTTGAAACAACAGCTTGAGAGTTCATCTCACGAGTATGTAGTTAAACATGGTAAGTTTATGTATGCTTGTTGGTTTGTATAGTACAGCTTCCAGTGCAAGTAACTTTTCCCACTGGGATTTCGTTTTAGAATTTCCATCTGGGCATAATTAGTATGTACTGCACACATATGTCGTGAAGTGTACTCTACTGCCCTACTAACATAGAAGAACCAGTAGTTGTGATATCTCAGAAGAATAACTGCTCCTAAATTGAGGACAACATCCAAATTATAGAATCATAGCAACAGGAAAATCTTGGATAAGGTATTCCTTCAATGTCACTGCTACAAAAAAAGAAGGGATGCAGCCAATTAAAAATGTATAGATGGTTCAATTGATCGCCAAGTTTTTTCACAACCTTGGCAAGGATTTGAATTTGTATCGACCAAATTTGTAATGTGATAGACCGAAAACATAATTTTGATGCACTACATGGGATCAGTTCACTAGCAACATGAATGCAAACACTTTCAGGTTCTAAATTCTGTTATGGTTAAAAGGTCAATAACAACATCTAACTAGTAGAACGCCGGTGCGTTGCTACGCGCTATCCGCAATATCTGTAACACCCGGGTTCAACACAAAAACCCCATCCAATGACGCACCTTCCCTTTTTCTGTCGTAACCTCTCATTCTCGACCGGTTTTCCGCCGTAGCGGGACATTTCTCGTTTTTTCTCTCGCTGGAGCCACCTCCTTTAAAAGCAGATGACGTCCACCTCATCTTCGTCGTACATTGCAATAAGGATGAACCTTTTCATGTTTACAATATAATAGAGTGGGTTGAACTAACACATACTATTGACACGAAACAACAAATAACAACAGAGATCATTCTCAAAGGTCCATTCAACTTTGCAAATGCAAATTGACATTGGAGGAGAGTGGCAACGTGAACGTATTCCTAGTCACCAATAAGCTCCACCACCATCCCACATATGCTAGAAGAGATAATTGTCGTTCTTCTCTTCCTCGTCTTTCCCGACATCTTCTACTCCTCGCCTCTTCGCCAACCAGTTTCATTGGCGCCAACCAGCACCACGTCAACATTAGTGTGTTCGTCATCGACACCTCATCTTCTTCTTTCTCATTCTTTGCCAACTTTTGTTCTCGTTCCTACTTATTTCCTACAATACTCTTTCTTTATTTTTTTCTCTTATTATTTGGAACGCTATTTCTTTCACCAACACCATGCACCACTTGGTGGCTTTAGTTCTTTTTCCTTTTTGTACTTGGAACACTCTACCTTTTACCGAAAAAGTCTTTCGCCCCGCTTTATAGATAAAGCAAACCGCCAAGAGCACACATACATGGACTAGTCCAGAACACACACACCCACGGCACACAACAAGAGGTCCAAAGGTACTGCTGAGGGCACAGCTCAACAAGCCCAACACAAATCACACACAATAAAACAAGAGGCGCGACCGAGGCCGGGGCCGCGGAGCACGCCAGACATCTAATAAGGCTCTGGAGGAGGTGGAGGGGGCGGCGGCGACATGCGGACGGCCATCGAGCGAAGGTCGGCGATGAAGGCGGATATGACGTCCCGGTCCCGAGGACGGCTAAGCGGCCGCCAAAGTTGCAAGTAACCAGACAGTTTGAAAAGAGCGTCAGTAGCCCGTCGAAGTGGAGTGCGCTGAACCACAAGTTTATTGCGAATTGCTACTTCTCGAGCTTGCGTTGTATTCCCTCGAAGAGGAAAGGAAGATGCAGCACAGTAGCGTAAGTATTTCCCTCAGTTTTTGAGAACCAAGGTATCAATCCAGTAGGAGACCACGCGCGAGCCCCTCGCACTTGCACAAACAAATAAGAACTTCGCAGCCAATGCGATAAGGGGTTGTCAATCCATTTACAGTCACTTATGAAAGTGAGATCTGATAGAGATGATAGTTTATATTTTTGGTATTTTTGTTTATAAGAACAGAAAGTAAAAGCGGAAAAAGTAAAGTAGATGTAGATTGATATGTTGAGAATAGACCCGGGGGCCATAGTGTTCTCTAGTGGCTTCTCTCATGATAGAGATATTCTACGACGGGTAAACAAATTACTGTCGAGCAATTGATAGAAAAGCGAATAATTATGACACTATCTAGGCATGATCATTGTATATAGGCATCACGTTCGAGACAAGTAGACTGACTCCTGCCTGCATCTACTACTATTACTTCATACATCGACCGCTATCCAGCATGCATCTAGTGTATTGAGTTCATAAGAACAGAGTAACGCCTTAAGCAAGATGACATGATGTAGAGGGATAAACTCAAGAAATATGATATAAACACCACCTTTTTATCCTCGATGGCAACATTACAATACGTGCCTTGCTACCCCTACTTTCACTGGGAAAGGACACCACAAGATTGAACCCAAAGCCAAGCACTTCTCCCATTGCAAGAATTATAGATCTAGTAGGCCAAATGTCAGGCCCAAGAAGCGATTCCATCCCGATCACGTGACACTTACGTGATTGGGGCACAACCGCATTTCGGGCGCTCAGCAAGATGGATATCATTACATCGTACCATTACATACATGGGGGATACAACAACTCATACAAGACACATGAATACAACAACATCAATACAAGGCATCTGACTACGGATGCAAACATGAAAAGCACAACGACATCCATCTGCTATCCCAGGCTGCCGACCAGGAACCTAACCCAAGACTGAAGAAGAAGAAGAAAGAACTCCAACACAACGACATCGCTCTCACGTCAAGTCATCGGAAACCTGCACCTGCAATTGTTGTTGTAGTATCTGTGAGCCACGAGGACTCAGCAATCCCATAACCATGGGTAACAAGACTAGCAAAGCTTAATGGGTAGGAAGAGGTAGTGCTGAGGTTGCAGCAGCGGCTAAGCATAAATATGGTGGCTAACTTGCGAGTACAAGAATAAGATGAGCATCTACGCAAGCGGTCGCAAACTAGTAATGATCGCTAAAGATCCTGAACTACCTACGAGTCAAACATAACCCCACCGTGTTCTCTTCTCAAAGGGAAAAGAGACAGTCACGGTTACTCACACAGTTGTGTGTTTTACTTCGGATCCCCTGTCAAGTTTTCTATAACCGGACATTAGCAAATTCCAATCTACCACATAACCGCAGGCACGGCTTTCGAAAGATTATAACCCTGCAGGGGTTTCCCAACTTAGCCCATCACAAGCTCTCACGATCAGCAGAAGTAATAATAATATTACCCCTTATCTTAGGGAAGGCCCGATCAGACTCGGAATTCCCGGTGCACAAGACATTTCGACAATGGTGAAACAAGTCCAGCAAGACCTCCCGGTGTGCCGACACCCTGATAGTAGCCGCGCGTATCTCGTCTCAGGCCACAAACGGATAGGTGAGCCTATGGGAGCCAGATACCTCGAGTTTCCCCGTGGCGGCCCTGCAGTCTCCCCGTTTGGGACCAACACCATCAGCTCTGGCCCCCTGATGTAGAAAGAATCCTCAGGTAGCGCTAACTCCCTATGCGATTAATTAATTAATTAATTAAGTTTTTATTATGAGCAAATTAAAACCAATGTTGGGCCCTGCTGGAGGAGTTTTATTCAAAGACGAACTGTCAAGGGGTCCCCATATACCCAACCGTGTAAAGAACGCAAAATCAAGGAACATAACGCCGGTTTATCGGCTCCTAAGGTGGCATGAGTGGAACAAAACACCGAGCAAAAGGCCAAGCCTTCCATCCATTGCCAAGTATATAGGTGTGTTAATAATAATAATAGATATTGTGATATTCCAACAATAAGATCCGACATGGATCAACCTTCATCTTCACCTGCAACTAACAACGCTATAAGAGGGGCTGAGCAAGCGGGTAACATAGCCAAACAATGGTTTGCTAGGAAGATGTCAAAGGTTAGAGGTTTCATGGCAATAAGGAGAGGCTGACAATAAATGATGGGTAGCGCGACACATAACGGTAGCATCGAGACAACTAAGCATGGCAATGATAGTAAAGGTATCCAAGGTGATGGTCATCTTGCCTGAGATCCCGCAAGGAAGAAAAACGGTCCATGAAGAAGACGAAGAAGAAGCCTTGAAGACGAACCACGTGTAGACGAATGAATCCTCACGATCGCAACGGAAAAGAACTAGCGAGAAGAAAGCACACAACATGGTAAACACACAACACAAGAACATGACAAGATGCTCAACCAAGTATGATGCAAGACAAGTCTATATGATGCAATCATGGCAAGGGATGAAGCACACAAGAACAACACCAAACAACAAGTTTAAATGAGGCCGGAAACTACATATAACAATTTCGGTAAGCCCTCATATGCACATTTTGAAATTGGTCCAGATCTTAACAAACCTTAAGTTAAAGTTATTAAACAGCAAGTTAACATGCACCATGATGATCGACTCGAAATTCTAGTCAAGTTTCATATAAAGTTTGTTTAATTCGAAGCTACGGCCTAGAAGATATGAGCAAAACAAGACAAGCATGGCAACGGTGCAAGATGCACCCAAACATCAAGCAAACACACTCCAAACATTAAAAGAACATGATATTATGCTTCTACATGCAAAATCACACAAGTTTCATATAGTACAGACTCAAAACGGAGCAACGGTTCAACACATACACATGAAACAAGATTAACAACAAGTTGTCCAAAAACAGCAACATAGCAACTTGGGAGCAAGGTATATATATGCTACAGCACCCAAACATGATAACAAGAAGCATGGATGTGAAATAGACATGATACTTAACAGGCATGAACTTAGAACACACCCAAAAACTTGTTGGAACACATTTAAACAAGCATGGCAAGTTACAATAAATTTATCCAGACTTAGTCAAAATCTGGGAAGGCAAAAACATCATCACGATGCTGCCTTCGGAGGCACAAAACAACAAGCATACCAACTCAACTAAGTATATAAAGATCATGGACATGTAATATACATATCATACATCAAACAACTACATTGGAGCATCTCCATAAGAGGCATGGATCAATAACAACAAGCTTCACCAAATTGATCTTGCTGATAAAAATCTGACAGCTAAATTTATAGCAACTTGAGAGCAAGAAATAAATAAGCTAGGCAGGCCATATATGCAAATAAGGGCATGGATTGATAGACAATAACATGGACAACAAGACATGATCATTTGACATACTAAAATATGCATGGATTTGAGTGGGGCATCAAGCAAACATAGCATCGGGTTTAACAGATTCCAGACTTAGCAGTTTTTCACTAAGTATAAAACAGCAACATTGACATGGCATGTTTACAAGCTTTCTTAAGTCACCTCAAGGCATATCATGGAAAGTGGATTGCACCACAACAAAAACCATATGATTGTGCTTCTAAAACATATTGGCATGTGGCATGAAGACAAACACATCAATAGCAATGACCAAGTCAAATCAGCATCTCACAATAAGTTTCATCACTTAACAGCCAAATGCACTTTTGCAACAGAGATTAACATGGCAATATGGCACCTAACATGAATGCTACATCAACCATCATGTAGAGCACTTCACAATGAACATTTTGACATATCATATTCTCCATTTGGACCAACATGCACAAAGTTATCATCACCACAAGCATGCAACAAAATTACAGTTACCAACAGTTTTAAACATATAGCACTCTTGCAACGATGATTAGGGCATCAAGATGAACTCAAATAAGCATGACACAATGGAACAAAATGAAGAGCATAACACCACGATCATTTTGATATATCATATGCATCATTTGGATCAACACACAAGAAATTACAGCCACTCAAACATGCACATAAATTTATGATTTTCTGGGAATTGGAGAGAAAATAGACCTCTGGAGGGGGCGGACATTGTCCAGGATGGACGGACGTGTCCGGGCGGCTCGGCCCACTAGCAGTCACACAGGCGAGGCGGCGGACATGTTCGTGCCCGGACGGACATGTCCGGCGCTGGCACAGGAGGAGCTCGGGCCGGCTGTGGTTCCCGGCCACGAATGGGACGACGGCGGTGGCTCTCCGGCGAAGGAGAGCCAGGCGAGGGGCGGAGGAGGTCGGGGAAGGGCCGCGGGGAGCCGGAGCTGGAGAGGAACGGCGAGGGCGTCGCGCATCGGGACCGGCGGCGAGGATCTCCGAGCGGCAGCGGCGGACATGGCGCAGCGACGGCGCTCTGAGGAGGCCGGCGACGCCGGAGTTGGAGGCGGCGGGGAGAGTTGGAGGTGCGGGGCCTGTGGGGCCGCGACGAGGAGGCGACGGCGAGCGCTGGCGGCGGGGCGGAGCGGCCGACACGGATCCGGTTGAGGCAACTGGCGGTGGCCGCGCGGGCTCTCTCCGGGCCCAGATCGGCCCGGGGCGGGCCCTGGATGGGCTCTGGAGGGCCGGCGGCGCTGGGTGGCAGGGGTTGATGCGGGGAAGGCCACGCGGTGCGCCCAGAGTGGCTGGAGGCGATGACGCGGCGGCGGCTGGCCTATAGGGCGCCGCCAAGTGGCGGAAGAAGGCTGGCCGGCGCCGGATTTTGAGGAGAGGAGGTGGGAGGGTGGCTGGCTGATGATTGGGGCGCGGAAATGGAGGAGGAAGGTAGGTGGAGGCCAAAAATGGACTAGGGGAAGTCCATTTTATAGTAGGAGGGCTGGGGTTTAGGTCCAGGGGTGGTTTTGGACCCTCCGATCTCGATCGGACGGTCCGGGTCGAGAGAGGGGGTAGGATGGGCCTATGTGGAGGTAGTGGGTTGTGTATGATAGTTGGGCTGAGACGAGAGGAGAGAGAGAGAGGCCCGCGGGGGGTTTTCGGAGACCGAAAACATCCGACGTTTAAACCGGCGACTAGTGCCGCTATATTTAACGGTTGGGCTATCAAACGAACTCCGAATGCGATGAAATTTGGCAGGCGGTCTGTCTACACTATAATAAGACCACACGCCAAGTTTCATCCCATTCCGAGAACATTTTTCGCCCACTTATAAAATAAATATTCAGAGGTGCCGCGGGCGCGTGCAAGTGTGTCTGGGCTCAGAACGGACAATGGAAAGGACGTGCGGACTCAGACGGATGCAAATTTTGAAAACATGCTGATGCAATGCACACGATGCCATGGCAACATGCAACACGCAAGCAAATGACATGGCAACGACGACGAATAACTGACTGACACCTGGCACATCGGTCTCGGGGTGTCACAACACTCCCCTACTAACAAGAGATCTCGTCCCAAGATCTTAGGAACGAGACGGAAGGAAAATGGAAGAACAAAGTTCTTCGAGGACAAAAGAGTGAAACCAAAGAACCTTGAGAGGTTAAATAACTTGGAAGAAAGAACACCACAGAGATGAACGAAGCTGCAAAGACTTCATTAAACAAAAGGAGCAAGGAATACGACGAGAATCAAGGAGGTTGAAAGGCACGAAACAAGATCTGAAGGAATGAGAATGAATTCGAAACCACTACGGTTAATAAGAGAAAGAAATGGATTTCCACGAAGGAATTCGGGCAGCACTCCGGCTAAATATGAAAGGAATAGAACGAGAACTTAAGAAGAAGAAACGAAAACATGACGAAATGAACGATACGATGCCTCCGGAAGGATTGAAAGAATGCAATGAAAAGAACGAAGAAGAAGATGACAACTTACACCGCGAATGAATTTGAAAGCATCCTTTGAAGGAAGGGTTGAACGGAGTTGTTGAGAAAATCAACAACAAAAGAATAAGCTTGTTATGGACTTATTTAAACATCTCAAGACTTGAGGTGAATTACCGCCGCAACGAAAAGAAGGACTAGCTGAGAATGAAGAATTGCAAAAATCCACTTCAAAAGAATACGGAGAATTATTTGCACTTCGAGATGCAAAAGAATAATGCTTGAGCTGCTCCATAAGAATTTGATGAATATATGAAGAATGAATTAAATCATGATGAGCCACCATGAATAACTCTGGTAACAAAAGAATGATAAAAGATGAAAAGAATAAGATTAAAGCCTTGCTATGATTTAGACGAGGGTTCGACGAGATAGCCAAGAAACTTGAACTCCGGAAAGGAAAAAGAATAAAAACACTTGGCACTAGAATTTATTCATCAAGAATAAACTCCGAAGGAAGGAATAAATCAACTTGATAAAAGAATAAGAATTATGTTATGTTTATCCTCCACTAATTAAATTGATGAGAAACAATGGATTCGCATACTACTTATTCTCGTTGAAATGATTAAAGAGGGATATATCGCGAACTTGCGAAAATCTCCATGAAACACCTATAGGATTGGAATAAAATGAATGGATTTATATGATAACACCGGAAAATAACTCTTGAGCGAACCACCGTAAGAATTGAAGCCGAGTGAATAAAAGAAACGAACCACCGGGAAGAATTGAAATCGAGTGCTGAAAGAGAACAAACCACCGTGAAGAATTGAAATGAGTGAATACAAGAGAATGAATCGCCGGAAAGAATAAAGCACTTGGGGAATTTAGAAGCAAGAAAACGAAGAGATCGCGAACTGGTTAAAGAATACTATGACGAAGCACCGGACGAACGTAAGACGAACGAAGAGGCATCAATGAAGAATATTTGGAGGAGGAAGTTGAAAACTGAGAATGAAGAAATCTTCTGAAATGATGGCCTTCGGAGGAACACAATAAAAAGAATTCATGAAATTCTCCGGAAGAAAGAAATGAGAAAGGTTGAACCAGTGATGAAAAGAATTTAAAAACAATCTTGAAGAAGGCATGTGACTGATGGAATCCATACTTACGTCACACTTGAAGAATATTAGAATACTCCGGGAAATTAGAAGAGTCAGGTGAGATCCTGGGAAAAAACCTATGGATTAGGGCCCACTGAAGAGAAAAACCACCATTGGAAAAGATCGAAAAGGAGATGATGCACCGGAACGATTAAGACTCAAAGTAGGTGACAGCCTCGGAATAATTGGAACACAAACAAATCTTCTGAGATTTCTTCAGAACTCCGGATAATTAAATGGCTTGAGGCCAATGAGCAAGGGGAAAATATCTGAGCAAGGGGAAAGAATATGATCAACACCGAAAACTTGAATTGAATCCATCGGAGAAGAATAGTGGTGAAGAATATCGAATCGAGAGGAGAATTCATCGAAGAATAAAGGAGATGAATGATGACGAAGTAGACCAGAATTCACCAGTTGAAATAACTGGGGAAAGAATGCAAAGGATTCACATGAGTAGGATAGATACTCGATTAAGGACTCCGGCTCCGAGAAGAAAAAGGGTGGGCGGGTGGGAAAAAGAAAGACAACTTTGGAAGGGGAAACAACATCGGTTGAAAGAACTGAGGGTTGAACTTGCAAAGGAGAAGAGGGTCGAATCCACTTGACGAGAGATGCACCAGATGAAAGAACTGACAACGCAACAAACGAAAACTAACCGCTTGATCCTAAAAAAAATTGAAGGGGAAGATTAGCAATTCAAAACACCTACGTCAAGATTCCTCACCAGAGCAACGAAGGGGCTGGGGAGTAAAAAGAATTCCTACTCTCCGATATAACTAGACTCTGAAAAAAGTTTTGCTAGACTCAACAACGGCCAAGCTACGATCAGTCAAGGGGGCTCCTATGGTCGGTCGAGGCTCTGATACCAACTTGTCAGGCCCAAGATGCGATTCCATCCCGATCACGTGACACTTACGTGATTGGGGCACAACCGCACTTCGGGCGCTCAGCAAGATGGATATCATTACATCGTACCATTACATACATGGGGGATACAACAACTCATACAAGACACATGAATACAACAACATCAATACAAGGCATCCGACTACGGATGCAAACATGAAAAGCACAACGACATCCATCTGCTATCCCAGGCTGCCGACCAGGAACCTAACCCAAGACTGAAGAAGAAGAAGAAAGAACTCCAACACAACGACATCGCTCTCACGTCAAGTCATCGGAAACCTGCACCTGCAACTGTTGTTGTAGTATCTGTGAGCCACGAGGACTCAACAATCACATAACCATGGGTAACAAGACTAGCAAAGCTTAATGGGTAGGAAGAGGTAGTGCTGAGGTTGCAGCAGCGGCTAAGCATAAATATGGTGGCTAACTTGCAAGTACAAGAATAAGATGAGCATCTACGCAAGCGGTCGCAAACTAGTAATGATCGCTAAAGATCCCGAACTACCTACGAGTCAAACATAACCCCACCGTGTTCTCTTCTCAAAGGGAAAAGAGACAGTCACGGTTACTCACACAGTTGTGTGTTTTACTTCGGATCCTCTGTCAAGTTTTCTACAACCGGACATTAACAAATTCCAATCTGCCACATAACCGCGGGCACGGCTTTCGAAAGATTATAACCCTGCAGGGGTGTCCCAACTTAGCCCATCACAAGCTCTCACGATCAGCAGAAGTAATAATAATATTACCCCTTATCTTAGGGAAGGCCCGATCAGACTCGGAATTCCCGGTGAACAAGACATTTCGACAATGGTAAAACAAGTCCAGCAAGACCTCCCAGTGTGCCGACACCCTGATAGTAGCCGCGTGTATCTCGTCTCAGGCCACAACCGGATAGGTGAGCCTACGAGAGCAAGATACCTCGAGTTTCCCCGTGGCGGCCCCGCAGTCTCCCCGTTTGGGACCAACACCATCAGCACTGGCCCCCTGTATGTAGAAAGAATCATCGGTTAGCGCTAACTCCCTATGCGATTAATTAATTAATTAAGTTTTTATTATGAGCAAATTAAAACCAATGTTGGGCCTTGCTGGAGGAGTTTTATTAAAAGACGAACTGTCAAGGGGTCCTCATATACCCAATCGTGTAAGGAACACAAAATCAAGGAACATAACGCCGGTTTATCGGCTCCTAAGATGGCATGAGTGGAACAAAACACCGAGCAAAAGGCCAAGCCTTCCACCCATTGCCAAGTATATAGGTGTGTTAATAATAATGATAGATATTGTGATATTCCAACAACAAGATCCGACATGGATCAACCTTCATATTCACCTGCAACTAACAACGCTATAAGAGGGGCTGAGCAAGCGGGTAACATAGCCAAACAACGGTTTGCTAGGAAGGTGTCAAAGGTTAGAGGTTTCATGGCAACAAGGAGAGGCTAACAATAAATGATGGGTAGCGCGACACATAACGGTAGCATCGAGACAACTAAGCATGGCAATGATAGTAAAGGTATCCAAGGTGATGGTCATCTTGCCTGAGATCCCGCAAGGAAGAAGAACGGTCCATGAAGAAGACGAAGAAGAAGCCTCGATGACGAACCACATGTAGACGAACGAATCCTCACGATCGCATTGGAAAAGAACTAGCGAGAAGAAAGCACACAACATGGTAAACACACAACACAAGAACATGAAAAGATGCTCAACCAAGTATGATGCAAGACAAGTCTATATGATGCAATCATGGCAAGGGATGAAGCACACAAGAACAACACCAAACAACAAGTTTAAATGAGGCCGGAAACTACATATAACAATTCCGGTAAGCCCTCATATGCACATTTTGAAATTTATCCTGATCTGAATAAACCTTAAGTTAAAGTTGTTAAACAGCAAGTTAACATGCACCATGATGATCGACTCAAAATTCTAGTCAAGTTTCATATACAGTTTGTTTTATTCGGAGCTACGGCCTAGAAGATATGAGCAAAACAAGACAAGCATGGCAACGGTGCAAGACGCACCCAAACATCAAGCAAACACATTCCAAACATGAAAACAACACGAAATTATGCTTCTACATGCAAAATCACACAAGTTTCATATAGGACACACTCAAAACGGAGCAACGGTTCAACACATACACATGAAACAAGATTAACAACAAGCTGTCCAAAAACAGCAACATAGCAACTTGGGAGCAAGGTATATATATGCTACAACATCCAAACATGATAACAAGAAGCATGGATGTGAAATAGACATGATACTTAACAAGCATGAACTTAGAACACACCCAAAAACTTGCTGGAACACATTTATACAAGCATGGCAAGTTGCAATAAATTTATCCAGACTTAGTCAAAATCTGGGAAGGCAAAAACATCATCACGATGCTGCCTTCGGAGGCACAAAAAAATAAGCATACCAACTCAACTAAGTATATAAAGATCATGGACATGTAATAGACATATCATACATCAAACAACTCCAGTGGATTATCTCCATAGGAGGCATGGATCAATAACAACAAGCTTCACCAAATTGATCTTACTGATAAAAATCTGACAGCTAAATTTATAGCAACTTGAGAGCAAAAAATAAATAAGCTACAGCAGGCCATATATGCAAATAAGGGCATGGATTGATAGACAATAACATGGACAACAAGACATGATCATTTGACATACTAAAACATGCATGGATATGAGTCGGGCATCAAGCAAACATAGCATCAGGTTTAACAGATTCGAGACTTAGCAGTTTTTCACTAAGTATAAAACAACAACATTGACATGGCATGTTTACAAGCTTGCTTAAGTCACCTCAAGGCATATCATGGAAAGTGGATTGCACCACAACAAAGACCATATGATTGTGCTTCTAAAACATATTGGCATGTGGCATGAAGACAAACACATCAATAGCAATGAGCAAGTCAAATCAGCATCTCACAATAAGTTTCAGCACTTAACAGCCAAATGCACTTTTGCAACAGAGATTAACATGGTAATATGGCACCTAACATGAATGCTACAGTAACCATCATGTAGAGCACTTCACAACGAACATTTTGACATATCATATGCTCCATTTGGACCAACATGCACAAAGTTATCATCACCACAAGCATGCAACAAAATTACAGTTACCACCAGTTTTAAACATATAGCACTCTTGCAACGATGATTAGGGCATCAAGATGAACTCAAATAAGCGTGACACAATGGAACAAAATGAAGAGCATAACACCACGATCATGTTGATATATCATATGCATCATTTGGATCAACACACAAGAAATTACAGCCACTCAAACATGCACATAAATTTATGATTTTCTGGGAATTGGAGAGAAAATAGATCTCTGGAGGGGGTGGACATTATCCAGGATGGACGGACGTGTCCGGGCGGCTGGGCCCACTAGCAGTCACACAGGCGAGGCGGCGGACATGTCCCTGCCCGGACGGACATGTCCGACGCGAGCGCAAGAGGAGCTCAGGCCGGCTGCGGTTCCCGGCCACGAACGGGACGACGGCGGTGGCTCTCCAGTGAAGGAGAGCCAGGCGAGGGGCGGAGGAGGTCGGGGAAGGGCCGCGGGGAGCCGGAGCTGGAGAGGAACGGCGAGGGCGTCGCGCATCGGGACGGGCGGCGAGGATCTCCGAGCGGCGGCGGCGGACATGGCGTAACGGCGTCGCTCTAAGGAGGCCGGCGACGCCGGATTTGGAGGCGGCGGGGAGATTTGGAGGCGCGGGATCTACGGGGCCGCGACGAGGAGGCGACTGCGAGCGCTGGCGGCGGGGCGGTGCGGCCGACGCGGATCCGGTTGAGGCGACGGGCGTTGGCCGCGCGGGCTCTCTCCGGGCCCAGATTGGCCCAGGACGGGCCTTGGATGGGCTCTGGAGGGCCGGCAGCGCTGGGTGGCGGGGGTTGACGCAGGGAAGGCCACGCGGTGTGCCCAGAGTGGCTGGAGGCGATGACGCGGCGGCGGCTGGCCTATAGGGCGCCGCCAAGTGGCAGAAGAAGGCTGGCCGGCGCCGGATTTTGAGGAGAGGAGGTGGGAGGGTGGCTGGCTGATGATTGGGGCGCGGAAATGGAGGAGGAAGGTAGGTGGAGGCCAAAAATGGACTAGGGGAAGTCCATTTATAGTAGGAGGGCTAGGGTTTAGGTCCAGGGGGTTTTTGGACCCTCCGATCTCGATCGGACGGTCCGGGTCGAGAGAGGGGGTAGGATGGGCCTAGGTGGAGGTAGTGGGATGTGTATGATAGTTGGGCTGAGAGGAGAGGAGAGAGAGAGGCCCGCGGGGGGTTTTCGGAGACCGAAAACGTCCGACGTTTAAACCGGCGACTAGTGCCGCTATATTTAACGGTTGGGCTATCAAACGAACTCCGAATGCGATGAAATTTGGCAGGCGGTCTGTCTACACTATAATAAGACCACACGCCAAGTTTCATCCCATTCCGAGAACATTTTTCGGCCACTTATAAAATAAATATTCTGAGGTGCCGCGGGTGCGTGCAAGTTTGTCTGGGCTCAGAACAGACAACGGAAAGGACGGGCGGACTCAGACGGATGCATGTTTTGAAAACATGCTGATGCAATGCACACGATGACATGTCAAGATGCAACACGCAAGCAAATGACATGGCAACGACGATGAATAACTGACTAACACCTGGTGCATCGGTCTCGGGGTGTCACACCAAACCAAACCAATAATTCGAAGAGACTTGCAAGGATATTATGAGCACACATAAAGAGTTCAGAAAAGAACCAAATATTTCTCGTAGATAATCTTGATCATAAACTCACAATTCATCGGATCTCGACAAACACACGGCAAAAATATATTACATCGAATAGATTTCCTCGAAGACCGAGGAGAACTTTGTATTGAGATCCAAAGAGAGAGAAGAAGCCATCTAGATACTAGCTATGGATACGAAGGTCTGTGGTAAACTACTCACAACTCATGGGCGATGATGATGATGTAGAAGCACTCCGTGATGGATCCCCCTCCGACGGAGCTCCGGAACAGGCCCCAAGATGGGATCTCATGGGAACAGAAGGTTACGGCGGTGGAATTAGGGTTTTCTCTCTGTTGCTGATGGTTTCGGGGTACGTAGACTTATATAGGTGGAAGGAGGACACCAGGGGACTCACATGGGCCCCATGAGGCAGGGGGCGCGCCCTGGGAAGGGGGCGCGCCCCCACCCTCATGGGCACCTCGTGGCTCCCCTGATGTGGTTCTCAAGTCCCCCGTGCGTGATTTCTCCAAAAATATCTCTCGCGAAGGTTTCATTCCGTTTGGACTCCGTTTGATATTATTTTTCTGCAAAACCCTGAAACAGGCAAAAAACAGCAATCTAGACTAGGCCATTGGGTTAGTAGGTTAGTCCCAAAATTGATATAAAAGTGTATGACAAATCCCATTAAACATCTAAGACATCATAATTAATAGCATGGAATAATAAAAAATTTAGATACGTTGGAGACGTATCACGCATCCCCAAGCTTAATTCCTGCTCGTCCTCGAGTAGGTAAATGATAAAAACATAATTTTTTATGTGGAATGCTAACCAACATAGTTTTTCAATGTAATTCTCTTAATTGTGGCATAAAAGTCTATATTGACATAAGAAATAATAATACTTCAAGCATACTAACAAAGCAACAATGTCTTCTCAAAATACTATGGCTAAAGAAAGTTATCCCTACAAAATCATATAGTTTGGCTATGCTCCCTCGTTATCACACAAAATATTCATATCATGCACAACCCCGATTTCAGCCAAGCACTTGTTTTCATACTCTATTCTTTCAAACCTTTCAACTTTCACGCAATACATGAGCGTGAGCCATGGACATGGCACTATGGGTGGAATAGAGAGGTGGTTGTGGAGTAGACAAAAAGGAGGGAGATAGTCTCACATCGACTAGGCGTATCAACGGGCTATGGAGATGCCCATCAATAGATATCAATGTGAGTGAGTAGGGAATGCCATGCAACGGATGCACTGTATGAAAGCTCAGCAAAAGAAACTAGTGGGTGTGCATCCAACTTGCTTGCTCATGAAGACCTAGGGCATTTGAGGAAGCCCATCGTTGGAATATACAAGCCAAGTTCTATAACGAAAATTCCCACTAGTATGTAAAATGACTAAGCATGAGACTCTCTACAATGAAGAACATGGTGCTACTTTGAAGCACAAGTGTGGAAAAAAAGATAGTAGCAATTTTCCCCTTTTTTCTTTTTTTGGGCCATTCTTTTTTTCTTTGGCCTTTTTTTGCGGAGGGGCTTTATCGATTTAGCCTTTCATCCCATGGGACAATGCTCTAATAATGATGATCATCACACTTTCATTACAACTCGATATTACAACTCGATACTACAACAAAGTATGACTCTATATGAATGCCTCCGGCGGTATACCGATATGTGCAATGAAACAAGAGTGACATGTATAAAAAGTTATGCATGGTGGCCTTGCCACAAATACGATGTCAACTACATGATCATGCAATGGCAATATGACAATATGATGTGTGTCATATGAACGGAACGGTGGAAAGTTGCATGGTAATACATCTCGGAATGGCTATGAAAATGCCATGATAGGTAGGTATGGTGGCTGTTTTGAGGAATAATATGGTGGCTGTTTTGAGGAAGGATATATAGTGGGTTTATGGCACCGGCGAAATTTGTGCGGTACAAGAGAGGCTAGCAATGGTGGAAGGGTGAGAGTGCGTATAATCCATGGACTCATCATTAGTCATAAGAACTTATATACTTATTGCAAAAATCTACGGGTCATCAAAACAAAGCAATCAACGCATACTCCTAGGGGGGAGGTTGGTAGGAGTTAACCATCGCACGCCCCCGACCTCCACACAAAGGTTGGCACTTTACAAATACCTCATGCTCTAACTTCGTCACATAGCGGTTCACAATACGTGCATGATACGGGAATCACTAACCTTAACACAAGTATTTCTCAATTTCATAATAACTCCACTAGCATGACTCTAATATCACTATACTCATATCTCAAAACAATTATCAAGCATCCAGCATCTCATTATATTCAATGCACTTAGTGTGAATTTTTTTACTACATTGATATTGGATGTCTATCATGTGAAGACTAGTTTTATAGCCTAAACACATTACCATGCTGTTTTAATAGAATCTCAAATGAATATAAGTGAAGCATGAGAGTTCAACAATTTCTTCAAAATATAATCTCCACCGTGCTCTAAAAGATATAAGTGAAGCACTAGAGCAAAAACTATTCAACTCAAAAGATATATGTGAAGCACATAGAGTGTTCTGTCAATTCCTAGGCCATATTTAACTCTCTCAGATAGGTGTGTCCAGCAAGGATAATTGTGGCAAACTAACAAGCAAAGACTCAAATTATACAAGACGCTGCAAGCAAAACACATATCATGTGGTGAATAAAAATATAGCTCCAAGTATAGTTACTGTCAGGGATATTACTATTAGGTATAAACCGCCCAGGAGGGGCCAGTTTATGCCTGTGGAGATTTTTTCTACTGAAGCCCAGCCAGACGTGGAGCAAGACGCTTTAGTCCAAGAAGCTTAAGGCCCAAGAGGCATTAGGGCCCATGTTTTGTAAACCGTCATATGATGTGTAACTTGTGATGTAAGATAGGAAGGATAGAGACCGAGCCGGACACGTTTATGAGCCGGCCTCGGGTTTTTTAAACCGGACCAGGCATCACCTCTTATGTAAAGGGATGACCCGGCGACGGTTGGAGGCAGAGAACAATAGCTCGAGACACAGGCAAAGCGGATTCGCTCCCTGGTCATCGAAACCTTAGCAATATTACACCAAACTAGACGTAGGCTTTTACCTTCATCGAAGGGGCCGAACTAGTATAAAATCCCTGTGTCCTTGTCCACTTTAACCCCTTTAAGCTAACCCGTAGAGATGGCCTCACGACTAAGTCATTTTGCTAGGACATCTGCCGTGACAAAACCACGACAGTTGGCGCCCACCGTGGGGCTATCGCATGATGATTTCGAGTTCTTGAAGGGCAGCTTTGAAGGACTCAAGGGCTACGCAGTGGGCCGGATAACTAAGAGTCGTCGCGGCAAGATCTACATCGACGATGCAAGCTGGGGCCCCGAGGCCGTTTCAATTGAATACGGGTATCGGGTCCCCTTCGGCGGCATCCATGTCTTCATCGGCAAGATCGGCGAACCGAGCCCTGAGCCGAACATCTTCCCCAACATCGTCGAGCCGGCTCAGCGTGCGAGATTTGCCCGGATTCAGCCTGCCATGAAGCACGTCTTCATTGGATCAGTGCATGGAGTACAAGCCGAGGACGGATCGGATTCTGGCGGTGAGACTGCTGTCTATTCCAGCGACGAATCTTCTTCCGGAGAGACGGAATCCTTATACCTATTGCAGGACGGCCGATCTGGGGGCTGTTCCGACGGTGACAGTATTACGGACCCCCTTAATCCGCCAAACCGGGTTGCCGTCTTCATGGCCGGATCACAACCTATGCAGAAGTCCTCAACTACATCGACGTTAACATCAGACACGGTGGGAGTTAGGGCTGGAGGCCCTGATCCATCATCGGCTGAAACTTTATCCGTCTTGGTCGATACTTTGACAGTGTTGTTAACAGCAGAGGTATCCCAGGCCAACAGAGAGCAGCATGATGCGGAGGTCGCTCAGGTGAAGACCCGGATAGATCAAGCCAAGTTGGACCTGGCTGCTGAGAAAACCAAGATGGCTGCAAAGCAGGCTAAGCTTGATGCTCAAGCTTATCGACTCATGTTGGATCAGACCGCTTCACACGAGGTGATGATGAGAAGGCAATGATCTCGCTTGCCGCCGGTTTATGAGGCAAGGAATCTCTTTAGCACGCCAGGAGCAGGAACCAGTAACTAGCCGGAGGTGAACCGGGGAGGGGCACCGGGCACAGGAGCGTCAGTCCAGCCGCCGGCCGCGGAGCCAACCCGCCAGGTTGTACCATCACAGCATGTGTCCACCCCTCCTTGTCATTACTCTAATCCGTTGGATAACATAGTCGCTGCCGCTTCACGACTGGCCGCTCTTCCCATTGAAGGAACATCCCCTATAGCAGTGGAGGCACGACGGGCCAGGGAGTTTTTGGAGACGGCGCTAACTCAACAGCAAGCTTATTCTCACAACCGTGAGAGGATTCATTCAACCCCTCGCCCAAGCCGGAGTTACACTAGGCGTCTGGATGAACCGGCCGTATCAAGCAGTGCACGAAGACGTAACCCGCCGCGGCAGGAGGATACGCGAATGCTCAGAACGTGGTAGATCAGGGCAGGCAACGCCGAGAGGCCGAGTTAAAAGCACAGCACGAGGTCCGTCAGGCAACGCCGGTTCGTCCCTCTACCACAGTTGAACTAGGGGTTATGTCCAGCTCCCTGGGAGCGCCTTGTCTTACTCCCACTTTGCGCAATGTGAAATTGCCCAAGGATTTCAAAGGACCGCGCAAGGTGCCCAACTACACGGCGGATCTGTCCCCGGAGGCATGGATTGAGAGTTATGAGATGGCAATGGAGATGCTAGATGTGGATGACGCATCGTGCGCTAAGTATTTCACAATGATGCTAGAGGGCACAGCTCGCACTTGGCTGAAGGGCTTGCCACCCAATTCCATCGGATCATGGGCCGAATTGCGCCGCCGGTTTATCAATAATTTCAAGGATACGTGCAAGCAGCCAATGTCTGTCGTCGATCTAGCGGCCTGCGTTCAAGGATAGCATGAGTCTACAAGTAGTTGGGTGCGTCGAGTGTCAGAGATCCTGCATTCCTCCAATAGCAGCAACCCAAGCACAGCAGTGGTAACCTTGGAAGGCAATTGCTGGTTTGAACCTTTGAAATTGAAGTTGGGACGGCTTAAGCGTAATTGTGATGACATGAGAACACTCATGGGCGCTTTAGTAAAGTATGCAGACTCCGATAATACTAAATACCCATACGTTGATAGTGACAAGTCAGGAAAGGTAAACAAGAATGGTAAGGCACCGTAGCCCAACCCGGCGAACCAAGGATACAACGGTAAGCGTAAAGCAGATGGTAATTAGGATTTCATGGCCAAGACCAATGCTCAGGAGGACGGACAGCGCCGCAAGGGTAGACCGCCCCCACGAAATGGGAGGCCGCCTATTAACCTGGAACGCCAGATGAACATACCTTGCCCGAAGCACGGTACAACAGAAAAGCCAGCTACACACCTCTCGAAGGACTGTTTTATTATGCATGAGTTCATGAACCAGTCTCGGTACGATCACGGACCGTCCGACGGGTCAGGCCCCGGTTTTCAAGGCCTAGGTTATCAAGGTGGTGGATCTGGTTCAGGGTACCAAGGCAATAAAGGCAACCAGAACGGGCACAATCAGCATAACCAACAGCACGGCCAGGGCGGCTATAACAACCAGGGAAATCAACAGCGTCAGCAGCAGCAGCAATCCGGATATCGGAATAATCCGAAGGAGCTGAACAGTGGGCAGTATCATGTCTTCACCACGAGCTTGTGTAAGCATGATCAGAAGGTTCACAAGAGGGCAGTACTTTCCGTTGAACCGGCGGTGCCACGTTACCTGCGTTGGTCAGAACAACCCATTGTGTGGAGTCGAGAAGATCATCCACCCCGGGTTGATAATCCGGGTCAGCTGGCTCTAGTTGTGGCACCTCAGGTGGGTGGCTACAAGTTTACCAAGGTACTTATGGATGGAGGCAGCAGCATCAACATTTTATACTATGAGACTTTCCGGTGCATGGGGCTGACAGATAAGAAGCTTCGGCAGTCCAACACAGTTTTTCATGGGGTAGTGCCCGGTAAATCGGCGTACCTAGTTGGCAAGATCGATCTGGAGGTTACTTTTGGAGATGAACATGATTACAGGTCGGAGACCTTGACCTTTGAAGTGGTAAAGATCAAGAGCCCGTATCACACCCTGTTCGGGCGGCCGGTTTATGCCAAGTTCATGGCTAGGCCGTGTTATGTTTATCTACAGCTCAAGATGCCAAGCCACAAGGGAACCATTACGGTCCATGGGAGTCGCAAGATTGCGTTGGAGTGCGAGGAAGGCGATGCAGCTTATGCTAAAGCGGTTTGCGCAACTGAGGAGCTAAAGTTTAATAAAGACAATGTTGATCCGGCGGATATGTCTCCGCTGAAGAAACCAACCACAAAGCATGATCCGGCCTTGAAGTTCAATTCAGCTGAAGAGACCAAAGAGATTGACTTTGTTCCTGGCGATTCATCTAAGCAGTTCACCATCAGTGCAAACCTAGATCCGAAATAGGAAAGCGCGCTCATCGAGTCCATCCGTGAGAATCGGGACATTTTTGCATGGAAGCCTTCTGACATGCCAGGTGTACCGAGGGAACTCGCTGAGCACACTCTCAACATTGATCCTAAGTTTAAACCAGTTAAGCAATTTCTGCGCCGCTTCAATCAAGAAAGGCGCAAGGCTATTGGAGAAGAAGTGGCTAGGCTCTTGGCGGGAGGCTTTATAGTTGAGTTTTTTCATCCAGAGTGGTTGGCTAATCCGGTGCTGGTACATAAGAAAAATCGCACTTGGCGAATGTGCGTTGATTACACAGATCTGAACAAGGCTTTCCCAACTGATCCCTTTGCCCTCCCTCGTATTGATCAGATCATTGATGCTACAGCAGGTTGTGAGCAGCTAAGTTTTTTGGACGCATATTCAGGTTATCATCAGATCAAGATGGCAGTTAAGGACCAGGAGAAAATGGCGTTTATAACTCCCTTCGGAGCCTTCTGTTATGTATCTATGCCATTTGGGCTTAAGAGTGCCCAGGCAACCTATCAGCATTGTGTGCAGAACTGCCTTCATGGACAGATTGGGCAGAATGTTCATGCATATGTGGACGACATTGTGGTGAAATCCAGGAAGGAGGAGACATTGATAACAGACTTGAAAGAAACCTTTGATAATCTCCGGATTTATAAAATGATGCTTAATCCGGATAAGTGTGTTTTTGGTGTTCCGGCAGGCAAGCTCCTAGGATTCTTGGTATCAAACAGGAGAATTGAGGCTAATCCGGAGAAGATCAAGGCAATTACATCCTTGGCTAAATCGGCGTGCATCAATGATGTCCAACATGTGGCGGGCCGTATTGCGGTGCTCAGCCGGTTTATCAGCCGTTTGGGGAGAATGCTATCCCGCTTTATTAAATGATGAAAAAGACAGACCGCTTTGTCTGGAGTGATGCTGCTGATGCTGCGTTTGAAGACTTGAAGAAGCAATTAGCAGAGCCACTGGTCCTCGCAGCCCCAGTTGACAATGAGCCGCTATTGTTATATGTGGTAGCTAATGCCCGTGCAGTAAGCGTGGCCATTGTGGTAGAGCGTAAGGAGGCAGGCAAGGAATATCCGGTTCAGCGGCCGGTTTACTACATCAGCGAGGTGCTCATTGAATCAAAACAGAGATATCCGCATTGGCAGAAATTAGTGTATGGAGTCTTCATGGCAAACCGGAAGCTAAAGCATTATTTTCAAGGCCATCCAATCATTGTATTCAGTTCAGCTCCGTTGGGGGATATAATCCAGAACAGAGAGGCTACTGGTCGGGTTGCAAAGTGGGCCATTGAGCTTAGCCCGCACGGCTTGAAGTATGTGCCCCGTACTGCGATAAAATCCCAAGCATTGGTGGAATTCATTAATGATTGGACAGAGTTGCAAGCACCTGAGGAAAAGCCGGATCACACATATTGGACTATTCACTTTAATGGATCCAGGCAATTGGAGGGCTCGGGGGCTGGAGTCGTGTTAACTTCCCCACGAGGTGATAAGTTCTATTATTTCCTCCGTTTAATGTCCCCTTGTACTAACAATGCAGTTGAGTATGAAGCTCTCCTCCATGGTTTACGAGTGGCCAAGGAGATGAATTTAAGCCGGGTTAAATGCTTTGGCGATTCGGACCTGGTGGCGTAGCAAGTGTCTGGCAAGTGGGATTCCAAAGATCCACTTATGGCGGCATATCGGTGAGAGGTAGATGCTGTTGCTAGACATTTCAAAGGTTACCATGTGGATCATATAGACCGGCGAAAGAATGATGCGGCTGATGCGTTAAGCCGGTTGGGTTCTCAACGTAAACCGATTCCACCCAATACCTTCTTGGATGTATTACACAATCCGTCGGTGCGGTTGCCTTCAGAAGAGGACTTGCTTGTTCCTGATCCGGAGGCACAATTGGTCACGGCACTTCATGTTATTCCGGATTGGACGCTTCCCTACCTGGCGTACATGAACCGAGGTGAGTTACCAGAGGACGAAGTCTTGGCTAGACAGATAGTCCGGCGATCCAAGTCAATGACTATTGTCAATGGAGAACTTCATCATCGCAACGTTTCTGGGGCGTTTCAGCGGTGTGTGTCATTAGAGGAGGGATGTGATATTCTTAAAGAGATCCACGAATGAGATTGTGGTCATCATGCCGGTTTAAAATCTTTGGTGGCTAAAGCTTTTTGTCATGGGTTCTACTAGTTAACGGCTCATGCCGACACAGAGGACTTGGTCAGAAAATGTGATGCTTGCCAGAAATTCTCACGGCATGCTCATATACCGGCGCAGGAATTAAGGATGATTCCAATTACTTGGCCGTTTGCGACTTGGGGGCTTGATATGATTGGGCCCTTCAAGAGATCCCAAGATAAGAAGACCCACCTTTTGGTGGCGGTGGACAAGTTTACTAAATGGGTTGAAGCAGAGATAGTCATTAAGTGTGATGCAGCAACGGTGGTTCAATTCATCAAAAAGGTGATTTTCCGATTTGGCTTTCCACACAACATTATAACTGATAATGGTACCAATCTATCCAAGGGGGCTATGGAGGAGTTCTATCAACGAGAGCACATCCGCCTTGATGTATCATCAGTAGCTCACCCTCAGTCTAATGGCCAAGCCGAAAGAGCCAATCAAGAGATATTGAGAGGCAACAAACCCCGGCTTATGGACCGTTTGCAGAGGACACTGGGTTGTTGGGTGGAGGAGTTACCTTCTGTACTATGGAGCATCAACACTACACCTAATAGATCCACAGGGTACACGCCCTTCTTCATGATATATGGACCTGAAGCAGTCCTCCCTAGTAATATCCGTCATGACTTGCCATGGGTGGCGGCTTATGTTGAAGCGGATAACGAAAAAGAAAGGCAAGATGCATTGGACCGGCTGGATGAAGAACGGGACACGGCAGCAGCTTGATCGGTGATTTATCACCAAGATCTGCGCCGGTACCACAGTCGCCGGGTTAAAACCAGGACGTTTCAAGAAGGAGATCTGGTGCTCCGGCTCATCCAAGACCAGACAGATATGCACAAGCTATCCCCACCTTGGGAAGGACCCTTTGTGGTCAGCAAGAACCTGCACAACGGATCATACTACCTCGTCGACGTTCGAGAACATAAGGACTCACGTACGGCGGAGGAGGAGACCATACGGCCGTGGAACATCGCTCTTCTTCGACCTTATTACACCTGATCCATAGTCTCCGCTTTATGTACATATCTTTGCAATGTATATATTATGATCAATATAATAAATTGGCGCCCCCGATAAAGCAGGGTATCAGCCGCCTTTTTTCATAAGGGTTTGTCACATGGGGGCTTCTGTGTGCAAGGAAGTTCCTATGGCCTCTTAAACCGGCGAACACATCAAGACCATCATAAGAGCATAGCTCTGGTTGCCTTGGAAATTCCCACATGATGATGAGGGGCAAAAGAGAGTTTTTGATGCCTATCACAACTCAAACATAGGCCCCGACGAGCAATGCTCAAATGCTACCTGGGGGCTCCTGATGCAAGACATCAACGAGTTGACAACCCTTGTAGTAAACACGGCTTGGAAGCTTGGTGTATACACCTAAAACCCCGGATTAGCCTGCCTGCATCAAGTAAGTCACTCCGTCCAGGTAAACCTGGTACGACCCGTCGAACGTACACACAAGTCAATCTTTACAAACCCTGAACTTGGTAACATTAAATTGATGATCATCAAGTGATTACACAAGTCAATCTTTACAGATTTTTGAACTTGGTAGCATTGAACATTGATGATTTGGTTAAGGATTGAGGACCATCTTAACAGGCTTTGCAAAATGGTTAATGACAGTAGCCTGGCACCTCATAAAAAGCCTCGAATTTGGAGCCTGGCAGCTCATAAAAAGCCTCGACTACATGGTCTTATTTGCCCAAAAAAATATTTTTTATTTTTTATGTTTTCTCAAATCTTTATCTTCAAGGTCATTGGTTTTTAACCAAGTTCATCGATTCAGGGAGTGGATGACTATAAGTTGCCACTACATCTGCGTTTACAGAGTTCTAGTCTGGGTTACAAACACCAGTACTAACTACAGCTAAACCGGAGTTCATCATAACCCGGTTCGGTTTTCATGACAAATCGGCAGACAATCAAGGGAGTCATCAACACTTGCACCTTGAATCATTATCTCTTCCTACCGGATTAAGGTTCATTATAATACACTTAATCACAGGTATGATACTTCTTTTATATTCTATACACAGTTCAAGTTCAAAACTTAGACCATGTGTTTGGTCATTATGACCCGTCCGGCGATAAAGCGCCAAGACATTTTCAACATTGTTTTATGCAGAAACAGGTAGAATAAACCGTCAAAAGCATTGAAGACAGGACATATTTAAGAAGTTGCCGATTGAAGCAATCTCACAAAATATAGTATGGGTAGAACACAGAGTATCTCAGTTATCCTATTACAAGGTGCTGGAAGGCCCAAAAGAATATCAATTTTTCTCAAAGTACTAAGACATAAGGTTAAACCGGCGCTGGTTTAAAATTCTGCGTCAGCTCGCCGAGAATATTGAGGATCAGCTTGCTCCGGTTCTTCGGCGGTTTCTTCCAGCTGTTGGAAGTCAATAGTGGTCCAGTCAATCTTGGCCAGCGCTCGAAAATAAACTTCGTTAGTTATGAGGTCTGGCGGATCAATGTCAGGAGCAAAGGTGTGCTTACGGACGGGCGGAATAAGATTTTCAATTTCATAAGCCGGACGCTTCGCCCGCACGTTCTCCACATCATATCCCGGATGATATCTAGACAGATCAGCCTCGTCAGCAAGTTTGCTAGCCAAAGGCCGCATATCCTTGGTTAAGGCACGTAAGTCGTCGCCGGAAAATGCTGATATGTCTTCCTTCATACTTGGATAGCCGTTCATCGCCTCCGCCGGATCAAAATCAGGAACCCAAGCCTTCGCTCGAGTCAGAGCCATTAAAGCACCTGCCCTTGCAGACGACTTCTTCACTTCTATAAGGCGGGCAGGCAGAATTGACAGCTTTTCCAAAGTACCTTGGATGGTGGTAGGAGCCGGTTTGTTGTGCGAGATAGCACTAATAGCCCTCTGAGCGTCGGAATATAGCTGCTCCACCCAGAGTGTACGCAGCTTTCAATTTCTTTCGCACATCATCGCCAAGATGAGTGATGCGCCTCCCTGCGTTAAAATTATGAATAAAACCGGAACGGTACAGGATAGCAAGGATCAGGGTTATGATAACAGTACTTACCAAAGATAGCGGACGTCATGTCATTTATTTGCTGCCTCAATCCGGACAGCTCCTCTGTTACCGGATTAAGAGCAGCCTCTGCATCACTGGCTTTCTTCTCCAAAGTAGCCTTTTCAACGTCCCAGACTGACCGCTCTGTTTCGAAGTCTTTCTTCAGCTTTTCTATACTTGCTAAAACAAGTGTAAGCTCATCCTTGACTTTGACAGCAGCTGTCTCTTGAAATTTCAAGTTCTCCCGGAGCTCAGTTATTTCAGAGGTCTTCCGGTTCAAATCAGTCTTCCAAAATGAAAGTACATTATATATTCATGAAGCATCTTCAGTCAAAGTCCCAAGCACATAACAAGTTATGCACTTGACACTTGGGGGCTAATGTATATTTGAAGTGAAAACAGGTATTATTCAGACAAGTCCCAAGCACATAAACAAGTTATATACTTGGCACTTGGGGGCTAATGTGACATTGTTCTGAATACAAGTAGAAGTCCCGGTTCATCCTAAAGGAAGTAAACCGGCCCTTGGGGGCTACACATGTGCAAAACAAAGCTATCTACTAGATCTACTGAAGTCCCGGTTCACCCTAACAGGCTAAACCGGCACTTGGGGGCTACGATGGAGTAAAGATACAGTTACAAGACACAAGCAGAAATAGAGGACAAGACAAAGGAGAAGTTACCTCATAACGCTCCTTCATCAAGTTTACCAATCCAGCTTCATAATCGCGACTGGTATGTAGCCAGTTTAAATATCCGGAATGAAGCTCCTGGGCGCTGAGCTGAGTGTAGCTGGACAAGTCAGTACTCCATTTGCCCTTGTCCTTGTTGAGAAATTCTTCCTTGGCAGTATGCTTGGTCAAAGAAACAGGCTCCCCTGGAGTGGTAAAGCCAGTCCCAGTGATTTCAACATCGCCAGGTGAAGCGGCCGGTTGTTTAGGAGGACTAGCAGGAGCAGGACTAGCCCGGGCAGGGTTGGCCGGTTCAAGGTCACGATCTATTGGATCGCTCCCCTGATCAACAAGGACGTCTTGATCCATAGGAGGAGGATCATCATGCGGAATCTCAACGTTATCTTCCGAAGGTTCAGCAAGCTCAGGATCTTCTGCCGGTTCAGGAGTAGTATTATCAACTGCCGGTTTACTCAATTTGGCCTTTTTGCTAGGCTTGGGCTTACTGCGAAAAGTTAAAGACAGTGAAAATCAGAAGAATCAAGAACAAGTGTTAAACCGGAAAAAGCAAAAGGCAGCTTACCCAGGAACAGTCTTGAGGGGAGGAATTTGAGTGGCTATTGATTCTCCAGAAGAAGAGTGAGGAGTTTCCTGATAATTCGAATCAGACGGATTAAGGGGTTGTCGAATAAGACCTGCTTTGGGGTAAAGAGCAGTTGGAGTGAGTAAAACCTCAGAACGACGCCTCCGAGCTGGAGTGTGCGTTAATTCGGTGGATTCAATCGCATGGCCACTATGGCGAGTGGTGCGGCAAGCTTCATGTTGCTGCTTCTTCAAAAGAAAGTTTGGATCCAAATGAGCATAAGGATGAGGAAATTGAAATTTCCGGACTATCCGACGAATTTTCGGTGGTGGCAGCGGTTCTGAATCGGAGGAAAGAGTGATTACCTCAACGTCATCTGCTTTACTGCCTTCAGCATGACCCTGAGACGAGTCATTGTTAGTAAAAATGCAGACAAAGGAAAGGCAAGGAAATCAAAAGAATTAGGTGGAACCTCAGAGGCTGGATCATCTTCTTCTGCATTGGATCCCGATGCGGCAGTGTTCTTCTTCTTGTTCCTTTTGACAGCTTGGGTCTTTTGGCAAGCTGCTTTCGCCGGTTTATATTGAGTCTTCCTTTTCCAGAAAGGGTCGTTGTCCTGTTGAAAAGAAATAAAGGCATTTTAAGGCAAGTGCTGCAGACGGATTAAAACAAAGCAAAATAACAGAGAAGAGATTCTTACCGATGGTGGTTTGTTGGTTGCGCAGAAAGGTGCTAGGCCGGTCTGACTACAAGCTTCTAGAGGTAAATTCAGAAGCTTCTTGACGGATTCATTGATCTCAGTCTCTGATAGCACCGCCTCTGTGTGGCGCAAAGGATCCTTGGGATTCTCAGTATACTCACACATTAAACCGGAACGCCGGCTTTGTGGGAGAACACTACAGGAAAGCTAGCAGTGGACGAAGTCAACCCCTGTCAGACATTGGCTACGAAGGCCCTGAGCTTTGAAAGCTGACGGGCATATTGAGCTCGCTCCTGGGCACTTAACCACTGTGGAAAAGGGTGGTTTTCTGGAAGACGGTGGGAGCGATAACCCGGCAACGGATTTTCACCTTCTAGGGAAGTGTCTATGAAGTAGAACCAAGTCTGGTTCCAGTCCTTTCGATGGCTATGGAAAGTGGCGTGAGGAAAACTAACATCCTTCTTCTTCTGAATAGACATCCCGCCGAGTTCAGTGTTAGGGCCATCGTGAAATTCCGTACGACGGTTTAAGTGAAAGAAATCCCGGAATAGCTCCACTGATGGCTCCTCTTGCAGATAAACTTCACAGAAGACTTGGAAGTTGCAAATGTTTGATACAGAGTTGGGACCAATATCTTGTGGATGAAGCTAGAAGTTTGCTAACACATCACGGAATTTTTTTGACCCGGGAGGGTTGAAACCTCGGGCCAAGTGATCAAAGAAGACGACGATCTCTCCCTCTTTGGGTTTCGGAGGACATTCTGAACCGGGAGCCCTCCAGAGAAGGACGTTCTTTGGACCTAAACCGCCAATTGAGGCCATTTTCTCCAAGTCCTCCTCAGTGATCCAGGATTGGACCCAGTTGCAGGAGACAAACTGCTTGGCTTGAGTGGCCATCTTTTCGGAGGGAAAAGGCTGAAAATATAATGAAGAGCCGATTTGTAATCTAAGCAAGTTTAAACCGGCATGCTCTATAAAGGTACCGATCTAAAACGGCGGTTTAGGCAGGGGCCTAATGGTATCTACCGTATTAAAAAATCTGGAATAACTATAACAATGACATCTACCGGATTATGGAGTCTGAAAAAGCTAAACCGCTAACAAAGGTAAACAAGACGCAGATCTGAAGCTATGAAAAACAGCTTTCGCACAAACATCAGTGAAATACGAATCTACAACAAGTTGAGAATTCAGAAGATATTCGAGATTATATTCAGCGGACGCGATGAAGGTCTTAGCAGATGCAATCTAACTAGTCATATTGGGAAAGATCAAGCCACGGTGAAGAAGCAGAGTAACTCTTACAATTATCAGCTAGGAGACTTAGATCTGCAGCGAGGCTACTGGGCTATGGCAAAGAACTGCGAAGAACAAGGGCCTATCCGCGAGCTCGTATAAGTAAACCCTAAAACCAAGATCTATGAACGGGGAAGAAGAGGATGTACCTGAGGCGATGGGTGCAGAGAAATGTTGGCGAATCTCTGGAACGATCAGGTTGATGCAGTGGCCGGACTTAATGAAGATGCAGAGCTCGAAGAAACGGCAGCGGAGGTCGAGCCCGAGTGGACGGAGGAAGAAGAAGAGGCAAGGGGGGAAAGGAGATGCCCCTCTGCCCTATTTATAAGCCGAATGGATAAAACGGCAGGCACGGGAATCAAGGAGCCTAAAAAGTGGATATGGACGATACTGTCGCCTCGATCTTCGGAGCTTTAATGAATAAAAGATAAAAAACAGGTACGATTATTAAATGTGCATATGATGTCACGGCGGTTTAAAGCGATCTGAGAAGATGACGTCACGCCGGTTTATGAAGCATTTTGAAGCTGCGGAAAGGGAAATTTATACAAGACGTTGAAGATTGACATGAACAGGTTCAAATCAATCTGGGGCCTAATGTCAGGGATATTACTATTAGGTATAAACCTCCCAGGAGGGGCCGGTTTATACCTGTGGAGATTGTTTCTACTGAAGCCCAGCCAGACGTGGAGCGAGACGCTTTAGTCCAAGAAGCTTAAGGCCCAAGAGGCATTAGGGCCCATGATTTGTAAACCGTCATATGATGTGTAACTTGTGATGTAAGATAGGAAGGATATAGACCGAGCCGGACACATTTATGAGCCGGCCTCGGGTTCTATAAACCGAACCAGGCGTCACCTCTTATATAAAGGGACGACCCGGCGACGGTTCGAGGCAGAGAACAACAGCTCGAGACACAGGCAAAGCGGATTCGCTCCCTGGTCATCGAAACCCTAGCAATATTACACCAAACTAGACGTAGGATTTTACCTTCATCGAAGGGGCCGAACTAGTATAAAATCCCTGTGTCCTTGTCCGCTTTAACCCCTTTAAGTTAACCCGTAGTGATGGCCACATGACTAAGTCCTTTTGCTAGGACATCTGCCGTGACAAAACCACGACAGTTACCGATGGATGAAGACGAAAGAGGGGATGCCTTCCCGGGGCATCCCCAAGCTTAGGCTTTTGATTGCCCTTGAATTTTACTTGGGGTGCCATGGGCATCCCCAATCTTAGGCCCTTGCTACTCTTTGTTCCATAGCCCATCAAAGCAATACTCAAAACTTGAAAACTTCACAACACAAAACTTAGACAAAAATTCTCGTGAGCTCCGTTAGTATAAGAAAGCAAACCACTACTCAAAGGTCCTGCAATGAAGTCATTCTTTGTTTATATTGGTGTTAACCTACTGTATTCCAACTTCTCTATGGTTCATACTTGCCAATACTACTCATAGATGCATTGAAATAAGCAAACAATACACGAAAAACAGAATGTGTCAAAAACAGAACAGTCTGTAGTAATCTGCAGGTTTCGCATACTTCTGTAACTCGAGAAAATTGAAACTAAATTTTTAAACGTGAGGAATTTGTCTATTAATCATCTGCAAAAAGAATCAACTAAATAGCATGCTCCAGTAAAATCTGATGATCATTCTCGTGAGCGCTAACGATTCTGTTTTTCACAGCAAGATCACATAAACTTCACACAAGTCTTCCCAAAGATTCTCCTTGGCACAAACACTAAACAAAACATGAAACCACATCTAAACAGAAGCTAGATGCAATATTTATTACCTAATGGCAGCAAAAACAAAAAAAAATGGGTTGCCTCCCAACAAGCGCTATCATTTTACGCCCCTAGCTAGGCACGATACAAGATAGATCTAGGTATTGCCATCTTTGGAAGGCAATCCATAAGTGGCTCTCATAATAGATTCATATGGTAATTTGATTTTCTTTCTAGGAAAGTGTTCCATGCCTTTCCTTAACTGAAATTGGAATCTAATATTTCCTTCCTTCATATCAATAATTGCACCAATCGTTCTAAGGAAAGGTCTACCAAGAATAATAGGACATGAAGGATTGCAATCTATATCAAGAACAATAAATCTACGGGCACATAATTCCTATTGGCAACGATAATAACATCATTAATTCTTCCCATAGGTTTCTTAATAGTGGAATCCGCAAGATGAAAATTTAAAGAACAATCATCGAGCTCATGGAACCCTAGCAAATCACACAAAGTTTTTGGGATAGTGGAGACACTTGCACCCAAATCACACAAAGCATAGCATTCATGATCTTTAATTTTTATTTTAATAGTAGGTTCCCACTCATCATAAAGCTTTCTAGGGATAGAAACTTCTAACTCAAGTTTTTCTTCATAAGATTGCATCAAAGCATCAACTATGTGTTTGGTGAAAGCTTTATTTTGACTATAAGCATGCGGAGAATTTAGTACGGATTGCAACAAGGAAATACAATCAATCAACGAGCAATTGTCATAATCAAATCCCTTGAAATCCAAAGTAGTGGGTTCATCACTATGCAAAGTTTTAATCTCTTCACTCCCACTTTTAACAATTTTAGCATCAAGATCTAAAAACTCTGAATCATTGGGACACCTTAAAGCAGAATCATCTCCAATCCTATCTTCGTCAAGATTTGTACTAGAAAACAAGGATCTAATAGGAGACACATCAATAACCTTCAGATCTTCATCTTTATTTTCATGCTCTTACGGTTTAGCAGCCATCTTATTGATCAAGGTGGACTGTTTATCCGAAATTTGGGCAATTAAGTTCTCAAGATGAGCAAACTGAGATTTCAAGCCATAAAATTCCTTAGACATATCATCAAGGTCTTTATTCATATACTCCATAAACTTTTTCTGTTCTTTAAGCTCACTTCTGAAAAAGTCATTATGCTCAAATTGTATAGTCATAAAATGTCTAACATTGTTTTCAATCTCCTCCAGCCTCTTAAGGTGAGGGTCAACACTAATAGGGAGAGCCATAGTGACAAGCAAACAAGCCAACACACAAGCAAACAAGAAGCAAGCGAACGATAAACACATGGCAAAAGAAGGGCAAATAAAACGGCAAGGGTGAAGTGGGGGAGAGGAAAACGAGAGGCAAAAAATGTAATGCGAAGGATAAGGGTTTGTGATAGGTACTTGGTATATGACTTTTGCGTAAGCCTCCCTGGCAACGGCGCCAGAAATTGTTCTTGCTACTTCTCGAGCTTGCGTTGTATTCCCTCGAAGAGGAAAGGGAGATGCAACACAGTAGCGTAAGTATTTCCCTCAATTTTTTAGAACCAAGGTATCAATCCAGTAGGAGACCACGCGCGAGTCCCTCGCACCTGCACAAAGAAATAAGAACTTCGCAGCCAACGCGATAAGGGGTTGTCAATCCCTTTACGGTCACTTACGAAAGTGAGATCTGATAGAGATGATAGTTTATATTTTTGGTATTTTTGTTTATAAGAACAGAAAGTAAAAGTGGAAAAAGTAAAGTAGATGTAGATTGATATGTTGAGAATAGACCCGGGGGGCATAGTGTTCTCTAGTGGCTTCTCTCATGATAGCGATATTCTACGGCTGGTAAACAAATTACTGTCGAGGAATTGATAGAAAAGCGAATAATTATGAGACTATCTAGGCATGATCATTGTATATAGGCATCAGGTCCGAGACAAGTAGACCGACTCCTGCCTACATGTACTACTATTACTCCACACATCGACCGCTATCCAGCATGCATCTAGTGTATTGAGTTCATAAGAACAGAGTAACGCCTTAAGCAAGATGACATGATGTAGAGGGATAAACTCAAGCAATATGATATAAACCCCATCTTTTTATCCTCGATGGCAACAATACAATACGTGCCTTGCTGCCCCTACTGTCACTGGGAAAGGACACCGCAAGATTGAACCCAAAGCCAAGCACTTCTCCCATTGCAAGAACTATAGATCTAGTAGGCCAAACCAAACCAATAATTCGAAGAGACTTGCAAAAATATTATGAGCACACATAAAGAGTTCAGAAAAGAACCAAATATTTCTCGTAGATAATCTTGATCATAAACTCACAATTCATCGAATCTCGACAAACACACCGCAAAAAGAGATTACATCGAATAGATCCCCTCAAAGATCGAGGAGAACTTTGTATTGAGATCCAAAGAGAGAGAAGAAGTCATCTAGATACTAGCTATGGACCCGAAGGTTTGTGGTAAACTACTCACAACTCATGTTGAGGGCGATGATGATGATGTAGAAGCACTCCGTGATGGATCCCCCCCTCCGGCGGAGCTCCGGAACAGGCCCCAAGATGGGATCTCACAGGAACAGAAGGTTACGTCGGTGGAATTAGGGTTTTCTCTCTGTTGCTGATGGTTTCGGGGTACGTAGACTTATATAGGACGAAGGAGGACACCAGGCGACTCACGAGGGCCCCACGAGGCAGGGGGCGCGCCCTGGGAAGGGGGGCGTGATACGTCCATTTTGCATCATGCTTATAAGTTGATATTTATTGCATTATGGGATGTTCATACATGTTTTGTCACAATACTTATGCCTTTTCTCTCTTATTTTGCAAGGTTTACATGAAGAGGGAGAATGCCGGCTGATACGTCCAAAACGTATCTATAATTTCTGCTTGCTCCATGCCTCTTTTGGGTGATATTGCTATGATATTTATACACTTCCATACACTTTTGATCCAATTTGGACTAACCTATTAACTCAGTGCACCCCAGTGCCAGTTTCTGTTTTCTGCTGTTTTTGGATTTCAGGTTTTCCCGTCACGAAAACTGCCAGAAAAATCCCGGAAAAATTATATAAAAAATCAGCGTTCCGGAAGCTTCCACACGGCCGAAGTAGGGCCGGAGGGGGGCCACCAGGGCTCCAGGCGCCCTGGTGGCGCGGCCCCCCTCCTGGCCGCGCCCGGGAGGCGCCTGGGCCCCCCAGGCCTCCGCTTATGCCCCACTTTGGCATATATTTAACACGCGTCCCGAAATCCTCGAGGACGGGACCCTTTTTCGCGATCTCATCTCTGTTCCGCCGCCGCCGCGCTTCCAAGATCGGGAGCACCAGGAGAACTCTTCCCGGCACCCTGCCAGAGGGAAGGATCACCACCGGGAGCCTCTCCACCACCATGGATGCCTCCCGGATGAGTTGTGAGTAGTCTCCCTTGGACCATGGGTCCATGACCAGTAGCTATGTGATGTTCTCCTCCCCTTCTTGTGCTTCACTAATTAGACCTCGTGAGCTGCCCTACATGATCGAGGCACATATGTAATCCTTATGTTGTTGCTATGTTGAGTTTGCTGGGATCCGATGGATTGTGAGATTATGTTCAGATTGTGTTTGAGTAATATATTTGATTCACCTCTTTTATATTTATGTTCGTAAGTAATTCTTGCATGCTCTCCGTTGTTATTTATTGCTTTGGCCAAGTAGTAGGTAGTGACTCCAAGAGGGAACGTTATGCTTGATTGTGGGTTCATGCCCCTCGATGACTAGCTTGAGTGACAGAAACATGAGTCGAGGGGATGTGTTGTTGCCACAAGGGAGAAAACAACGGTGCTTGTGCCCGCGGGTGCAAGGATTGTTTACTTTACGCAAAGTTCTTTTAATGCAGTTGTCTGTTGCTTTGAGTTTACACTATGGGTGGGACTCGCAACTTAATACCAGCGAGATGTTCTGGATAGATATCTCAAGGTGGATGATTAGTAGTAGATGCAGATGGATTTCGGTCTACTTGCCTTGGCGTACCGCCCATGCTTTGAACCTCTACCTTTCTTGCAACATAGTTAGCATTGGGTTGCGCACATAATTCTGTCAATTGCCCAGCTGTAATTCGTTTACCTCACATAGCTGTTTTATCGTCTTTTGGGAGAGAGACATCACTAGTGAACATCATGGGACCCCGGTCCATATTACCATCACTGATCACATCCGCTATTTACTTTCTGCTTTTACATACTAGTTACAGTTTTACCTATCACTATTATCACTTGCGTTTGATCCTTTGTAAACGACAAGGCCGGAGGGATTGACAACCTCTCTGTACTCGTTGGGAGCAAAGTTATTTGTATCTGTGTGCAGGTCCACGTTGATTGCTAATATCTGGCGCCGTTAGCAGTTGACACCTTCTTGTTGAAACTAGGAGTCTCAGGGGAAATCAATCCTTGGTATCTTTGCCAAGGGAAAACTACCGCTACACTGCATCTCAAACCTTCCACTTGGGGTAACCAACGAGGGGCGAGAAGCCATCAAGCAAAGTTTTCTGGCGCCGTCGCCGGGGACTCCACTCTTCAAGATAGGGGAGTTGCACGCTATGTTTTACCTTTGCTTTTAGTCTTGTTAGTTTACCTTTCAGTTTTTGCTTTAGTATCTTTTATCGAAAACCACAAAAAATATATTAATTATTTGCTAGAAGTCCTTTCTGTTTAGTCAAGCATGTTAGGATTTGGTGCTTTGAGGGAATCAGAAGTCCTAGATTTCCATCAAAGGGATGGAGAAAATATGAAGAAGGCATGGGACAGAATTTCTGATGCACATAGGAGAATTATGCCTTGGATACCTATAAAAATTGTGCTTAGAAATTTTTACCATGGTCTTTTTAAATGGTGTAAACACTCTCTTGATATTATAGCTGAAGGAGATTTCCTAGAGTGTGATGAAGCTAGAGCTCTTGAAATTATACATGGTCTATCTAGTTACTTTGTTTATGATCATAACTTTGATACTGTCATAGAGTGTGACTTGCTATTATTTCCTAGAGTGTGATGAAGCTAGAGCTCTTGAAATTATTTCCTAGAGTGTGACTCGCTACTATTGAGAAGAGAATGGATGCTCTAGACTTGATGAAGGTAGAGAAACCCAAACCCAATAAGAGAGACATTTTGGAAATAGACAATGATTGGGAGCCTTTTGTTAGGATTAGCATCTCTAATCAAGACTTCCTTGCTTATTGTGATATTGGATCTATGGTTTCTACTATGCCAAAAATTGTTCATGATTCTTTAAAATTTAACATGGATAGATTATCATCTTATCATGAACACACTAATGGAGATATTTCTGAAATCCAGGGAAGAATAAAAGACGTGCCAGTTAAATTCCTTAAAGGGATTACAATGGTTGATTTCTTCATCATGAAGCCAAACCAAGGAAATATAGTGCTTGGAAGGGACTTCCTCCGAGCAGTTAAAGGCTTCATCGATATAGGTAAGGGACAAATCCGCTTACGCGGGAAGGCAAAGGTGTGTACCCCTTTCCTAGAAGGGACAAGAGTGAACTTGTTGAGGAACCATTTGAAGCAATTTATAACTCCGATTATTATGATGATTATTGATTCCTCTTTGCATTATGCCTAGCTTAAAGGCATAAAAGAAAGCGCTTTTGGGAGGCAGCCCACAATGAATACAATTTTTATTTTGCTTTTGTTGTGTCTTGATGTTGTTACTACAGTAGCATCATCATTGTATCTTTACTTTTCAACTTTGTGCCAAGTGTAGCCTCTGATTGCAAGAAAGTTCAAAAGTTGTGACGTGCTGTCCAGGAAACAGATTCTGTCATTGGATAGAAAAATTCGTATAAAATCACCAGATCATCTTTTTGGTCTGAATTTTTTCGACAGCGTGCTCTATACAATTGTCTTTTGTGCATCTGTTCTGAGTTTTTTTATTAGAGTTGCAGAAGTGCCCTGAAAAAATCATTTACTACCTGCTGTTCTGTTTTTCACAGATTCTGTCCTGTTTTGCCTTTCCTTCATTTTGCAAACCTTGAGCTTGCTTTTTCTTTGCAAAAACCTTTTGGCAATCTTGAGAAACAGTAGACCTTCAAGAATATCTTTATTTCCAGCAAGGAACAATTATTTTATTATGGGTACTAACCTCGCTAATCAGATTATGATGAGTTATGTATGAAGGGAGTTTTCAAGTGTGCGAGGGAAGATGATAAAAAGATTCAGGAGTGTCAAGCGCTCAAGCTTGGGGATGCCCCCATGCACCCCCAAGAAATATTCAAGGAGACTCAAGCGTCTAAGCTTGGGGATGCCCCCGTGCATCCCCTTCTCCATCAACAATTATCAGTTCGTCTTTCGTTCCACTATATTTTTATCACTTCATGTGTTATGTGCTATGCTTGGAGCGTCTTGCTTTTTAGTTTTCCTTTTTAGTTTTCTTTAGCTTTTCATAACGAGTTGGAACTCAGCTTTCTTTGTGTGGGAGAGAGACACGCTCCACTTCAATCTAGAACACAACATAGAATTTTCATGTTTATCTTTGTTGTGTATGTTCTTGGTCTTTCAATAGCTACTATCATGTTCAGCTCTTAGTTTTCATGCTTATCTTTTTAAAGAGCTTTTGTTTAGTTGGTCGCTTGAACTCTCTTTAGTTATCATGCTTATCTTATTAAGAGAGTTTGCTTCTGTTGCATTGGTCGATATGTCTATGATAAAAATGCTACGTGCATAATGGTGCTTAGTAGTTCATGTTTTCTTATGGTTAGTCTCAAATAGCTGGGGGGTTCCCAATGTGTTATTAGAGTACCAACATGATTTGTTTGCCTATGATGTGGTATGGTTTAGCAATATCTTCCTTCAAGAATTTATTTTGATTGACTTGGCGTATGCTCACGCATATTTAAGACTGTAAAGAAAGTCTGTCAAGCCTTGATGATCTTTAATTTCTGAGTAGCGATATAACTTCCATGCCTGATTCAATGTTGCTTTGTCGCTCTGCATGATTATGACCGTCGTTGCTCTTTTAGTTGGTCGCTCCCAGTCTTTTGCTAACCTCCACCTGTACTAAGCGGACTGACTACTTGTGCATCCAAATTATTTTAAACCAGTTATGCCATATGAGTCCACCATACCTTCCTATACATGGTATTTTCCTGCCATTCCTAACGAAGACTTTCATGTACCATCTCGAAATTATTCAAAAACAACATTTCTCTTTTGTGCCTCTGTTTTAGTTCATGAGGAAGTAGTAGTTAATTCATGATCTTTTTAAGTTGGACAAGCTTCACCCCGGGATTGCATGTCTAATCTGCAAACCCATAATACGAGAAGGAACTGGCAAAGAGTGCGCCCGGCTCAAAATTAACATAACAAACAAAACCTCCTTCACGCTTTGTTCATGAGAAATCAGAAAACTTTGGCAGTGATAAACAAAGGAGATTAAGAGGATGTGATCGTCCTCATTCGGGAGCCGTTCTTCGAAACTTGTCCATCTCAAGAAGTGATTGAGTTGTCTGCTAGCATTCGTTGACGAAACATGCATAATCTAAAAAAATAATTATTACCTCTGCTTTTAAAACCAAGAGCTCTGGTACATGCTTTGTCTTTGTTTCCGACCACGGGTTTTCAACCTTGCCAACAAAAGCCACGGTTCGAGAGTCTCCACCTTCTTTTAAAAGCACCAACTACTGAGAGCATGATTGTCATTCTGAGTGTAATGTGCATTGTCCCAAAGTAGCATTGTCTTTTGCATGATTATGATATCGTTTATTCTGAAATCATTGTATCTAGTCATCACTTAAACCTTGGAGGCGCCCCTGCATTTATGTTTTGCTTCACTAAAGGGGGCAAGCGAGATATCACTTTATCATATTTGCACACCATGCTCATTACAAATCTATTTGATGTTTCAGTACCATATTGTAAAACTTTCAGTTCTTTGTGATTTTCTCATAAGGCAACTTAATTACTACAGATTCATTGTCTCAGTAAGCTTTTGTCATGTGACTATAAAAAGTCCTTATATGGTTAATAGCATGTCACCACAGAAATTATGTTTGTTATCATTTACCTACTCGAGGACGAGCAGGAATTAAGCTTGGGGATGTTGATACGTCCAAAACGTATCTATAATTTCTGCTTGCTCCATGCCTCTTTTGGGTGATATTGCTATGATATTTATACACTTCCATACACTTTTGATCATATTTGGACTAACCTATTAACTCAGTGCACCCCAGTGCCAGTTTCTGTTTTCTGTTGTTTTTGTATTTCAGGTTTTCCCGTCACGAAAACTGCCAGAAAAATCCCGGAAAAATTATATAAAAAATCAGCGTTCTGGAAGCTTCCACACGGCCAAAGTAGGGCCGGAGGGGGGCCGCCATGGCTCCAGGCGCCCTGGTGGCGCGGCCCCCCTCCTGGCCGCGCCGGGGGGGCGCCTGGGCCCCCCAGGCCTCCGCTGATGCCCCCCTTTGGCATATATTTAACACGCATCCCGAAACCCTCGAGGACGGAACCCTTTTTCGCGATCTCATCTCTGTTTCGCCGCCGCCGCGCTTCCAAGATCGGGAGCACCAGGAGAACTCTTCCCGGCACCCTGCCGGAGGGGAGGATCACCACCGGGAGCCTCTCCACCACCATGGACGCCTCCCGGATGAGTTGTGAGTAGTCTCCCTTGGACCATGGGTCCATGACCAGTAGCTATGTGATGTTCTCCTCCCCTTCTTGTGCTTCACTAATTAGACCTCGTGAGCTGCCCTACATGATCGAGGCACATATGTAATCCTTATGCTGTTGCTATGTTGAGTTTGATGGGATCCGATGGATTGTGAGATTATGTTCAGATTGTGTTTGAGTAATATATTTGATTCACCTCTTTTATATTTATGTTCGTAAGTAATTCTTGCATGTTCTCCGTTGTTATTTATTGCTTTGGCCAAGTAGTAGGTAGTGACTCCAAGAGGGAACGTTATGCTTGATTGTGGGTTCATGCCCCTCGATGACTAGCTTAAGTGACAGAAACATGAGTCTAGGGGATTTGCTGTTGCCACAAGGGAGAAAACAACGGTGCTTGTGCCCGCGGGTGCAAGGATTGTTTACTTTATGCAAAGTTCTTTTAATGCAGTTGCCTGTTGCTTTGAGTTTACACTATGGGTGGGACTCGCAACTTAATACCAGCGAGATGTTCTGGATAGGTATCTCAAGGTGGATGATTAGTAGTAGATGCAGATGGATTTCGGTCTACTTGCCTTGGCGTACCGCCCATGCTTTGAACCTCTACCTTTCTTGCAACATAGTTAGCATTGGTTTGCGCACATAATTCTGTCAATTGCCCAGCTGTAATTCGTTTACCTCACATAGCTGTTTTATCGTCTTTTGGGAGAGAGACATCACTAGTGAACATCATGGGACCCCGGTCCATATTACCATCACTGATCACATCCGCTATTTACTTTCTGCTTTTACATACTAGTTACAGTTTTACCTATCACTATTATCACTTGCGTTTGATCCTTTGTAAACGACAAGGCCGGAGGGATTGACAACCTCTTTGTACTCGTTGGGAGCAAAGTTATTTGTATCTGTGTGCAGGTCCACGTTGATTGCTAATATCTGGCGCCGTTAGTAGTTGACACCTTCTTGTTGAAACTAGGAGTCTCAGGAGAAATCGATCCTTGGTATCTTTGCCAAGGGAAAACTACCGCTACACTGCATCTCAAACCTTCCACTTGGGGTAACCAACGAGGGGCGAGAAGCCATCACCGGCAGCTGGAATTCTGTACTGAAAAAGGAGCAAACTCTGGAAACCTATTCTGCACAACTCCAAAAGCCCTGAAACTCCACAGAACATCGTTTCGGAAAATATAAAAAATATCTGGCAAAAGAAACCCACAGGAGGGGCCACCGGCTGGCCTCAAGGGTGGGGGGCGCGCCCCCCTTCCCAGGGCGCGCCCCCTGCCTCGAGGACCAGCCGGCAGGCCCATGGTGCCCATCTTCTCCTATATGAAGCGTTTTGACCTGGAAAAAATCAGGGAGAGGCTTTCGGGACCAGACGCCGCCGTCTCGAGGCGGAACCGAGGCGGAAACCAATCTAGGGCTCTGGCAGAGCTGTTCTGCCGGGGATACTTCCCTCTGTGAGGGGGAAATCGTCACCGCCGTCATCACCAACAACTCCCCCATCTTGGGGAGGGCTATCTTCATCAACATCTTCACCAGCACCATCTCCTCTCAAACCCTAGTTCATCTCTTGTATCCAATATTTGTATCCAAACCTCAGATTGGTACATGTGGGTTGCTAGTAGTGTTGATTACTCCTTGTAGTTGATGCTAGTTGGTTTATTTGGTGGAAGATCATATGTTCAGATCCATTATGCATATTAATACCCCTTTGATCATGAACAATATTATGTCTTGTGAGTAGTTACTTTTGTTCCCGAGGACATGGGAGAAGTCTTGCTATTAGTAGTCATGTGAATTTGGTCTTCATTCGATATTTTGATGAGATGTATGTTATCTCTCCTCTAGTGGTGTCATGTGAACGTCGACTACATGACACTTCACCATTATTTGGGCCTAGAGGAAGGCATTGGGAAGTAATAAGTAGATGATGGGTTGCTAGAGTGACAGAAGCTTAAACCCTAGTTTATGCGTTGCTTCGTAAGGGGCTGATTTGGATCCATATGTTTGAGGCTATGGTTAGGTTTACCTTAATACTTCTTTTGTAGTTGCGGATGCTTGCATTAGAGGTTAATCATAAGTGGGAGGCTCGTCCAAGTAAGGGCAACACCCAAGCACCGGTCCACCCACATACCAAATTATCAAAGTACCGAACGCGAATCAGATGATCGTGATGAAAACTAGCTTGACGATAATTCCCATATGTCCTCGGGAGCGCTTTACCTTGCATAAGATTTTTCCAGGCTTGCCTTTGCTACACAAAGGATTGGGCTACCTTACTGCACTTTATTTACTTTGACCTTTTGTCACTTGCTACCAATTACCTTATCACAAAACTATCTGTTACCTATAATTTCAGTGCTTGCAGAAAATACCTTACTGAAAATTGCCTATCATTTCCTTCTGCTCCTCGTTGGGTTAGACACTCTTACTTATCGAAAGGACTACGATAGATCCCCTACACTTGTGGGTCATCAAGACTCTTTTCTAGCACCGTTGCCGGTGAGTGAAGCGCCTTTGGTAAGGAAAAATTTATATAGTGTGCTGAAATTTATTGTCACTTGTTACTATGGCTCAAAATCCTTTGAGGGGCTTGTTCGGGGTATCTTCACCCCGAGTAGATAAGCAAAGAGTTGCTCCTCAACCTACTGCACCTATTGAAAATGTTTTCTTTGAGATTCCTTCGGGTATGATAGAGAAACTGCTTGAAAATCACTATACAGGAGACGGAACACTTCACCCCGATTTACATCTAATATATGTGGATGAAGTTTGTGGATTGTTTAAGCTTGGAGGTATGCCCGAGGATGTTATCAAGAAGAAGGTCTTCCCTTTATCTTTTAAGGGAGATGCATTGACATGGTTTAGGCTACGCGATGATATGGGATCTTGGAACTATAATCGTCTGAAGTTCGAATTTCATAAGAAGTTCTACCCTATACACCAGGTTCATCGTGATCACAATTATATTTATAATTTCTGGCCTCGCGAAGGAGAAAGCATCGCTCAAGCTTGGGGGAGGCTGAAGTCAATGTTATATTCATGCCCTAATCATGAGCTTTCAAGAAAAATGATCATCCAAAAATTTTATGCCCGGCTTTCGCTCAATAATCGCACCATGCTTGATAATTCTTGTTCTGGCTCTTTTATGATGAAGACTGTTGAATTCAAATGGGATTTATTGGAAATGATTAAACGCAACTCCGAAGATTGGGATCTCCACGAAGGTAAGGAGTCAGGTATGACCCCTAAGTTTGATTGTGTTAAAGCTTTTATGGATACCGATGTTTTCCGTGAGTTTAGCACTAAATATGGACTTGACTCTGAGATAGTAGCTTCTTTCTGTGAATCTTTTGCTTACTCATGTTGATCTCCCCAAGGAGAAGTGGTTTAAATACCATTCCCCTATTGAAGTAAAAGTAGTTGAACCTATTAAAGTTGAAGAAAAGACTATCACTTATAATGTTGATCCTGTTATTCCCACTGCTTATATTGAGAAACCACCTTTCCCTGTTAGGATAAAGGATCATGCTCAAGCTTCAACTGTAGTTCGTAAGAGTAATACTAGAACACCTACACCCTCTGAGCAAATTAAAGTTGAACCTAGTGTTGCTATGGTTAAAGATCTCTTGGTAGAAGATTTAGATGGACATGTTATTTATCTCCAACAAGAGTCTGCTAGAATAGCCAAATCCAATGCTAGGAATAGACATAAACCTGTTGTAGGCTTGCATGTCATCTCTGTTAAGATAGGAGATCATTGCTATCATGGTTTATGTGACGTAGGTGCTAGTGCGAGCATTATCCCTTTTGATCTGTACAACGAAATTATGCATGATATTGCACCTGTTGAGTTAGAAGGGATTGATGTTACTATTAAGCTTGCTAATAGAGATACTATTTCACCAGTTGGGATTGTTAGAGATATTGAAGTCTTGTGTGGGAAGTTTAAATACCCTGCTGATTTTCTTGTTCTTAGTTCCCCACAAGATGCATTATGTCCCATTATATTTGGTAGACCCTTCTTGAATACTGTTAATGCCAAGATAGACTGCGTGAAAGATATTGTCACTGTCGGCTTAGGGGATATGTGTCATGATTTTAACTTTGCTAAATTCCGTAGACAACCCCTTGAAAAGGCACCACACAGTAAGGATGAACTTATTGGTCTCGCTTCTATTGTCGTGCCACCTAATGATCCTTTAGAACAATACTTGCTAGACCATGCAAATGATATGCATATGAATGAGAGAAGGGAAATAGATGAAATATTCCTTACACAGGGACCCGTATTGAAAAACAACTTGCCTATTGAAATCCTAGGGGATCCTCCTCCACCCAAGGGTGATCCCGTGTTTGAACTTAAACCTTTACCTGATAATCTTAAGTATGTTTATCTTGATGAAAAGAAGATATATCCTGTTATTATTAGTGCTAACCTTTCAAAGCTGGAAGAAGAAAGGTTATTGAAAACTCTGAAGAAGCACCGAGCTGCTATTGGATATACTCTCGATGATCTTAAGGGCATTAGTCCCACTATATGTCAACACGGGATAAAATTGGAAGAAAATGCTAAACCAGTTATTGATCATCAGCGACGGTTAAATCCTAAGATGAAAGAAGTGGTAAGGAAGGAAATACTAAAGCTTCTAGAGGCAGGTATTATCTATCCAGTTGCTGATAGCCAGTGGGTAAGTCATGTCCATTGTGTCCCTAAGAAAGGAGGTATGATTGTCGTTCCTAATGATAAAGATGAATTGATCCCGCAAAGAATAGTTACAGGTTATAGGATGGTAATTGACTTCCGTAAGTTAAATAAAGCTACTAAGAAAGATCATTACCCCTTGCCATTTATTGATCAAATGCTAGAAAGCTTATCCAAACATACTCATTTCTGCTTTCTAGATGGTTACTCTGGTTTCTCTCAAATACCTGTGTCAAAAGGGGATCAAGAAAAGACCACCTTTACTTGTCCTTTCGGTACCTTTGCTTATAGACGTATGCCTTTTGGTTTATGTAATGCATCTGCTACCTTTCAAAGATGCATGATGGCTATATTCTCTGATTTTTGTGAAAAGATTGTTGAGGTTTTCATGGATGATTTCTCCGTTTACGGAACTTCTTTTGATGACTGCTTAAGCAACCTTGATCGAGTTTTGCAGAGATGTGAAGACACTAACCTTGTCTTGAATTGGGAGAAGTGCCACTTTATGGTTAATGAAGGCATTGTCTTGGGACATAAAATTTCTGAAAGAGGTATCGAAGTTAACAAAGCTAAAGTGGATGCTATTGAAAATATGCCATGCCCTAAGGATATCAAAGGTATACGAAGTTTCCTTGGTCATGCCGAGTTTTATAGGAGGTTCATTAAGGACTTCTCCAAAATCTCCAGGCCTCTGACTAATCTCTTACAAAATGATATTCCTTTTGTCTTTGATGATGACTGTCTAGAAGCATTTGAAATACTTAAGAAATCATTGATCTCTGCACCTATTGTCCAGCCTCCTGACTGGAATTTACCCTTTGAGATTATGTGCGATGCTAGTGATTATGCTGTAGGAGCTGTTCTAGGGCAAAGAGTTGATAAGAAATTGAATGTTATCCAGTATGCTAGTAAAACTCTAGACAGTGCCCAAAGAAATTATGCTACCACTGAGAAAGAATTTTTAGCAGTTGTGTTTGCTTGTGATAAGTTTAGATCCTACATCGTTGATTCTAAAGTAAATATTCACACTGATCATGCTGCTATCAAATACCTTATGGAAAAGAAAGATGCTAAACCTAGACTTATTAGATGGGTCCTCTTGCTGCAAGAATTTGACTTGCATATACTTGATGACCCACAACCTATTGATGATAGCTTCCCTGACGAACAACTAGCTGTCATAAGTACTTCTCGTACTGCTCCTTGGTATGCTGATTATGCTAACTATATTGTTGCTAAGTTTATACCTCCTAGCTTCACATACCAGCAAAAGAAAAAGTTCTTCTATGATTTGAGACATTACTTCTGGGATGACCCGCATCTTTATAAAGAAGGAGTAGATGGTATTATTAGACGTTGTGTGCCTGAGCATGAACAGGAACAGATTCTACGCAAGTACCACTCCGAAGCTTATGGAGGACACCATGCGGGAGACAGAACTGCACACAAGGTATTGCAATCTGGTTTTTATTGGCCTGCTCTCTTCAAGGATGCCCGTAAGTTTGTCTTATCATGCGATGAATGTCAAAGAATCAGTAATATTAGTAGACGTCAAGAAATGCCTATGAATTATTCACTTGTTATTGAACCATTTGATGTTTGGGGCTTTGATTATATGGGACCTTTTCCTGCCTCTAATGGGTACACACATATCCTAGTTGCTGTTGATTACGTTACTAAGTGGGTAGAAGCTATTCCAACTAGTAGTGCTGATCATAACACCTCTATTAAGATGCTTAAAGAAGTTATATTTCCGAGGTTTGGAGTCCCTAGATATCTAATGACTGATGGTGGTTCACACTTTATTCATGGTGCTTTCCGTAAGATGCTTGCTAAGTATGATGTCAACCATAGAATTGCATCACCCTATCACCCATAGACTAGTGGTCAAGTTGAATTAAGTAATAGGGAGTTGAAATTAATCTTGCAAAAGACAGTTAATAGGTCTAGAAAGAATTGGTCCAAGAAACTAGATGATGCATTATGGGCCTATAGAACTGCATACAAAAATCCTATGGGTATGTCTCCATATAAGATGGTATATGGAAAAGCTTGTCACTTACCTCTTGAGCTGGAACATAAGGCATATTGGGCTATCAAAGAGCTCAATTATGATTTCAAACTTGCCGGTGAAAAGAGGCTATTTGATATTAGCTATCTCGATGAATGGAGAACCCAGGCCTACGAGAATACCAAGTTATTTAAAGAAAAGGTTAAAAGATGGCATGACAAAAGGATACAAAAGCGTGAGTTTAACGTAGGTGATTATGTTTTGCTATTCAACTCTCGTTTAAGATTTTTTACAGGAAAACTTCTCTCCAAGTGGGAAGGACCTTACATTATCAAGGAGGTCTATCGTTCCGGTGCCATAAAAATCAACAATTTCGAAGGCACAAATCCGAAGGTGGTGAATGGTCAAAGGATCAAACATTATATCTCAGGTAATCCTATAAATGTTGAAACTAATATTATTGAAACCATAACCCCGGAGGAATACATAAGGGACACTTTCCAGAACGATTCAGCCTCCGAAAAGGAAGAGGTACGTGATACGGTAAGTAAACCGACTCCAAAACAGTTCTAAAGGCAATTTTTCTCCGTTTTGGAATATTTAGAAAAATAGAAAAATAAACAGCAGTCCGGAGGAGACACGGGGCATCCTCAAGGGTAGGGGGCGCGCCTCCTGCCTCGAGGACACCCCGTGTGTCCCCTGGACTCTGTTTTCTTGTGGGTTACTCCTTTTGTTCGGGAAAAATTCATTATATATACTCCCGAAGGTTTTGACCTCTGTATCACGCAAAATTCCTCTGTTCTCATTTCGAGCTATTTTCTGTTAAGGTTTGCGAAGCCAGGCATCATGTCGTCCCCCTCCTCCAACAACGAAGGCAACGATGCTTGGCTAATGAAGATAGATCTGAAGAGGGAAGGACCCGAGGAGATCCACAAGGAAAAGAAGGTCAAGATGGAGATGGAAGATCCGGATCCGGCAGCGGGAGAAGAAGACACCTCCAAATCCCTTCCTAATCTCTTTACCTCAACTGAGCTAGAAGCTTTCAGGATGATTGAGTTAGCTCAGATCCGCAACAAGCATCTCACAAGTGAAAATCTTTTGTTGAAGGATTACATAGTTGCTCTCAAAGGTATTATCTGCAAGCAGGAAGATCTCCTACGCTCGATATATGAGGATCCCCCGTCACTATTTGCAACTCCATCATCACCAACCCCGAAGAAGGAGACATAATCATATGGGTATGGGCACTCCCCTTGGCAACTGCCAAGCTTGGGGGAGTGACCCCGGTATCGTATCACCATCACTCATATCCCTACCGTTTTACTTAGTTCGATCCTTTTGGTAGTATCTTGATCTATTAGAATAAAGTTAGCATGATCTAGTTGTGAGCTTTATCCTTTGTAATCGAGTCCGTGGGCTATATAATAAAGATTAGTGTTGAGTCAAGAGCTTGATTTCCTCACTTGGGTCATGATAAAAAGAAAGAAAACAAAAAGAGTATCAAAGAGATCATATCGATCTTATGGGAAGTAATGACCTCACATACAAGAGTATGATAAATAAAAGTTGTTGGGAGGTGACCAACATAGTTTTGGTCATCGTTGCAATTAATAGGAAGTAAAAAAAGAAGAGAGACTTCACATACAAATACACTATCTTGGACATCTTTTATGATTGTGAGCACTCATTAAAGTATGACATGCTAAAGAGTTGATGTTGGACAAGGAAGACAACATAATGGGTTATGTCTTTTTATATCCGAAATAAAGTATATTGTCACGGATCATGCAACATGTTGAGCTTGCCTTTCCCCCTAATGCTATCCAAAACTCCTCGCACTAAGTAGAGATACTACTTGTGCTTCCATATATCCTTAAACCCAGTTTTGCCATGAGAGTCCACCATACCTACCTATGGATTGAGAAAGATCCTTCCAAGCAAGTTGTCGTGTTACAAACCCGCTAAAATATGTATGATTTATTAGTGTGGGAGAAATTAGCTTTATACGAGCTTGTGATATGGAAGTAATAAAAGCGACGGACTGCATAATAAAGGTCCTTATCACAAGTGGCAATATAAAGCGAAGTTCCTCTATGCTAAGATTTTGTGCATCCAACCATAAAAACACATGACAACCTCTGCTTCCCTCTACGAAGGGCCTATCTTTTATTCTTGTCTTATAAGTGTCAAGGTGAAACCCACCTTTCCCTTTTACAGTTTATCCTTTGGCTAGCACATTGTGTTGGAAAGATCCTGACATATATATCCACTTGGATGTAAGTTTTCATGATCTATTACTGTTGACGTTACCCTTGAGGTAAAAGGTTGGGAGGCAACACTATAAGCCCCTATCTTTCTCTGTGTCCGATTAAAACTACATAAACATAAGTATTGCATGAGTGTGAGCAATTGTGAAAGACTATATGATAATTGAGTATGTAGGCCTGCTGAAAAGCTCTTCTATTGACTCTTTCCGATGTTATGATAAATTGCAATTGCTTCAATGACCGAGACTAAAGTTTGTTAGTTTCCAATGAAGTTTATGATGCATACTTGATATTGTGGATGAATTGTTACTTTAGCATGAGAATCATATGACTATATTTATATAAGTTGCTATTATGAGAATGATCATGATGCCCTCATGTACGTATTATGTTTTTATCGACACCATATCTCTAAACATGTGGACATATTTTTTGATATTGGCTTTCGCTTGAGGACAAGCTAGGTCTAAGCTTGAGGGAGTTGATACGTCCATTTTGCATCATGCTTATAAGTTGATATTTATTGCATTATGGGCTGTTCATACATGTTTTGTCATGATGCTTATGCATTTTCTCTCTTATTTTGCAAGGTTTACATGAAGAGGGAGAATGCCGGCAGCTGGAATTCTGGGCTGAAAAAGGAGCAAACTCTGGAAACCTATTCTGCACAACTCCAAAAGCCCTGAAACTCCGTAGAACATTGTTTCGGAAAATATAAAAAATATCTGGCGAAAGAAACCCACGGGAGGGGCCACCGGCTAGCCTCGAGGGTGGGGGCGCGCCCCCCTTCCCAGGGCGCGCCCCCTGTCTCGAGGGCCAGCCGACAGGCCCACGGTGCCCATCTTCTCCTATATGAAGCGTTGTAACCTGAAAAAACTCAGGGAGAGGCTTTCGGGACCAGACACCACCGTCTCGAGGTGGAACTGAGGTGGAAACCAATCTAGGGCTCCGGCAGAGCTGTTCTGCCGGGGATACTTTCCTCCGGGAGAGGGAAATCGTCACCGCCGTCATCACCAACAACTCTCCCATCTTGGGGAGGGCTATCTTCATCAACATCTTCACCAGCACCATCTCCTCTCAAACCCCAGTTCATCTCTTGTATCCAATCTTTGTATCCAAACCTCAGATTGGTACCTGTGGGTTGCTAGTAGTGTTGATTACTCCTTGTAGTTGATGCTAGTTGGTTTATTTGTTGGAAGATCATATGTTCAGATCCATTATGCATATTAATACCCCTCTGATCATGAACAATATTATGTCTTGTGAATAGTTACTTCTGTTCCTGAGGACATGGGAGAAGTCTTGCTATTAGTATTCATGTGAATTTGGTCTTCGTTCGATATTTTGATGAGATGTATGCTGTCTCTCCTCTAGTGGTGTCATGTGAACGTCGACTACATGACACTTCACCATTATTTGGGCCTAGAGGAAGGCATTGGGAAGTAATAAGTAGATGATGGGTTGCTAGAGTGACATAAGCTTAAACCCTAGTTTATGCGTTGCTTCGTAAGGGGCTGATTTGGATCCATATGTTTTAGGCTATGGTTAGGTTTACCTTAATACTTCTTTTGTAGTTGCGGATTCTTGCATTAGAGGTTAATCATAAGTGGGAGGCTCGTCCAAGTAAGGGCAGCACCCAAGCACCGGTCCACCCACATACCAAATTATCAAAGTACCAAACGTGAATCAGATGATCGTGATGAAATCTAGCTTGACGATAATTCCCATATGTCCTCGGGAGCGCTTTACCTTGCATAAGAGTTTATCCAGGCTTGTCCTTTGCTACACAAAGGATTGGGATACCTTGCTGCACCTTATTTACTTTTACCTTTTGTCACTTGCTACCAATTACCTTATCACAAAACTATCTGTTACCTATAATTTCAGTGCTTGCAGAAAATACCTTACTGAAAATTGCCTATCATTTCCTTCTGCTCCTCATTGGGTTCGACACTCTTACTTATCGAAAGGATTACGATAGATACCCTACACTTGTGGGTCATCAGGGCGTGCCCCCACCCTCGTGGGCACCTCGTGGCTCCCCTGACGTGGTTCTCAAGTCCCCCGTGCGTGATTTTCTCCAAAAATATCTCTCGCGAAGGTTTCATTCTGTTTGGACTCCGTTTGATATTCTTGTTCTGCAAAACTCTGAAACAGGCAAAAAAACAACAATCTGGACTGGCTTTTGGGTTAGTAGGTTAGTCCCAAAAATGATATAAAAGTGTATGACAAAGCCCATTAAACATCCAAGACATCATAAATAATAGCATGGAACAATCAAAAATTATAGATACGTTGGAGACGTATCACGAATCGTACAGAGAGTCCACGCGAGAGCCCCAATCTCAAGCCGTCTAATATGGCGAGTAGGCATAGGGGAAGTCTGGAGTTCGGCGAAGAGGTCGGGGAAGTTGGTGTGGCACCAATCTCCACCCATAGCCTCTGTAAAACAGCTGCAAACGAATTGAGCAGACACGTAGGCGAAGAAGATGTGGTTCGAATCCTCGGGGGTACCATAGAGAGGGCAAAGGCCGGAGCCAGGGCCATTGCGCTTGTGTACCTCAACCCCAGACGGGAGCCGTCCGCGGATCCATTGCCACATGAAGATCCGGATTTTTAGGGGCAGACGAATGGGCCACACCGCCTGGAGGGGGGCGGGGCGGAGGAGGGGGCAATAGCCGAGTAGAGGGACTTGGTGGAGAATTGGCCCGAGGGCTCAAGGCGCCACCCTCATCCTGGATTGCATCGACAGCCGGCTCATGGAGAGCGATGCAGTCAAGAAGCTCCTGCCAAGCGGCAGCTTCCGGAGGCCCAAATGGCCTCCGGAACGCGAGGCGCCCTAAGTCAATAAGGGCCCGTTCCACTGAGATCGTCGAGACGACAGCGATGGAGAAGAGGTCGGGGAAGCGAGCCGCGAAGGGGGTGTCTCCCGCCCAATGGTCAAACCAGAACATGGTCGCTGATCCCGATCCGACCGAAATGGATGTCCCAATGCGGAGGACGGGAAGCAGCTGGATGACTGACTGCCAGCACTGGGATCCACCAGACCATAGACAGAAGGCCAGAGGTTGGCCATGCAGGTATTTGTTCCTGATGATGTCTAACCACAACCCGTCGTGCCCTTGCGAGATGCGCCACAGCCAGCGGGAAAGGAGGGCAATATTCATGCACTTCAAGCACATGATACTGAGGCCTCCTTGCTCCCGGGGCTTGCATATGTCGGGCCAACTAACCATATGATATTTCTGTTTGTTATTGTCCCCAGTCCAATAGAAGCGGGATTGGATCTTGGCGATCTCATGGTGGAGGGTCTCGTGAAGGCTGTAGAAGCTCATGAGGAACAAGAGGAGACTGGAGAGTGAGGAGTTGATGAGAATTGTCCGGGCCGCCTTCGACAGCCACCAACCCTGCCAAGGCTCGATGCGCGTTTGCAACTTGGCCACAGCCGGACGCAAGTCAGCAACGGTAAGCCGCGAGTCGCTAATGGGCGTCCCCGGGTAGGAAGTGGGGAAGGAGCCCAGGCGGCAATTCAGGCGGTTGGCAATGTCGAGGGCCTCAGCAGGGGAGTAGCCCATCACCATCACATCACTCTTGTCGAAGTTGATCTTGAGGCCAGACATTTGTTGGAAGCAGAGGAGGAGGAATTTAAGGTTAGCGATGTCCGCATCAGAGCCATCGACCATGATGATGGTGTCATCGGCGTACTGAAGCAGGGATATGCCGGCGCCACCGACCAAGTGGGGGTGATCCCACGAATATGGCCCGCAACCTTAGCCTTGTCCAGGATGGCTGCAAGTGCGTCCGCCACCATATTGAACTGGAACGGGGAGAAAGGATCGCCTTGCCTCACCCCACAGAAAGTGGGGAAGTAAGGGCCAATCTCCCCATTGATGTTCACGGCAGTGCGACCACAAGAGACCATCTGCATAACCCTAGTAATCCAACGGTCATTGAAGCCTTTCCGGAGTAGAACTTCCCGAAGGAAGGGCTGGCTAACAGTGTCATAGGCCTTATGGAAATCGATCTTCAGAAAGACTGCCTTGAGGTGTTTGGAGCGGACCTCATGGAGGACTTCGTGAAGGACTAGCACCCCATCCAGAATATATCGGCCATGGATGAAGGCTGATTGGTTGGGGTGGGTAATATGGTCAGCGAGCAGGGTCACCCTATTGGCGTACCCTTTTGCCAGAATCCGGAAGATCACATTTATCACCGTGATCGGGCGGAACTGACGGATGTCAGACGCCCCAGGAACCTTGGGGATAAGCGAAATTGTCCCGTAGTTGAGGTGCCCGAGATCAATCGACCCAACGTAGAACTCGTCGAAGATAGCCATGATCTCTGGTTTGATCACATTCCAGAAGGCTTGGAAGAATTGAACCGGAAGACCAGCCGGGCCTGGGGCCGAGGTAGGGTTCATGCCCTTGATGGCAGCCCAGACCTCGCCCTCGGAGAAGGGGGTCGTAAGGGCCGCGTTCTCCGCCTCGGTGACAAGCTGGCGACCGGACCAACAGTCCAGGGCCACAGATAAGCCGCTCCGAGGAGCGGCTGCGAACAAAGCTCTATAGAACCCGTCCACGTGGGACCTAATGTCCTGCGGGGACTGCAGGAGAGTCGGGCCGTCCCAGAGTAGGGGGTGGTGTTGCGCCTACGATGGCCATTCGCTATGGCGTGGAAATAAGCTGTATTTGCATCGCCTTTCAAAATCCATTTATGAGCACCACGCAAACGCCAGTAGGCCTCTTCATCGGAGTAGATGATAGAGAGCTGGTCTTCCAAGTCGTAGCGGGAAAGCCACTCCTCTAGGGAGAGGCCGGTGGCGTCGGTGCGCAGGTCCAAGGCCTGGATAGCCGACAACAGGACCTTCTAACGCTCGCGAAGGTCGCGCCCCAGGTTGGCTCCCCACCCCTTCATGAACTGTCGGCCTCGCTTGGCACACAAATGCCACGAGTCGACGGCGGAGGGGGGCGAGACATAGTCTGCGGATGGGCACGAGCCTCCAGCCAATGAGCACCAACCGCCTCAATGAAGCCGGCTTGAGACAACCAGAATGTCTCAAACCGAAATCGGGGAGGGATCGAAGGGCGTTCGTCAGCAGAAGACAGCAGGAGGGGGACGTGGTCGGAACCGATCTGAGTGATGGCCCGGAGGGAGGCAAGAGAGCACCGGAGGTCCCATTCCGGCGAAACTAGAACCCGGTCCAGGACGGACTGGGTTGGAGCAACTTGACGGTTAGTCCAGGTGAACCTGGCACCAACCCTATCAATTTCACGGAGGCCAAGATCAGCAATGCAGTCATTGAACATTTGCATATGTGCAAAGTTGACGTGCGAATTACTCTTGTCCTCCGCGAACCGCATGAGGTTAAAATCGCCCCCAACAACCACCGGGAGCGAGGCAGCCGAGACCTTTCGATGGAGCTCCTCGAGGAAGGAGGCGGATCGGTTGTGGTCGGCGGGGCCGTAGACGATAATAAACTCCCACTTGAAGTTGAGGGAGCGTCCAAAAAGCTCCATGCTAACAAAGAACCGGCCCCGGTCCATACTGCCCACCTCGAAGGTGGCATCCTTCACGCCTAACAGGATGCTACGGGAATGTCCCGCGCTCCCACTAGAAGGGAGCCAGTGCCAGGCGAAGAGGTGGGGGCTAAGACGGTCGAGCTCCGGGAGGGAGAATTCCATGTGCATGGTTTCTTGGATGGCGACAATGTCAATGTGTTCATCACGCATGTACTCTATGAGTTGGCGGCGGCAGCCATCATGGCCCAAACCGCGGATGTTCCAGAAGAGGGCACGCATCAAGCAACCATTGAGGGGCTATTTGACCCCAGGAAACGGGATGCGCTTTGGGCACAGAGAGCGGCGGTCCGAGAACGGGTGCGTCCCCGAAGCTTGGCCGCGGTCAGGGGGGGATACCACCGGCCCTCCGAGGAGGGGGTGGGATAGCATCCCCCGATACGGTCGACGGGGCGCGAGGCGAGAGCAGGGCTGCTCTAGCCTCCGCAAGCCTACCGTCGAGGATCTCGTGGGCCCTAATAGCCTCGATTTGGACTAAGGGGGGCAACCTCCCCCTGAAGATGATTGTGGAGTCAGTCACGATTTTTGCAAGGTGACCAAGCGGAACCGACTCGAGAGCAGAGAAGGAACAAGTAGATGCCAAAGGGGGGACTAAAGGTGTACCTGGCTCCAAGTTTCGCGCCGCTGCGCGGAGCTCCGCCCGCTCGTGGATGGGCAGCGCCGGGCTACCCTCAGGGCGCGCCGCGTCAAGCCGAGCGCTCCGGCGGGAGGCAGTCACCGGAGAGGAGGCCGGCCGGCCGCGACGAGAGTAGGTCGCGGCACGTGGAGGGGAGGCTGGGCAGCCAAGGGGGTGGTTACCCGAGTCTCCCCGTCCGTGCCGGGGTTTGCCGCGGGGGGGAGCAAGAGAATCGGCCCCACACCACAGAAGAGCGTCAGAGTCGGAGTCGGCGTCGGGGATGGCAGAGGAGGAGCAGGGTCGTCGACAAGATCACCCCGGTCGGCAAGAGGACCCGGGGGCGGAGGGGGCCGCGACCTGAGGTGGCAAGACGGCTATGGAGGGAACCGCGTGAAGGAAATATGCCCTAGAGGCAATAATAAAGTTGTTATTTATATTTCCTTATATCATGATAAATGTTTATTATTCATGCTAGAATTGTATTAACCGGAAACTTAGTACATGTGTGAATACATAGACAAAACAGAGTGTCCCTAGTATGCCTCTACTAGACTAGCTCATTGATCAAAGATGGCTATGTTTCCTAGCCATAGACATGAGTTGTCATTTGATCAACGGGGTCACATCATTAGGAGAATGATGTGATGGACAAGACCCATCCGTTAGCTTAGCACTATGATCGTTTAGTTTTACTGCTATTGCTTTCTTCATGACTTATACATGTTCCTATGACTATGAGATTATGCAACTCCCGAATACCGTAGGAACACCTTGTGTGCTATCAAACGTCACAACGTAACTGGGTGATCATAAAGATGCTCTACAGGTGTCTCCAAAAGTGTTCGTGGTGTTGGCATAGATCAAGACTAGGATTTGTCACTCCGAGTGTCGGAGAGATATCTCTAGGCCCTCTCGGTAATGCACATCATAATAAGCCTTGCAAGCATTGCAGCTAATGAGTTAGTTGCGGGATGATGTATTACGGAACGAGTAAAGAGACTTGCCGGTAACGAGATTGAACTAGGTATTGAGATACCGACGATCGAATCTCGGGCAAGTAACATACCGATGACAAAGGGAACAACGTATTTTGTTATGCGGTTTGACCGATAAAGATCTTCGTAGAATATGTGGGAGCCAATATGAGCATCCAGGTTCCGCTATTGGTTATTGACCGGAGACGTGTCTCGGTCATGTCTACATGGTTCTCGAACCCGTAGGGTCCGCACGCTTAAGGTTTCGATGACAGTTTTATTATGAGTTTATGAGTTTTGATGTACCGAAGGAGTTCGGAGTCCCGAATGAGATCGGGGACATGACGAGGAGTCTCGAAATGGTCGAGACGTAAAAATCGATATATTGGACGACTATATTCGGACATCGGAAAGGTTCTGAGTGATTCGGGTATTTTCGGAGTACCGGGGAGTTACGGGAATAGAGGAGAGAGGCCAAAAGGAAGGAGGCGCGCGCCCCCCTTCTGGTCCGAATTGGACAAGGGGTGCAGCCCACTTTTCCTTCTCCCTCTCCCCCTCTTTCCTTCTCTCCTACTCCGGAAAGGAAAGGGGCTTCCTATTAGGACTTGAGAGTCCTAGTAGGACTCCCCACACTTGGCGCGCCCCCTCTAGGGCCGGCCTCTCCCTCCCTCCTTTATATACGGGGGCAGGGGTCACCTCTAGACACAACAATTGATCTCTTGATCTCTTAGCCGTGTGCGGTGCCCCCCTCCACCATAGTTCTCCTCGATAATATTGTAGCGGTGCTTAGGCGAAGCCCTGCAACAGTAGAACACCAAGATCGTCACCACGCCGTCGTGCTGACGGAACTCTCCCACAACGTTCGGCTGGATCGGAGTTCGAGGGACGTCATCGAGCTGAACGTGTGCTAGAACTCGGAGGTGTCGTAGTTTCGGTGCTTGATCGGTCGGGCCGTGAAGACGTATGACTACATCAACCGCGTTGTTTTAACGCTTCCGCTTTCGGTCTACGAGGGTACGTAGACTCACTCTCCCCTCTCGTTGCTATGCATCTGGTAGATAGATCTTGCGTGATCGTAGGAAAATTTTAAAATACTACGTTCCCCAACAGTGGCATCATGAGCCAGGTCTATGCATAGATGATATGCACGAGTAGAACACAAGTGAGTTGTGGACGATACTAGTCATACTTCTTACCAGCATGTCATACTTTGCTTCGGCGGTATTGTGAGATGAAGCGGCCCGGACCGACATTACGCTTACGCTTACGCGAGACTGGTTTCACCGTTATGAGCACTCGTTGCTTAAAGGTGACTGGCGGGTGTCTGTCTCTCTCACTTTAGCTGAATCAAGTGTGACTACGCCCGGTCCTTGTGAAGGTTAAAACAGCACATACTTGACGAAACATCGTTGTGGTTTTTGTATGCGTAGGTAAGAACGGTTCTTGCTAAGCCCGTAGCAGCCACGTAAAACTTGCAACAACAAAGTAGAGGACGTCTAACTTGTTTTTGCAGGGCATGTTGTGATGTGATATGGTCAAGACATGATGAAATATACAGTTTTGTATGAGATGATCATGTTTTGTAAAGTTATCGGCAACTGGCAGGAGCCATATGGTTGTTGCTTTATTTTATGAAATGCAATCACCATGTAATTGCTTTACTTTATCACTAAGCGGTAGCGATAGTCGTAGAAGCAATAGTTGGCGAGACGACAAAGATGCTATGATGGAGATCAAGGTGTCGCGCCGGTGACGAAGGTGATCATGACGGTGCTTTGGAGATGGAGATCAAAAGCACAAGATGATGATGGCCATATCATGTCACATATTTTGATTTGCATGTGATGTTTATCTTATTATGCTTCTTATTTTGCTTAGAACGACGGTAGCATTATAAGATGATCCCTTACTAAATTTCAAGGTATAAGTGTTCTCCCTGAGTATGCACCGTTGCGAAAGTTCTTCGTGCTGAGACACCACGTGATGATCGGGTGCGATAGGCTCTACGTTCAAATACAATGGGTGTAAGACAGTTTTGCACACGCAGAATACTCGGGTTAAACTTGACGAGCCTGGCATATGCAGATATGGCCTCGGAACACTGGAGATCGAAAGGTCGAGCGTGAATCATATAGTAGATATGATCAACATAAGATGTTCACCATTGAAACTACTCCATCTCACGTGATGATCGGACATGGTTTAGTTGATTTGGATCACATGATCATTTAGATGACTAGAGGGATGTCTATCTAAGTGGGAGTTCTTATGTAATATGATTAAATTGAACTTTAATTTATCATGAACTTAGTCCTGGTAGTATTAGCATATCTATGTTGTAGATCAATAGCTCGCGATGTTGCTCCACGTTTATTTTTATATGTTCCTAGAGAAAACTAAGTTGAAAGATGTTAGTAGCAATGATGCGGACTAGGTCCGTGATCTGAGGATTATCCTCATTGCTGCACAGAAGTATTATGTCCTTGATGCACCGCTAGGTGACAGACCTATTGCAGGAGCAGATACAAACGTTATGAACGTTTTCACAAAAGCTCGATATGATGACTACTTGATAGTTTAGTGCACCATGCTTTACGGCTTATAACCGGGACTTCAAAAACGTTTTGAACGCCACGGAGCATATAAGATGTTCCAAGAGTTTAAATTAGTATTTCATACTCATGCCCGTGTCGAGAGGTATAAGACCTCTAACAGTACTTTGCCTACAAGATGGAGGAGAATAGCTCAACCAGTGAGCATGTGCTCAGATTGTCTGGGTACTACAATTACTTGAACCAAGTGGGAGTTAATCTTCCAGATAAGATAGTAATTGACAAAGTTCTCTAGTCACTATCACCAAGTTAGTAGAACTTCGTGATGAACTATAATATGCAAGGGATGACGAAGGTAATTCCCGAGCTCTTCGCGATGCTGAAATCGGCAAAGGTAGAAATCAAGAAAGAGCATCAAGTGTTGATGAGACCACTTGTTTCAAGTAAAGGGAAAAAGGGATAGAAGGGGAAATTCAAGAAGAATGACAAGCAAGTTGTCACTCCCATGAAGAAACCCAAAGCTAAACTCAAGCCTGAAACTAAGTGCTTCTACTGCAAAGGAAATGGTAACTAGAAGTGGAATTGCCCTAGATATTTGGCGGATAAGAAGGATGGCAAAGTGAACAAAGATATATTTGATATACAGATTATTGATGTGTATTTTACTAGTGTTCATAGCAACCCCTCGGTATTTGATACTGGTTCAGTTGCTAAAGAGTAGTAACTCGAAATGGGAGTTGCATAATGAACATAAACTAGTTAAAGGATGAAGTGACGATGTGTATTGGAAGTAGTTCCAAGATTGATATGATCATCATCGCACACTCCCTATACTTTCGGGATTAGTGTTGAACCTAAATAAGTGTTATTTGGTGTTTGTGTTGAGCATGAATATGATTTAATCATGTTTATTGCAATACGGTTATTCATGTAAGTTAGAGAATAATTGTTGTTCTGTTTACATGAATAAAACCTTCTATGGTCATACACCCAATGAAAATGGTTTGTTGGATCTCGATCGTGTGATACACATATTCATAATATTGAAGCCAAAAGATGCAAGGTTAATAATGATAGTGCAACTTATTTGTGGCACTGCCATTTAGGTCATATTGGTGTAAAGCACATGAAGAAACTCCATAGCGATGGACTTTTGGAATCACTTGATTATGAATCACTTGGTGCTTGCGAACCATGCCTCATGGGCAAGATGACTAAAACTCCGTTCTCCGGAACTGTGGAGCAAGCAATAGAGTTGTTGGAAATCATACATACTGATGTATGCGGACCAATGAGTGTTGAAGCTCTTGGCAGGTATCGTTATTTTCTGACCTTCACTGATGATTTGAGCAGATATGGGTATATCTACTTAATGAAGCACAAGTCTGAAACATTTGAAAAGTTCAAAGAATTTCAGAGTGAAGTGGAGAATCATCGTAACAAGAAAATAAGAGTTTCTACGATATGATCGTAGAGGTAAAATATTTGAGTTAGCGAGTTTGGCCTTCAGTAAAAACAATGTGAAATAGTTTCACTACTCACGCCACCTGGAACACCACAGTGTAATGGTGTGTCCGAACGTCATAACCGTACTTTATTAGATATGGTGCGATCGATGATGTCTCTTACCGATCTACCACTATCGCTTTTGGGGTTATGCACTAGAGACAGCTACATTCACGTTAAATAGGGCACCATCTAAATCCGTGGAGATGACACCGTATGAACTGTGGTTTGATGAGAAACCTAAGCTGTCATTTCTTTAAGTCTGGGACTACGATGCTTATGTGAAAAAGTTTAAACATGATAGGAGAAGTAAATCTTCATAGGATACCCAAAAGAAACTGTTGGGTACACCTTCTATCACAGATTCGAAGGCAAGGTCTTTGTTGCTAAGAGTGGATCCTTTCTCGAGAAGGAGTTTCTCTCGAAAGAAGTGAGTGGGAGGAAAGTGAAACTTGATGAGGTAATTGTACCTTCTCCCGAATTGGATAGTAGTACATCACAGAAACTGGTTCCAGTGATTCCTACACCAATTAGTGAGGAAGCTAATGATGATGATCATGAAACTTCGGATCAAGTTACTGCTGAACTTCGTAGATCAACCAGAGTACGTTCCGCACCAGAGTGGTATGGCAACCCGGTTCTGGAAGTCATGTTACTGGACCATGATGAACCTACGAACTATGAGGAAGCGATGATGATCCCAGATTCCGCAAAATGGCTTGAGACCATGAAATCTGAGATGGAATCCATGTATGAGAACAAAGTGTGGACTTTGGTTGACTTGCCCGATGGTCGGCAAGCCATCGAAAATAAATGGATCTTCAGGAGGAAGACTGACGCTGACAGTAATCTTACTGTTTACAAAGCTCGACTTGTTGCGAAAGGTTTTCGACAAGTTCAAGGAGTTGACTACGATGAGACTTTCTCACCCGTAGCGATGCTTAAGTCTGTCCGAATCATGTTAGCAATTGCCGCATTTTATGAAATCTGGCAAATGGATAACAAAACTGCATACTTTAATGGATTTATTAAAGAAGAATTTTATATGATGCAACCAGAAGGTTTTTTCAATCCTAAAGGTGCTAACAAAATGTGCAAGCTCCAGCGATCCATCTATGGACTGGTGCAAGCATCTCGGAGTTGGAATATACGGTTTGATGAGGTGATCAAAGCATATGGTTTTATACAGACTTTTGGAGAAGCATGTATTTACAAGAAAGTGAGTGGGAGCACTACAACCTTTCTGATAAGTATATTTGAACGACATATTGTCGATCGGAAATGATGTCGAATTTTCTGGAAAGCATGAAGGAGTGTTTGAAAGGAGTTTTTCAAAGAAAGACCTTGGTGAAGTTGCTTACATATTGGGCATCAAGATCTATAGAGATAGATCAAGACACTTGATAAGACTTTCGATGAGTACATACCTTGATAAGATTTTGAAGTAGTTTAAAATGGATCAGTCAAAGAAGGAGTTCTTGCCTGACTTGTAAGGTGTGAAGTTGAGTAAGACTCAAAGCCAGACCACGGCAGAAAAATATAGAGAGAATGAAAGTCATTCCCTATGCCTCAGCCATAGGTTCTATAAAGTATGCCATGATGTGTACCAAACATGTTGTGTACCTTGCCATGAGTTTGACAGGGTGGTACAATAGTGATCCAGGAGTAGATCACTGTACAGCGGTCAAAATTATCCTTAGTAACTGGATGACTAAGGAAATGTTTCTCGATTATGGAGGTGATAAAGAGTTCATCGTATAGGGTTACGCCGATGCAAGCTTTGACACTAAATCCAGATGATTCTAAGTATCAATCTGGATGCGTATTGAAAGTGGGAGCAATTAGCTAGAGTAGCTCCATGCAGAGCATTGTAGACATAGAAATTTGCGAAATACATACGGATCTGAATGTGACAGACCCGTTGACTAAACTTCTTTCACAAGCAAAACATGATCACACCTTATTACTCTTGGGTATTAATCACATAGCAATGTGAACTAGATTATTGACTCTAGTAAACCCTTTGGGTGTTGGTCACATGGCGATGTGAACTATGGGTGTTATTCACATAACGATGTGAACTATCGGTATTAAATCACATGGCGATGTGAGCTAGATTATTGACTCTAGTGCAAGTGGGAGACTGAAGGAAATATGCCCTAGAGGCAATAATAAAGTTGTTATTTATATTTCCTTATATCATGATAAATGTTTATTATTCATGCTAGAATTGTATTAACCGGAAACTTAGTACATGTGTGAATACATAGACAAAACAGAGTGTCCCTAGTATGCCTCTACTAGACTAGCTCATTGATCAAAGATGGCTATGTTTCCTAGCCATAGACATGAGTTGTCATTTGATCAACGGGGTCACATCATTAGGAGAATGATGTGATGGACAAGACCCATCCGTTAGCTTAGCACTATGATCGTTTAGTTTTACTGCTATTGCTTTCTTCATGACTTATACATGTTCCTATGACTATGAGATTATGCAACTCCCGAATACCATAGGAACACCTTGTGTGCTATCAAACATCACAACGTAACTGGGTGATCATAAAGATGCTCTACAGGTGTCTCCAAAAGTGTTCGTGGTGTTAGCATAGATCAAGACTAGGATTTGTCACTCCGAGTGTCGGAGAGATATCTCTGGGCCCTCTCGGTAATGCACATCATAATAAGCCTTGTAAGCATTGCAGCTAATGAGTTAGTTGCGGGATGATGTATTACGGAACGAGTAAAGAGACTTGCCGGTAACGAGATTGAACTAGGTATTGAGATACCGACGATCGAATCTCGGGCAAGTAACATACCAATGACAAAGGGAACAACGTATTTTGTTATGCGGTTTGACCGATAAAGATCTTCGTAGAATATGTGGGAGCCAATATGAGCATCCAGGTTCCGCTATTGGTTATTGACCGGAGACGTGTCTCGGTCATGTCTACATGGTTCTCGAACCCGTAGGGTCCGCACGCTTAAGGTTTCGATGACAGTTTTATTATGAGTTTATGAGTTTTGATGTACCGAAGGAGTTCGGAGTCCCGGATGAGATCGGGGACATGACGAGGAGTCTCGAAATGGTCGAGACGTAAAAATCGATATATTGGACGACTATATTCGGACATCGGAAAGGTTCCGAGTGATTCGGGTATTTTCGGAGTACCGGGGAGTTACGGGAATAGAGGAGAGAGGCCAAAAGGAAGGAGGCGCACGCCCCCCTTCTGGTCCGAATTGGACAAGGGGTGCAGCCCACTTTTCCTTCTCCCTCTCCCCCTCTTTCCTTCTCTCCTACTCCGGAAAGGAAAGGGGAATCCTATTAGGACTTGGGAGTCCTAGTAGGACTCCCCACACTTGGCGCGCCCCCTCTAGGGCCGGCCTCTCCCTCCCTCCTTTATATACGGGGGCAGGGGGGCACCTCTAGACACAACAATTGATCTCTTGATCTCTTAGCCGTGTGCGGTGCCCTCCTCCACCATAGTTCTCCTCGATAATATTGTAGTGGTGCTTAGGCGAAGCCCTGCAACGGTAGAACATCAAGATCGTCACCATGCCGTCGTGCTGACGGAACTCTCCCATGACACTCGGCTGGATCGGAGTTCGAGGGACGTCATCGAGCTGAACGTGTGCTAGAACTCGGAGGTGCCGTAGTTTCGGTGCTTGATCGGTCGGGCCGTGAAGACGTACGACTACATCAACCGCGTTGTTTTAACGCTTCCGCTTTCGGTCTACGAGGGTACGTAGACTCACTCTCCCCTCTCGTTGCTATGCATCTGGTAGATAGATCTTGCGTGATTGTATGAAAATTTTAAAATACTACGTTCCCCAACACCGCGCCGGCACTCGAGCCCACCGTCAGGGGGGCGCTGGGAGCGCCCGATGGGGCGGCGGTGAAAGCAGCGTTGGGGGAGGGAGCCGGGGTGGCCACCTCCCCCCCCCAGCGACCGGCAAAGGCGGGGCCTGGACCAACGGCGCCGTTGGGGGCACCGTGTCCAGGTTTGGCCCGACGGGAGCAAGGAAGCGAGGTGACGAGGCGGGGCAGACGACCAAGCCCACGCTGGAGGTGTCGCTGGCTGCGGGGGACCCTCGAGGGGAGCCCAGGTGGGTTAGTGTTGTGTCGTGTTGTCCTCACTTGCGAATATTTCGGCAACCGTCATCGTGTGGACATCCTGCGGAGCATAGACTTCATCCATCTTGGTGAACGCTAGGTCGCCCATGTCGTGAATGCATGGTGGCCGTTGTCCATGTTGGCAAGCGATGATCGGTGCTTGGCCATGTAGCCTAGAGCTAGTTGATCATTCTTGCCCAGGAGCACTTTCAAATGATTCAACACGATTAAATACTTGCTTAATTAATTAAGTACACAAATAGTTAACGACCTATGTAATTCTCTGCATGCCTAATTAACTGTGAACCAAATCAATAATTGGAAAATATCCCTACTTCTCATTATCTGTGGGCATAAATAATTATCTAGCAAATTAATTAATTGCATTAATCACTCAACTTCCAAATTGATTCGGTGCAAAACAAATCCTATTTAAATGGACCTAATTAATTGCATACTTAATTAACTGTCTAGCTAATTAATTGCATCAATGGTTTGATTTCAAAATTGATTTAGTGCTCGATTTTTAAAATATTTTCGCATGAATGGCTCTACAAACGCCAATGATGACGAGTAATGTAGGACACATTCCCTTAACGAATTTCTTGACATTTAAATGGACCCACTTTTTTTGAGCATCAGTACAGACGCAAGCGCTCATATACACGCGCATACACTCACCCCTATGAACACACACACGCAAACCCTACCCCTATGAGCACCTCCGAGAGACTAAGCCAACATATCATCTTGAGATTTACGAAGTCACCGTAGGCACCTCGTCGTCGACAGGAACGTCTCCTCCCACTGAAAGCGCATCGCCGGAAATCCTGAAATAAATCCAGGAATAATGCGAGCACCAGGATTTGAACCCTGGTGGGTTGGGGATACCACTGTCCACCTAACCATGTCAATCACAGGTTGGTTCGCATTAAATGGACACACTTGATTTGAGAATGTAGCTTGTCTGGCTCTACAAGAAATATAATATGACCGAGTCCACGTGGCGGTCTGATGACACGCCTCCCCCCACGGCCGTCCTCGACGCCGTGATCCACACCCTGGCATTCTCAAGCACCGTGCCAGCGTTAGGCCCAACCACGACATCTTTCATGGTGTCGTGCACGACGTCCCTTCGCATCCGCGCGCCCATATGAAACTTGTGATTCTCAATTAATAATAGAGACTAGTAGAAGGCCCGTGCGTTGCTATGGGCGCATATATATTCTAATGGCTCGCCAGTAATCATGTGTAAATATACCTTCACAGTTTCCATGCACATCAACCGGTATTCTTGGCGATTATTACTGTTAAATCAACCGGTATTTCAGCTTTGTTGCCGTTATTAAACCATGATGCTTCTTTCTCTTGTTTTGTTCATCCACCCACTATGCTGGCATCCCCACCATACAAATTGAAGTGTTAACTAGGGGTTGGGGCGCGCCCATGGCACACCGCCTGAGCGGAAGCTTGGCGGTGCCAAGTAGGACACGCTCCTTCCTCTCTCCTCTTTGTGCCAATCAACATGCTTTGTTCATGATTTGATACTGGTGTGAAGAATTTGTCATTTCTAACAGAACAGAGGAGCAGCAATGGAACACATGTAGTTAGTCACATTATAGACACGATCAGTGGCAATCTTAGAGGTTAAATGCACTGACAAGATATATGCTAGTTGTTCAAATGCAACGCGTTGCAGCGTCCAAAAGCAGAGGCAAGCTTCAACACGTCATCAAGCGTACATTGATGGACTATATTCACACACGGCTTCTGTCATAGTCGATGGTGCATTTAGAGCCGACTGCACGATGAGGGCGAGGCGGCGCCTTGCCGTGCACCTTCCCTTATGACCAGTTGGTGGTGATGGTTGACCTCTTGTAAGTTCCTAGCATGATACAACAATCGCGTGCACGTTGCCTGCAAGCTTGATCGGCGATGTATCATCATCTAGGTCGATGTATTCCTGCAGGTTCTCTTTTGGGTAGTGCACCTGAAAATACTAGTAGGAGAAAGGAAGGGATTGAGAGCAATGGACAGTGGTCTGTGATAAGCAGGAAATGATTTACTTTTGAAGTTACCATCATTTAGCCTGGAACTGAGAACTCTTCAATTCGGCAGTCAATAACCGATGACAGCAAATGAGATAAACATAACCTTACAGAGGATGCTGGGCTCAAAGATAAAATGATATAGCCATGATAGTAACAAAGATAATAGATCAGATAGAACAAGAAACTTAGATACATGTCCAATAGTGTCAATATTTTATCTATTGGGGGCTTCAATATCATTTAGTTCAAGGGAACCCTCTTCTATATCCGTAATCAAACAGTAAAGTATTAAACTAAGGAATTGTAGCCAACCTTTCTGGTTTCCCAATTAGTGGGGCTTACTGGACAAAAAGAGAATAGTATAACTCCCAGTTTGATCAAAAAAGAAGTAGAAGATCAATATGTGTATTACAACAGGAGAAAACATGCATTTAGTATGACAAGGCAGCTTATGACAAACAGATACATCACTTGGCATTCCACACCCTTTTCATTTCCAATTTCAAATCCCCACCTAATATTTTCTCCGGAAAATTCCCATAAAAATTTCACCAGTTATCTTATTATTGAAGGTAAGGTGTCAGACAGATCTAATTTTCTCCTTGTATTACATTACTTCATTCCTTGCAGTTTGAGGGAATTTTTTGTATCCAATAAGAGCAAATTAATCATATACTACTGAGAAACTAAGAGTCCGTGCTATAATTAAGAACAAAACTTACTAACCTGAAAGTAGCCGCATATGGTAAAATTGTTCCGCGTCCAATGGAAAAACTAAATAATCATCTTATTAGCTATATATGGATTGGACCCAATGCCCAGAATTTAGCAGACAAAATAGTGTAATTAAACAATTGTAACTATAGTTCATATTAGTAATTTAATGCCCAGAATAAAAATTAATCAACCACCATCACGGTCCAAACCCATAATTCCATCTTCACATTTTCAATGTCAAAGCATGGACTGCGCAAACAAATCACTATTGTCTAAATTCAGCATTCATTGCACAAGAAAATTAAGAAGCACATGGAGAGATAAGAGAAGACGTACCCAGTGCATGGTCCATCTCAACCCTCAACAAAGAACCACCAAGCATACTTGAACAACCAAGAAACATGTGACCAACCGAAGTTGTGTCCACAGAAGCTAGAGGTAGGAGTCGACACCAAGATCAGTACCTGCAAAACAACACATAAAACATAGTGTCAATAGCTTGTAAATCTCGTTAATTTTGGCCTGGAAGCATCACAATGGAAGTGTCAAATAAATAATGCTTAGTAAATAAATTTGTTAACAAAGACATGTTTAGCTACATCAAACAGTACCAACAAAGGTACATGTTGCTGCTCTCGTCGGACCTCTCCTGCACCTCCGATGATGCCCCATCGTCCAGCTAGCCCGCTCCACCGCACGTACAGAACTACATCGTGTATCATTACATCAAATTTTCAAGGGAACACGGCAAGTGCGACAAATTCTGGATGAAGGTCATTTCCTATTCTAGTTAAACTTGGATGTATGGATGGATGATAGAGCCCCAATGATCATTTCTAGATTTGCATCTATTTGAAAGTAAATTACACTGGTATGATGGAATGAAATAACAGGAAGGAAATGGAACAGGTGACATGGCACATAGAGTGATCTCAGGTGCATGTTGTATAGCTTGATTGGGTTGCTGCTACCTCCAGATCCATGCTGAAGGTTCTATTTTCCAAATTGTCTCATTTCTTAGAAAAAAGAACCATATTCAAATATTTATCCAATGAATTTCTGAAATTTACAAGTTGTGACTTGAAACTCATAGCTAGATGACCCAAGTATACATAGGAAGTAAGATGTTTCGTAGATACCTAGTGGATGCGTGCATCATCATGGATGAAGTGGCTGATCTTCTCCTCAAGCTCAATGTATCCACCATCCCAAATCTCACAGCTTTAGAAGAAACTCGTGCGACAATCTCAAATGATTCCGGGGTAGACCCTCCAACCTTCAAATGAGTTCACTGTTAATGGGTGTGAAAGACCAGATAATAAACTAAAACGCCGAGGCACCATTTGTCAGTATACTGATCTACAAAGCATATAACTAAGAAATGAAAATTAATCTGACTTTATAAAGCACAAATAAAGAACTCTTGAGGTAGTACTAAATCAAATTTAATTGTTATCAACCCAGTAAGGTTTTCCATGAATTGTACACCACATACTTGTGGATCAAATTTCATTTTTACCACTATCTATAAAAAGTGAAAAACAACACCACATACTGCATTGCTGTACAATATACATGGGCTCCAGTAATCATTTATTTGCATTGCAAATAAAGAGCATCTTGCTATCGGAATAAAAGGGGGACACACTTCTATAGTAACAGGAACAAAACATAGGATTGTTCTAGAATACAAATATCAGAAGAAGTATCATTCTACCATTTAGAGAAAAAAATCAATAAGTAAAATCCCAGTACACGGAACTTACTAGGGAGGAGTCGCTTCAGATTTGTCGCTCTGACTTCTCGTCACACAACCAATAATAAAATAGGAATAGGTCTACACATACAGACAAAACATAATGATATGCCACAAAAAGTCTAACCTATCTTCTGAACAATCAAACGATCGCAAAAATAAAAATAAAAGGAGCCTCACCCCATGGTCGCGGCCGAGCAACCACTACACGGGCAGCACCTCGATCTTGCCTGTCGTCAGGTAGTTGGCCCACTCCAATGTCGCAGAACGACCAACACGATCCACAAAACCCTACAAAATCAACAAGTTCAAGGATGAGGGAAAGATAAAGCTAAGGCATACTTCCATTCTTTTAACAGTATATCAAGTGGTAGCTCGCTTAGGTAGCTATTGTTCCTGTAAAGAGCAAGCACGTGGCCAGTGAAATCTATAGTATCATCACTCAATTCATGTTTACTAGAAACAAATAACAAAGAACAAATAAGATTACTTGCAGTGCAGGAGGTAATCATTCCGTTTTTAATGGAAAATGCAAAATGGTACAGGATACTGAAAGAAAATGTTCTGTAACTCTATCGATTTTCTCAAAAGATAATAAATTATAAGTCAATCCCTACTTCTGAAAAAATGAAAAAGTACCAGTGTAATGCTGAAGATGAATGTGCTCCTGACTAACAATGAGACTTATAGTTGGTCAGCACTTGACCAACTAAGGCTCGGATAGAACTGCCATCAAAACACAGGGGGGGATGCGGCAGTCAGAATTTTGCAGCTATCTATTGTTGGATCCATTGGAGGAACAAGGAGAAACTCACTAAAAGGGGACTGACCGGGAAGCAGATTGGGCATTCATCGAGGTCAGGCCTGGGGTCGTCGGACCTCGAGGATGAGCTGGCGCAACTTCTTGAGGTCGACTTCTTGAGGTCGACATCTGGGTGCGGGTAGAGCCCCTGCGGCGCTGTGTTTTACAGGGAGAACGTGCGATTCACACCCAAATCAGCCAGGAAAATCACAGAAAGCCATGAACGTGTTCGCTCTATCTATACCCAAAAGTAACAGTTAGTTTGGATGGGAAACGAGAAAGAAGGGAATGCAGATTAACAAGCAGCCCAACATGGCTCATGTGTCGCCCAAGATCGAGCTCGAAATTACCTGACGGCTGACTTGACTCGGCGTCCCTTGGCCTACCCTCTGAACAATTCCCTGATGTGCTCCTCTCGTACCCAAGAGCAGCCTCCACCCCTGCTCCTCTCGTGGCGGCGATTGAGGTCGCCTAGAAAAACCAAAGCAAGATCACTAAATAAATTCTAAAACATATAATGTGAAGGGGGGGGCAATGGCCAACATATAGATCCCAAATGGCCCAAGCAAAAGCTGGAAGAGGACTTTCATTCATGATTAGACAAAATATAAAGACATTTTTAACCCACAAAAACTTTCCAGCTGATAAATTTACTTGATACTCTCATTTTAAGCAACATGTGAGGGATTTGTACCGCACTAATGCATCATGTGATTCTAATAATCAATGTGGCAGTTAATATTAACATCAGCAGCTTAAAAAGAGATTGATGACCAGTGAACTAAATAGCAAAGAGGATCATAACAAAGGGTCTGCTCTGACCAAAATAGATAGCACATTTTGGCAATTTGTTTTAATGACAACTCTTTGCAATCCCGTGGAGGATCGAAGTTCGTCTTTGAAGAAGAATCTAGCAAAAGCTAATATGCTTACTAATAAGACAAACAAGACGACGGTATCTTGTTAATCACAGGAATAAAACTGCCAATAGCTACAGGCATTGGAGAAAAAGGACAATCGTGTAATACATATAGTATGTACAACTAGAAAGGTAGCACAAACCCAAATATAAATCAATTAAAGTAGGCTTAGGGTGGTTGAGTTCATCACCAAAAGAAGACATAAATCCCAACTCCAGATGGATCTTCACTCACATCAACACAGTAGAGAAATAGAACAGAAAGAAGAACACTGTATAGTAGATAAGAAAAATTTGTGTATTTGTAGCACAACAAAAGAGGGCTCAGTTCTGTCATTGATCTTCAAGCCCAACACTCACATCTCATGCTGCACAACATATCCATTGCAATGTAAACGAACTGTCTTGGTTATCTCTTATCAGAGTGACCATCCGAGGAGTAGAACATCGAACATTACCGATGAATTGAACAGGCTGCAAGAGAGGTAAGGGTGAGCTCTAATTTAGTACCCACAGGCCACAACAGTCTTGATTGCTCAAGACATGCTTATTTCAGCCAGAGTCATCATCATCATCCCTCATTTTTTTACCGAAAAGGAGGTTCTACCCCCGGCCTTTGCCCATCAAGCAAATTGAGCCTGATATTCATACGTACATACATACAGGCGTGCATACATCCATCCATCAATCAGCCTTTGCCCACCAAGCAAAAGGAGGTTCTACCCCCGCCTTTGCCCACCAAGCAACATGACCCTGACATCCATACACACATATAGGCGTGCACACATCCATCCATCCATTAGCCTCAAGAAGCTACTCATACCTGGCTTCGACCGACCAAACCTCCCAGTGTGTACTGCGTACAACGCATCAGACAGCACAACATGGTTCCCAGCCCGCACCGCGACCGAATCCAAGGCACGTCGTGGGGCTTGTCCAGCACGACCATGAGCTGGGACTACAGGAGCAGCGTGACCTGGTACTCATTGTCGCAGCCTCGCATGCGAGGGCGGGGAGCCGGGAGAGGTCACACCCACCACGCGGTCCCTAAAGACCTCGTTGGCACACCCGACACCGTGGCGGCTGCCCGAGCCCGGGCCTCCATGCCAGCGGCGGCGCGGCGCGGTTGGGTGCCCTGGCCCCGTGAAATGGAGGGATCCGAGGGCCGAGCCTCCACATGGCCCCTGTCCCGACAACGGGCACCTCGCGCTCCTGTGCGCTCCTGATATTGAAGTCGAGTAGATCGGGGGAGATGACGCTGGATGATAGGTGGAGCTTGGGACGGGAGGTGAAGCACGAGCGCCGATGAGGGTGGCGATGGCGGCGGCGGCGGGAACCCTAACTAGGAGGAGAGAACAAAAGAATTGCGGGGAGCGAGAGGTGCAAGCGGTGCGAGCATTTTGTTTCTGTCTTCCCTCGACACAGTAAAACGCTACAGTAAAACTTGCGAACGTGGCACTCGTGAGCGGGCGCCGTTGATGCGTAGTTGATGCGTAGCTTATATGCTTTAATTGGGGAATTGTGACACCCTGCTTCTACTCTCTCCCTCCCTCCCTCTTCCTTCCTCCCTTTCCCCCTTCTCTTTTATGGCCTGCATAGGACATTTAGCAAGGCATTGGGTCTAACATATGATAGTGCTACAAATAAAAACATAAAATATGTACTTGGAAGGATCATGCTCAGAACCTGAAATGAAGGTTATCACTCTTTGTCATGTTAAGGAAAATGCATCAGACTGTATTTGAGGCAAATTAATGTTGGATTGATCTTTCAATAATTTGAATTTGGTGGTAGACTAAGTACATTATTGAGCTTCTATTATAAGTGACAACCGGCCTTAAAATAACATTGTGGTATTCACTCGAGAATCTAGAATCGCCCATCAACAATCTCCTCGTTACTTGCGAGTACAATATCACATAATATTGAGCAGTCCACAAAATGAAGACATGTTCATCTACCACAGTCTATGTCAAAATAAGAATAGTCATTGTCCTTACTGAAAAAATATTAGTATTTCTAAAAACCAGAATAAACTGTAACACAGAGGAACATAAATCAACATAATTTTGAATTGCATCTAAGGTGAGCAGTGGGCACCACATCGGCAGCTTTATCTTCACCAATCTGCAACAGATATATGCACATGAGGCCCTAAAATTAAATCAAAAATAGAATGTATAATGAATTCCAAACAAAAAGAAATCCCTGGGCTTGCTCGTTGAGTAAAGCAGAAAGTCACATTAGTCGGCATACACACCCCAGAACACCTTGCACATCCCCGCGCTTGGGCGGACTGTAGCCTGCACGGCTGCACCATGCCGTGGAGGTTGAGTCGGTCGAAGATGAAGCGTGGCCTAGCATGTCGACGCAGCACCAAAAAATAGGTCCACAGGAACGACACACCTACGCACCCCTGTGAGGAAGTTTGGCCATGCGCGCGTGGAGTAATAGCGTTGTGCGGGCGCCAAGGAGGTCCAGCGAGGGAGGCAGGGTTCTGTGAGGAGAGCGCCGACGAGGGTGCCGTTGAATGTCTGTTGCCACCGGCATTCAACTTGTCTAGAATGCATGGCTAGTAAACGAGCACGACATCGACGGAGTCGGCTGCTGCAGCATGGAGGAACACATTGGTGAGCAAAATCGGAGTGGGACACAATATGTACGTGACGATAGTGGCATACATATCTACTCCCTCTGTACCGAAATACATGTCGCTGGAGTAGCTTTTAGCTACTCCAGCGACATGTATTTCGATACAAAGGGAGTATTATATTACGCTTCTTCTTCTTCCCCTCCTCCCCAATAGCAATATCAATCGAATAAACATTCGAAGGAACAGAAAAATGGAGAAGTCTAGGGTGTTCTTATTTTTTATTTTTTGCAAATAGATAACATATATAACCAACACCCCATGTGTTATCCATCAACATTGTTTATACTCCCTCCGTCCGGAAATACTTGTCATCAAAACGAATAAAATATGATGTATCTAGATGTATTTTAATTCTAGATACATCCCTTTTTGTCCATTTTGATGACAAGTATTTTCGGACGGAGGGAGTAGTAAGCAATGCATAGTTTCCAGTTTAACATGAATGATCAGACAAATAACTGACATAATCATAAAGATATTGCTCAAACTCATCGAGTGTAATGATGGAAGCTCAAGAACATCTGCAAAGGTAAAAACGAACATGCCGGGTTAAAAAAGGGATATGCTCTATCACTTTGAAAAGAAGAAATCTTGAATTTAATAATTACAAACCCTGCACACAATTGTAGAAAGCAAACACATCTAGAAGACCACATGTATATTAGTAGTAGAATAAATAGCATTTCTTGCAGGCAAAAGCAATGAAATAAGTTGATATTTTTATTCACTTCAGTGCAAATGCGTCCTTTGTGTGTGCTTGTGGGTGGTGAGATGCACCAACCTATTCAGCATGTTCGAGAGAAGTGGGACTGTCAGGCCCAAGATGCGATTCTATCCCAATCACGTGACACTTACGTGATTGGGGCACAACTGCATTTTGAGCGCTTAGCAAGATGGATATCATTACATCGTACCATTACATACATACATGGGGATACAACAATACATACAAGTCACATGAATACAACAACATCAATACAAGGCATCCGACTACGGATGCAAACATGAAAAGCACAACGACATCCATCTACTATCACAGGCTGCCAACCCGGAACCTAAGCCAAGACTGAAGAAGAAGAACAAAGAAATCCAACACAACGATCATCGCTCTCACGTCAAGACATCGGAAATCTGCACCTGCAACTGTGTTGTAGTAACTGTGAGCCACGAGGACTCAGCAATCCCATAACCATGGGTAACAAGACTAGCAAAGATTAATGGGTAGGAAGAGGTAAAGTGGTGAGGTTGTAGCAGCGGCTAAGCATAATATGGTGGCTAACTTACGAGTACAAGAATAAGATGAGCATCTACGCAAATGGTCGCAAACTAGTAGTGATCGCTAAAGATCCTGAACTACCTACGAGTCAAACATAACCCCACCGTGTTCTCTTCTCAAAGTGAAAAGAGACAGTCACGGTTACTCACGCGGTTGTGTGTTTTACTTCGGATCCTCTGTCAAGTTTTCTACAACCGGACATTAACAAATTCCAATCTGCCACATAACCGCGGGCACGGCTTTCGAAAGATCATAACCCTGCAGGGGTGTCCCAACTTAGCCCATCACAAGCTCTCACGATCAGCAGAACTAATAATAATATCACCCCTTATCTTAGGGAAGGCCCGATCAGCCTCGGAGTTCCCGGTGCACAAGACATTTCGACAATGGTAAAACAAGTCCAGCAAGACCTCCTGGTGTGTCGACACCCTGATAGTAGCCGCGCGTATCTCGTCTCAGGCCACGACCGGATGGGCGATGCTACAGGTAAAACCAGCCCTCGGGTTTCCCCAAGGTGGCCATGCAGGCTCCCCGTTTGGGACCAACACCATCAGCACTGGCCCCCCTGCTATGTAGAAAGAATCCTCGGGTAGCGCTAACTCCCTATGCAATTAATTAATTAAAGTTTTTTATTATGTTGCAAAATAAAACCAATGTTGGGCCTTGCTGGAGAAGTTTTATTCAAAGACGAACTGTCAAGGGGTCCCCATATACCCAACCGTGTAAGGAACGCAAAATCAAGGAACATAATGCTAGCTTATCGGCTCCTAAGGCGGCATGAGTGGAACAAAACACCGAGCAAAAGGCCAAGCTTTCCACCCATTGCCAAGTATATAGGTGTGTTAATAATAATAATAGATATTGTGATATTCCCAAAACATCAAGTTCCAACATGGAACAATCTTCATCTTCTCCTACAACTAACAACGCTATAAGAGGGGTTGAGCAAGCGGGTAACATAGCCAAACAACGGTTTTGCTGGGAAGGTGTCAAAGGTTAGAGGTTTCATGGCAACAAGGAGAGGGGCTGACAATAATGATGGGTAGCTGATACGTCCCAAACGTATCTACTTTTCCAAACACTTTTGATATTGTTTTGACCTCATTCTTGCATGATTTGGACTAAACTAACCCGGACTGACGCTGTTTTCAGCAGAGCTGCCTGTATGGTTTATTTGTGTGCAGGAAAACGGATTTTTAAGCATCTCAGAAAAATCCACGAAAAATCACGAAAAATCCACGCACCCGAGGAAACCAAATGCCAGAAGTGGGGCCAGAGGGGGGCCAGGGGGTGCCCAGGCGCCCTGTGGGCGCCCCCCCCCCCCCTGGGCCGCGCCGGGGGGGCGCCTGGGTGGGGCCCACACCCCCTGGTGCCCTACTTTAGCCCGTATTTTTCCTCCCGGCGCAGAAACCCCAAATCGGAAGTCCTTTCGCTGTTTTTCGTCGCGGAGCCGCCGCCACCCTCTGTTCTTCTTCAGGAGGGCTAATCTGGAGGCTGATTTGGCCTCCGGAGAGGGGAGATCGTCGCCATCGTCATCATCATCACCACTCCATCATCCCTCCATGACTTCCCCCTTCATGTGTGAGTAATTCCCTTGCTGTAGGCGAAGGGGATGGTAGGGATTGGATGAGTTAGATCATGTAATAGTTCGTCAGATTGTTGGGGGCATGTTGCCTATCATCTAGTATGGTGTTTATCATCTTTGCTACAACTTGTTATTCTTAATGCTTGAAACTTAGGGCCCGAGTGCCATGATTTTAGATCTGAACCATATGTGTTTGCATGAATATATTTGAGTTCTTGATCCTATCTATGAGTTGTATGCACCTGTTATGGTTCGGAACCGGCGATCCCAAAAGTGACAGCTTGGGACACCAAAGGGGATGGTCCGTAGTTTGAGGATTACATGTATCCATTGAGTTCATTGCTTTGTTCCGGTGCTCTTTGACAGGAGCACCTTAATATCCATTAGTTCCTTTTGGCCCCGTTCGTAGCGGGATGGTAGGACAAAAGATGTTGTGCAAGTTCTTATTGCAAGCACGTACAACTACATACGGGATACATGCCTAATGTTTGATATTTGCCCAGATGATCATTAATTTTCCATGTGCCGTGCCCCAAGTTAGAATCTATCTCATCCATGCAGCGCCCAACCATCCATCTCCCTAGCCTACAGTATTTTAAACCTTGCTTGTTACTAGTCGCTACTTTTGCTATTTACTACTGCTATCTACTTTTACTGTTTACTTTTACTATCACTATCGTCACTATCATATCACTGTTACCACTTATCTTTTGTTGCAAGTTAGTATATTTCAGGTGCGGTTGAATTGACAACTCAACTGTTAAAGCTTATAAATACTCTTTGGCTCCCCGTGTGTCGAATCAATAAATTGGGTTATTCTTACCCGCGAAGACTATCTCGATCCCTTACGGTTGAGAGTTATCAAGTACCGTTTTCTGGCGCCGTTGTCGGGGAGCATAGCAATATTTACAAGTCTACCTGAGGTATCCTACCTGCTGCACTTTATTCACTATGGGTAAGAAAGGAGACCCCAAGGTTCCGATCTTACGATCCACTACAAGAAGAGGTACTGCTCTGAGCACTAGTGCTACTCTTGATTCACCTTCTGTTATGAGTAAGTTTGCCTCACCACCACCACATGATGCTCCTACTAAATCTGTTACTATGTATGATACTCTTGATGATGCTTCTACTACTTTTGATGATGATATTAGTTCGCTTGGTTATGCTCTTGAGAAACAAATTACTGCTGCTGCTGAAAAATATGGAATTGAACTTCCTGTTACTCGCTACCCTATTGGTGAAACTTATGATTATCCTGATTTGAGTAAACTCCAGGAGAGGCTCCTTGATGATGATTACTATATCCTTGATGAAGATTTATGCAGGGAACTGACAGAGTTTGCCGGCTCTGACCCTGAAACTATTAAGAAAATATTTGAAAAACACTCTTTGAAGAACAAAACCGTTCCTAATCCTGAGTTTGCTACATCTCCTATATGCATTGATGATCCTGATTTTGATTTCTCTGTTGATCTTTCACTTATACCTATGGTTGAAGCTGACCCCTTTTATGGCAGAGAAAATGATGATGCTATTGCACACCTAACTAAACTTGGTGAGCTAGGTAGCCTGTTTACCACAGATGAGAAGATACGCTACTTTTATGTGACCAAGCTTCTTCCTTTCTCCTTGAAGGAAGGTGCTAAAGCATGGTATGATTCACTCCCATGCGGTTCTATTAAGAGTCCTCAGGACTTAGCTCACTCTTTTGTTGATAAGTACTTTCCTGCTCATATGCAACATGCTGCTTTACAAAGAATTTATAATTTTAAACAGTTGCAGGATGAGTCCCTCCCTAAAGCTTGGGGGAGGTACTGCGGTTTGATTCAGGCCAGACCGGAACATGGAGTTCCTAAGAATGAATTAATTGATATATTCTATGCTGGTCTAACTGATGAATCTAGGTCCTATTTGGACAGTTGTGCTGGTTGTGTTTTCAGGAAAAGAACACCGGACGATGCGGAAGATCTAATGGGCAGGATTGCCAAAAACCATGAAGATTGGTCCGTCCCTGAACCACCTCCACCAACAAAGAAGAGGGGCATGTTTGTTCTAAGCCCCGAGGATATGCGAGAAGCAAAGAAGTCTATTAAAGAGAAAGGTATTAAAGCTGAAGATGTGAAGAATCTATCCCCTATTGAGAAGCTGTGTGAACCTACCACTCACCCTCCTATGGTAGAGGTACACTCTCTTTTAGATTTCAACGCAAGTGACATCCCTCATGGTAAGCCTCCTGATCAATGTTTAGATGAGTTTGATAATTTTATTATGAAACAGAATCATTTTAATGAGAGGATAGAAAGTCAGTTGCATGATAATTCCCTTGCTATCAAAAAGTTGCTTGGTGTTTTAGATAGAACAGTTAATGATGTTCAGTGTCTTGTGAAGCATTTTCATATGGTTCAAACACAGCTCGAGCAAATTTCTAACGTGCAAAGAGATTTGCTTGCTAACAATGCCAAACAAGATAAATTGCAGGCTTTTGGGATTAAGACCCGAGGGGGGACTAGTACTCAAGATCCTCTTTACCCAGAGGGACATCCGAAGAGAATCGAGCAAGATTCTCAATTGCAGGAAGAAGAAATTGTTGTCTCTCCAAATAAGAAGAAGAAACATAAAGAGACTGACAATTCTAATGATCCTATTGCAGATGAAGAGCCAGCTATTGATCCCAACAGTGTATCTATCTCCGATGCTGAGACTGAAGACGGTGCTGAACCTGAAGGTAATGATAATGAGAAGAATGATCCGCCTGAAGTTCGAGAAGAAGAAGCACCTGACAAACGTATGAGGTACACTAAAGAAGACTTCATCGCAAGAAAACATGGGAAGGAGAAAGAACCATGGGTACAGAAACCCATGCCCTTTCCAGGTAAGTCCATCAAATCTAAAGAAGAAGAGCATTACAATAAGTTTTGTGAATGGATTAAACCTCTTTTTCTTCAAATTCCTTTGACTGATGCTATTAAGTTGCTTCCTTATTCAAAATATATGAAAGATATTGTCACTAACAAAAGAAAAGTCCATAATGATGCAATATCTACTATGCTTGCTAACTATTCTTTCAGTGGAAAGATTCCTGAGAAGCTCGGTGATCCAGGTATACCCACCATCCCTTGCTCCATAAAGAATAATTATGTCAAAACTGCTTTATGTGATCTTGGAGCGGGAGTGAGTGTTATGCCTCTCTCTCTTTACGAGAGGCTTTGTTTAGAGAAACTAATTCCTACAGATATCTCCCTTCAGATGGCTGACAAGTCAACCGCTGTTCCGATAGGTATTTGTGAGGATGTTCCAGTTGAAGTTGCTAATTGTTTAATTCTTACTGATTTTGTTGTGCTTGACATGCCCGAGGATGGGAGCATGTCCATTATTCTTGGTAGACCTTTCCTTAACACCGCAGGTGCTATTATTGATTGCAACAAAGGGAAGGTTACCTTTCATGTGAATGATAAAGAACACACGGTATATTTTCCGAAGAAGACCGACAGGAGGCATGCCCTCAACTCTATAGAGAATATCGAGACCATGAAAATTGGAGAATGGGACTGTCCACTACATGTGCCTCACAAATACAAAACTATCATGGTAGGGACAATGTCCATCAAGGTAAAAGTTCAGTGATTACTTCGTTGGAGGTGAGAATTTTTGCTCTATATATCGCTTGTTTGTTGGTAAGACTTGATCAACCTTACTAGTGAACGTGTTTTATATGGATAAAAAGTTGAGCTTTCTATGTTTTATTTGTTTTTAATGTTGTCATACTTGTTGTACCAAGTATCTATGTTTTTGAAGCTTCACAATACTACTAACTGCTTCAAGTTTTCAGAGAGTTTCGCAGCTTTTTGAACTTCGAAAAAATTTCAACAGTGAAGTTTTCAGAAAAATTCCAGAAAATTTATATTAAAAATTTCCACAACGGGAGAGACCCGGAAAGTCCTGGGGCCAGCCAGGGGGGGCCACCAGTGGCCCAGGCGGCCAGCTGGCGCGGCCCAGCCCCTGGCCGCGCCCATAGGGCGCCTGGGGCCCACGGGACCCCCCTCCAGGTACTTCTTCTTCCCCTCTCTCTCTCTTTTTCCAGAAACCCGAGTTCTGGTCTTGTTCTTGCTGTTCTTGCTGTTCTTGGGGGCGATTCTTCGATCTCTCTCTACAGCCCATCATTTGAGCTGAAATTTTGAGCAAATACTCCCTGGTATGTGACTCCTCCACCCCTCCAATTAGATTTTTGATCGGTGGCCTCATTTGTGAGTATTTAGTAGTTCTTGGTGCTGTAGAGATGAGCTTGCATGCATGTGTAGAAAGTTGTTTTCCAAGTTTTGATGCAAGTTTATGCCTTGGGCAAGTGAGTTGAGTAGTTTGCCTTAGCTCACTTTGTTTTAATCCTCGTTTTTGTAAATTGTAAAAAAATTCAGAAATGAGTTTGTTAGGAAGGGCAAAAGGATGGCTTGAGAAGAGGAGGCCCGCACACTCTGATCGAGTCACTAGGGCCGCAGCTTCACCATCGACTGCTAGGGTGAGCTATAATGAAGATCATGTGCCCCTGGAGTTGTTGGAAGACACAAGTCCAGCACGTGCGATGACATTTCCATGTGATGAATTCATGGAAGCTGCGGGAATCAAGGATGAGTTTTATAATCTTTGTGCTAATGCAGGTTTGACACGACTCGTCACGAGCCGTGTTACTCAGTATCAGAAACTCACCTCCGGTTTCATTAACAGTTTTAGATATAATCCTGATTCAGGTGCTATTGAGTTTAAAATTTATAATGATCTTATCACCATGACTCTGGGAAATTTTTGTGAAGTAATAGGTGTGCCGAACGTTGGGAGGACGGCAAGGATGGCCACTCAGCCCTCCGAGCTGAAAACCGTCATCAACTCTCTCTGCAGCATGGGTACAAGGGATATTCATCGGTCGAAGATCTCCAGTATCTTGTTTCCTCACCTCAGGTATTTTGCATATTATATTGCTAGAGGGGTGTTAGCTCGTGACAACACGAGCAGCATTTCTGCTCCGGATATTGCTATCCTGGCAGCAGCCCTCTCAGGGAGGTCTGATTATAATATTGGTACCTTAATTGCTCGACGCCTTGCTATGAACGGTAACAAGGGGGACTTATATGGTGGCATTTATGCCACACTTATCTTAGAGCATCTTGGAGGCACCCCACACCCTGATGATACTCCTTTTACTTATTTAAGCTTTGATCTTGCTGCTATGAAAAGGCATAAGTTTGTTACCATGGGTTCTGAACTTGATAACCTTGTTTATATCTTGCGTTTCGGAACTACCGCAGAACGCGAGATCCGTCTACCTGCACCTCTTTTGTTTGATTTTTCTCGCAGGAACGGATGGTCCTTTGATGTTGTCCAGTTCGATGAGTTCATGGTCCAGCATCAGTTCCATAACCCCATGGAGGGGGTTGTGTCCGACGAGGAGAGGCACGGTGAGATACCACATTTTCAGGATGAGACCGCCACCGAGTTTGGTGAAGGGTCTTCCTCTGTTTGGCGCTCGGAACCTTCCTCGTGGGAGACTCCGAGGAGTTCAGTGTACGCGCCATCATCCTTCTACGACCCTTGGTCTCACCACCATACCCCTGGAGCAGGAGGCTCCTGGGGGCAGTAGCTGCTACCAACTTAGGCCAAAAGCCTAAGCTTGGGGGAGTACGTGCCCTTCTCACTTTTTCATTATATTATCCGTTTTATTCGCTTTGATCTTTTCGAAGTTTTTACCCGTTCTTCTTTATTCCTCTATTTACAAAAACAACAAAAAGATTTTCTCTTTCTTTTGTTTTTTATTCAACTTTTGAAAAAACTCAAAAAGATTTCCTTTCTCTCTTTAGTTTGCTTTGTTTTCAGAGATCAGCTCGAGTCCGTGATGGCATTTGATTATATTTCCTACGTTCGATCGTGCAAGTGACAAGCAGTAATGACGAAGATCGACTGAAAGGAAGCAACAAGGAAGACCGGTATGAACTCTTATTGTTTCTACTTTTGTACATATGCCTGTACTTATGATCTAGAGACCAGCTTGTAGCAACATAGTGCTATGTTTACAATGCTCTTCCAGTGGTTCATGCTTTCCTTGTGGCTAGTCTCCAATAACTAGAGTATATAATGTGTTATTGAAATGATCTACATGCATCGCACTGTTCATAGTCTGGCATACTAGGGTGGTATTTCCCTTTAGAGAATTTTTGGATTGACTAGGCACATGCTTACACATGTTTAAGACTAAAAAGTCTACTTTGCCTTGATGATCTTTGAGTTTTAGAATAGTTATATCACTTTCATGCCCGATTCAATGTTGCTTTGTCGCTCTGCATGATTATGACCGTTATTGCTCTCTAGTTGGTCGCTTCCCAGTCTTTTGCTAAACCTCCACCCGTACTAAGCGGAATGACTGCTTGTGCATCCAAAACCTTTAAACCTGTTATGCCATATGAGTCCACTATACCTTCCTATATATGGTATTTACCTGCCATTCCTAACAAAGACTTTCGTGTACCATCTCGAAATTAATCAAAAGCATTTCTCTTTTTGTGCCTATGTTTTAGCTCATGAGGAAGTAGTAGTTAATTCATGATCTCTTTAAGTTGGACAAGTTTCACCCCTGGATTGCATGTATAATGTGCGAACCCCTAATATGAAAAGGAACTGGCATTGAGTGCGCCCGGCTCGAAAAGATAATATAACAAACAAACCCTCCTTCACGCTTTGTTCATGAGAAATCAGAAAACTTTGGCAGTGATAAACAAAGGAGATTAAGAGGATGTGATCGTCCTCATGCGGGAGCCGTTCCTCGAAACTTGTCTAGCTTAAAAAGTGATTGAGTTGTCTGCTAGCATTCGTTGACGAAATATGCACCTCTCAGAAACATAGTTACCTCTGTTTTTTAAAACCAAGAGCTCTGGTACATGTTTAGTTTTTGTTTCCGATCACGGGTTTTCAACTTTGCCAATAAAAGCCACGGTTCGAGAGTCTCATCTTCTTTCTTCAAAGCACTGACTAGGAGAGCATAATTGTCATTCTGAGTGTAATGTGCATTGTCCCAAAGTATTACATTGTCTTCTGCATACTTGTGATATGATTTATTCTGAAATTCTTAGTTCTAGTCTCCTTTACAACTCTAGAGGAGTCTCTGCATTTATGTTTTGCTTCACTCATGGAGGCTAGCGAGATACCACCTTAATATGCTCAAGCTATGTGCAATGTGATCTTGTCTTGATTTTCGGTAATATATTGTTTACTCTTAATTATTTGTGACTGGTCACTTGAAAGAAGGATTGCTCCTTGCATTGTTCTCATAAGTACTGTTTTAATACTTGCTGAACTCTTTTCGTAGTACATGCTTATATACATCTAATGAAGCAAAAGAGTTTGTCAAAGTTTTCTTTGTCGCGTCCAGTTCGTTGAACTGAATTGCTTAAGGACAAGCAATATGCTAAGCTTGGGGGGAGTTGATACGTCTCAAACGTATCTACTTTTCCAAACACTTTTGATATTGTTTTGACCTCATTCTTGCATGATTTGGACTAAACTAACCTGGACTTACGTTGTTTTCAGCAGAGCTGCCTGTATGGTTTATTTGTGTGCAGGAAAACGGATTTTTAAGCATCTTAGAAAAATCCACGAAAAATCACGAAAAATCCACGCACCCGAGGAAACCAAATGCCAGAAGTGGGGCCAGAGGGGGGCCAGGGGGTGCCCAGGCGCCCTATGGGCGCACCCCCCCTGGGCCGCGCCGGGGGGCGCCTGGGTGGGGCCCACACCCCCTGGTGCCCTACTTTAGCCCGTATTTTTCCTCCCGATGCAGAAACCCCAGATCGGAAGTCCTTTCGCTGTTTTTCGTCACGGAGCCGCCGCCACCCTCTGTTCTTCTTCGGGAGGGCTAATCTGGAGGCTGATTTGGCCTCCGGAGAGGGGAGATTGTCGCCATCGTCATCATCATCACCACTCCATCATCCCTCCATGACTTCCCCCTTCATGTGTGAGTAATTCCCTTGCTGTAGGCGAAGGGGATGGTAGGGATTGGATGAGTTAGATCATGTAATAGTTCGTCAGATTGTTGGGGGCATGTTGCCTATCATCTAGTATGGTGTTTATCATCTTTGCTACAACTTGTTATTCTTAATGCTTGACACTTAGGGCCCGAGTGCCATGATTTCAGATCTGAACCATATGTGTTTGCATGAATATATTTGAGTTCTTGATCCTATCTATGAGTTGTATGCACCTGTTACGGTTCGGAACCGGCGATCCCAAAAGTGACAGCTTGGGACACCAAAGGGGATGGTCCGTAGTTTGAGGATTACATGTATCCATTGAGTTCATTGCTTTGTTTCGGTGCTCTTTGACAGGAGCACCTTAATATCCATTAGTTCCTTTTGGCCCCGTTCGTAGCGGGATGTTAGGACAAAAGATGTTGTGCAAGTTCTTATTGCAAGCACGTACAACTACATACGGGATACATGCCTAATGTTTGATATTTGCCTAGATGATCATTACTTTTCCGTGTGCCGTGCCCCAAGTTAGAATCTATCTCATCCATGCAGCGCCCAACCATCCATCTCCCTAGCCTACAGTATTTTAAACCTTGCTTGTTACTAGTCGCTACTTTTGCTATTTACTATTGCTATCTACTTTTACTGTTTACTTTTACTATCACTATCGTCACTATCATATCACTGTTACCACTTATCTTTTGTTGCAAGTTAGTATATTTCAGGTGCGGTTGAATTGACAACTCAACTGTTAAAGCTTATAAATACTCTTTGGCTCCCCGTGTGTCGAATCAATAAGTTGGGTTATTCTTACCCGCGAAGACTATCTCGATCCCTTACGGTTGAGGGTTATCAGTAGCGCGACATATAACGATAGCATCGAGACATATATCATAGCAATGATAGTAAAAGTATCCAAGGTGATGGTCATCTTGCCTGAGATCCCGCAAGGAAGAAGAACGATCCATGAAGAAGACGAAGAAGAAGCTTGGAAGACGAACCACGTGTAGACGAACGAATCCTCACGATCGCAACGGAAAAGAACTAGCGAGAAGAAAGCACACAACAAGATAAACACACAACACAAGAACAAGACAAGATGCTCAACCAAGTATGATGCAAGGCAAGTCTATATGATGCAATACATGGCAACGGATGAAGCAACAAGAACAACACAAGCCAACAAGTTTAAATGAGGCCGGAAACAACATATAACAAATCCGGTAAGCCCTCATATGCACATTTTGAAATTAGTCCAGAACTGAACAAACATTAAGTTAAAGTTGTTAAACAGCAGCTTCGCATGCACCATGATGATCTACACGAAATTCTAGTCAAGTTCCATATAAAGTTTGTTTAATTCGGAGCTAAGGCCTAGAAGATATGAGCAAAACAAGACAAGCATGGCATCGGTGCAAGATGCACCCAAACATCAAGCAAACACACTCCAAATAGGTAAACAACATGATATTATGCTTCTACATGCAAAATCACACAAGTTCCATATAGGACACACTCAAAACGGAGCAACGGTTCAACACATACACATGAAACAAGATATAACAACAAGCTGAAGTTAACAGCCACATAGCAACCTGGGAGCAAGGTAAATATATGCTTGATGACCCACAACCGTAAGGGATCTATTGTAGCGTTTTCGATAAGTAAGAGTGTCGAACCCAACGAGGAGCAGAAGGTATTGATAAGTGATTCTGAGCAAGGAATAACTACAAGCACTGAAAGATAACTTTTTAGGGGTTTTCTTGATATAAGCAACAGGAAAGTAAAAGCGAGCAAAGTAAAAGGCACTGGAGAGTAACAAGTGGCCCAATCCTTTCTGAGCAAAGGAGAGGCCTAGCAACTGAACTTATAAAGGCTAAAGTGTTCTTGAGGACACACGGGAGAGGTAGTCATGTGCTTTCGCCATATTCCGTATCGGTACTATGTGATGTGTTGATAAGTGTTGAGTGGGTGGATCTATGCTAGTACACCCTCTAGACTAAGATGAGTGCACTCTTATGATTAAACACCTTGCAAGCATCCGCAAATACAAGATAGTATTTAAGGCAAAAGCCTAACCATAGCAATACGATCGATGATCCATTGTTCCCTTGTGCAAAAGCGTGCGAACTGGGGTTCAGGTTTCTGTCACTCTGGCAACCCACCGTAAGCATTCTTTGTACACAATGTATTCCCCTAGGTCCTTAATAAGGCGAAGTGTTGAGTGTTCGACTCATACAACACCACTAGGAAAATAACAACACAACTTAAGTATCAAACAACACATATTACTTCAACATCATATGACTACTAACAACAAGACTTCTCCCATGTCCTCAAGAATTAAAGTAACTACTCACAAGACATAAAAGAGATCATGATCAGTGGAGATAGATGGATGATAAACAATCTGGACACAATGATATTTCTCCAACAAAACTCAATAGCATTCACCACAAAGTAGTAATCAACACCGATAGAGTAGAGAGGATAGATAGTACGGATTACAACACAAGTTGCAATTGTGAGATGAGATTGGATGAAGATGGAGATGGTGCTGATGTTGGGGATGATGTTGATGATGATCTCGATGATGCCCGTGACGATGGTGATGACGATGGCGATGATCTCCCCTTCCGGGAGGTGATCTCCCCGGCGGAATCTGCCCGCCGGAGATGGCTTTTCTTCTCTGTAGGTTTCCGCCACGGAGCGGCGGCGGAACTCTGTAAACTCCCCTCCTTTTAGGGTTTGTGGATGACGAGGAGTATATAGGCCAGAGGGGGGAGCCTGGAGTGGGCCAGGGGCTCCAGGCGCCCTCCCGGCGCGGCCAGGGTGGGGGCCGCGCCAGGTGGCCGCCTGGGCACCCTGTGGCCCCCTCTGGTTGCTCTTTTGCGTATCTTCGTGATCCTTCTGGAAAATACCCTCCGTCGATTTTCATGTAATTTGGAGGTATTCTTCTTCAGCAACTCACCGTCCACTTTTTACCGCTGAATCCTGCGTCTGCTGCTTCGGCACCGGAAAGTTGCAAACTGTGTAAAATAGGCCAAAACAACATAAGAACATCCTTGTAATGTGAAATATATCAATGAATAAGGATGAATTACGATATGAAATAGTGATGCATTTTGGACGTATCAACACCCCCAAGCTTAGACCTCGCTTGTCCCCAAGCGAATACTGAGCTCGGTAAACCTGTCCACAAGTTTAGAGAGTGAAGTGTCAATAAATAGAATACAGACAAGAAGCATCACAGTTTCTTCACCAAACTCAAATATCCTCAACAACAATCTTCAACTCATAAGGCCCTTATAAAAGAGTGGTAACACTTATAATCAAAAGTAGGGCTAAGGAAACTCATCAAATCATGGCAAACATGTCCTTTGGTCAAAGAACAACTAATAGCTTTTACTTTTGCTCTTTCTCTTTATGTTTTGATGAGATTAATTGAAGCTTTTGAAAGAACATGTTATTAGGCAAGAAGTGAAAGTGTTAACACAAAGGAAGATGTTTGCTTTAGCTGGGCTTGACAAACAACTTACTTATCAAATGATAATGTCAACAAGGATTTGATATGACAAATCTTAATGCAACTTTATATGAATGAATCCTCGTCAACATCAAATGTCTGCTCTCTTTAAGAATAGAAGGAAGTAGGAATAACTGACACAACCTAAAACTAAGAGATAGGCCCTGCTCTAGGGAAGTAGGGAAAACTCATGTGCTATCCTTAAATCAAACAGAATGAAAACAAGTTTTGAGAGGTGCATGATTTGTCAACGAATGCTAATAGATAACTCAATTACTTCTCAAACTGGACAAGTTTCGAGGAACGGCTCCCACACGGGGACGATCACATCCCCTTAATCTCCTTTGTTTATCACTGCCAAAAGTTTTCTGATTTATCATGAACAAAGCGTGAAGGAGGGTTTGTTTGTTGTATTATCTTTTATGAGCCGGGCGCACTCATGCCAGTTCCTCCTCGTATTAGGGGTTTGCAGATTAGACATGCAATCCCGGGGTAAAACTTGTCCAACTTAAAAAGATCATGAATTAACTACTACTTCCTCATGAGCTAAAACAGGGGCACAAAATAGAATATTTTGAACATTTAAGGATAACACATAAATTCTATACTTTAGGAGGTGGTAGTGGAATACCACGAATAGGAAGGTATGGTGGACTCATATGGAAGGTATTGGTTTAAGGGTATGGATGCACAAGCAGAATTCCGCTTAGTACAGAGTTTAGGCTTGCAAAGGCTTTGAGATAACAGACAATTGATGATGACTAAGATGCAAAGCAATATAAAGCATAAACATTAAAATAAGCATAACACATCAAGTTGTCTTCCTTGTCAGCATAACACTTCAAGCATAATAACATAAAGGTTTTGGCTATGTCGCTACTTTAAGAAAATCATGCTTGTTGTTATGACCAAAGCTATGTTTGCCAAGATTAAATAAAGTTTTCAAAGCCATACCTGATATAAGGTCAATACTCCCCATAAGAATCATCATATAAGGTCGATTGCATGAAGAGAATACCGAGTGCAGCAAAGGAACCAATAGACTTCTCATTAATATTCCATCATAGACGACTCCACACTCACGGATACAATCTCTCCACAGAAGGAGTGATAGACCTCAATGCACACACCTATTTCATATAATAACCTCCCTAGACATGATACGATTCTACTTGACTCTAAAAGACAAAAGATAAAGATAAAGATACCAGGCACTCCCCCAAGCTTGGAACAAGCCAAGGGGATGCCATTACCCAAGGAGATTTCACTCCTCATTCTTGTTGATGTTGATTCTTCAAATCTCTTATGACACGGCGAAGGGTTTGGTTTTCCTTCTCCAAGATCTCCACTTGTACCTTTAGTACACGGAAATCTTCGCACAGCTGATTGGTGATGCGATAAGCCTCGGAGATGGTGGAGAGCGTACGTTGATCTTCAAGTGAAGTAGAGGGTCCTGAAAGGTTAAGAGAAAGATCATAATGAGGTTGGACAGATCCCACCATGATGGGATTGCTTGGGCCTCCTTGTTGTTGGGCAGTGATAGTCTTGACTTCCTCCCTCAGGGAGCGCTCCATCTCCGCTTGTCTTGCGGCAATCTCTTCTTCGGTAGCCCAGTCAACGTGCTTCCCTTGATTAAGATCCTTCTGGACTTGACGTAGACGCCATCCCAAGAAGTCCTCTCCGCTCGAGCCACAAGAAGACATCTCTAACAATAACTTTTTACCCTGGCAGAAATAGATCGAAAAGAAAACACACGAAATCGCGAGATACGTTGCCGGAACAATCCGGGCAAATATATAGCAAAAATTTCTACACAGAAAGGAAGGTAACAAGCTAAAGTGGGGTCGGAGACGGACTCCTGGGTGCCCAGCGGCCTCCCGGCGCGGCCAGGAGGTAGGCCGCGCCAGGGGGGCGCATGGGCCCCCTGGAGCTTGTCTCCGGCTCCACTTAGGCTTAGAATTTTCCTAATTTTGCAAAAACTCATAATATGGAACTTTTATGGCGGTTCGCGATGTTTCCTTACCGTAATACATACCTTTTCTTATTCTGCTTCTGCTGGTGTCTGAAACAGGGCTGCAACATGTTCTTCGTGAGTTGTTGTGTATATCATATTCACATCAACATTGACAGGGTCTCCTGCTATGTAATGCTTAAGTCTTTGCCCATTCACAACTTGAGGTTTGGTGCCTTCAAAATTGTTAATCTTGATTGCACCAGACCGATAGACTTCTTCAATATGAAATGGCCCTTCCCACCTGGAAAGTAGTTTGCCTGGAGAAAACCTGAAACGGGATCTAAACAACAAAACTTTATCACCAACAATAAATTCACATTTCAGAATCCTCCTATCATGCCACTTCTTTACCTTTTCCTTGAACATTTTAGCGCTCTCGTAAGCTTCACTTCTCCACTCATCTAGAGAAGTCAAGTTCATGAGACGCTTCTCACCAGCTAACTTTGGGTCAGCATTAAGCTCTCTAATAGCCCAGAAAGCTTTGTGCTCTAATTCTAATGGCAAATGGCAAGCCTTGCCATAAACCATCTTATAGGGGGACATGCCCATGGGGTTTTTGTAAGCAGTTCTATACGCCCACAAAGCATCTCCTAACTTATTTGACCAGTCCTTTCTATTTCTGTTTACTGTCTTCTGTAAGATCAACTTGATCTCTCTATTGGTGAGCTCAACTTGCCCACTAGTTTGAGGATGGTACGGTGAAGCAATTCTATGATTGACATCGTACTTGGCTAAAGCTTTTCTAAAAGCTCCATGCGTGAAGTGTGATCCTCCATCAGTCATGAGATACCTAGGTACACCAAACCTAGGGAAAATCACATCTTTGAGCATTTTCAAAGATGTCTTGTGATCAGCACTTTCAGTGGGGATTGCTTCAACCCACTTGGTCACATAATCAACAGCTACTAAAATGTGAGTGTACTTGTGCGGAGAAGGAAAAGGACCCATAAAATCAAAACCCCAGCAATCAAAAGGTTCAATCACTAGTGAGTAATTCATAGGCATCTCATTCCTTCTACTAATGTTACCAACTCTCTGACATTTATCACAGGCTAAAACATAATTTCTAGCATCCTTAAAGAGAGTAGGCCAATAAAAACCTGATTGAAGAACCTTATGTGCGGTCCTCTCACCGGCATGATGTCCTCCATAGGGACTATCATGACATTGTCTGAGAATGTCCTTTTGCTCATGTTCCGGTATGCATCTTCTCACGATCCCGTCTGGACCTTCTTTGAAAAGATGTGGGTCATCCCAAAAGTAGTGCCTCAAATCATGAAAGAACTTCTTCCTTTGCTGAAATGTTAAACCTGGAGGCAAATACTTCGCAACGATAAAATTAGCATAATCTGCAAACCAAGGATCGGAAAGAGATTGTACTTTTACAACGGCAAGTTGCTCGTCTGGAAAACTGTCGTTGACTGGGATGGGATCATGCGGTATATCTTCCATCCTTGAAAGATTGTCCGCCACCGGATTGTCTTCTCCTTTCCTATCAACAATCTGCAAATCAAATTCTTGAAGAAGGAGTACCCATCTGATAAGTCTTGGCTTGGCATCCTTCTTTGTCATAAGGTACTTAATGGCAGCATGGTCAGTATGAATAATAACTTTGGAATCAACAATATACTGCCTAAACTTATCACAAGCAAACACTATAGCTAAGAATTCCTTCTTAGTAGTAGCATAATTCTTTTGAGCACTATCAAGGGTTTTACTAGCATAATGTATAACATTCAATTTCTTATCAACCCTTTGCCCTAAAACAGCTCCAACAGCAAAATCACTAGCATCACACATAATCTCAAAAGATAAATTCCAGTCAGGTGGTTGTACTATAAGAGCGGTTATTAAAGCTTCCTTAAGAACTTCAAAAGCCTCCTTACAATCTTCATCAAATACAAAAGGAACGTCCTTCTGGAGAAGATTAGTGAGGGGTCTCGAAGTCTTAGAAAAGTCTTTAATAAATCTTCTATAGAAACCAGCATGACCGAGAAAACTGCGAATACCTTTGATGTCCCTTGGATAGGGCATCCTCTCAATTGCTTCGATCTTGGCCTCGTCCACCTCAATTCCCCTTTCGGAAATCTTGTGACCAAGAACAATTCCTTCGTTAACCATGAAGTGGCACTTCTCCCAGTTGAGTACCAGATTTGTCTCCTCACATCTCTGCAAAACTTTATTAAGGTTGTGGAGACAATGGTCAAAGGAAGTTCCATAGACGGAGAAATCGTCCATGAAGACTTCCACAATCTCCTCACAGAAACCATGAAAGATAGCAGACATACACCTTTGAAAAGTAGCAGGGGCATTACATAAACCAAAAGGCATACGCCTGTAAGCATAAGTACCATAGGGACAAGTAAAAGTGGTCTTCTCTTGATCAGCAGTGTTAACATGAATTTGAGAGAAGCCAGAATAACCATCGAGGTAACAAAAGTGGGTATTTTTGGATAACCTTTCAAGCATTTGGTCGATGAACGGCAACGGGTAGTGATCCTTCCTGGTTGCCTTGTTCAGCTTCCTGTAATCAATACACATTCTATATCCAATAATAATTCTCTGAGGTATTAGTTCATTCTTATCATTAGGAACCACAGTTGTACCTCCTTTCTTAGGAACGCAATGTACCGGGCTTACCCACTTACTATCAGCTATAGGGTAGATAATACCTGCGGCTAGAAGCTTGAGAATCTCAGTTCTTACAACATCCATCATCTTCGGGTTCAACCGTCGTTGATGATCAACAACTGGTTTAGCATCGGGCTCAAGGTTGATAGTATGTTGACAGATAGATGGACTAATCCCCTTAAGGTCATCAAGGGTATAGCCAATTGCACCTCGGTGTTTACGAAGTACTTCCAATAGTCGCTCTTCTTCATATCCTGAAAGGTTAGAGTTGATAATAACAGGATATACTTTCTTTTCATCTAAATAAGCATACTTGAGCGTATCGGGAAGAGGTTTAAGATCGAACACCGGGTCTTCTTTTGGTTTTGATAAAATTCCCAAAGGCTCAACCGGAAGGTTGTGCTTCAGGATAGCAGGTTGTCTCAAGAATATTTCATCTAGTTCATTTCTTTCCTGCATATGCAAATCATTCTCGTGGTCCTCCATATATTGCTGCAAAGGATCATTAGGGGGAATAGCAATAGAAGCAATACTTTCAATAATTTTATCATCACTAGGTAAATCGGTACCACGAGGCTGCTTAGAGAACTTAGAAAAGTTAAATTCATATGGCTCACCATTGAATTCAACAGAAACTTTACCTTTCTTGCAATCTATTATAGCTCCACAAGTTTTGAGAAAAGGTCTACCAAAAATAATAGGACAAAAATTGTCCCTCACTGAACCAAGTACTAGAAAGTCGGTAGGGTATTTTACCTTTCCACATAGGACTTCAACGTCTCTCACAATTCCGATAGGAGAGATAGTTGCTCTGTTTGCAAGATGAATGGTAACATCAACTTCTTCAAGTTCACAAGGTGAAATCTCATCGATGATCTCTTGATAAAGTGAATAGGGGATAGCACTAGCACTCGATCCCAAATCGCATAGCCCATAATAATTGTGATCTCCTATTTTAACAGATACTACTGGAGTACCTGAAATTGGGCCTTTATTCTTGGCTGTGACAAGGTTAGTGGAAACAGCACAAAAATTTACATTGGAATCCAAAACATCATTAGTAACAAGGTCTTTAACCAATGCAACTTGAGGATCGACCTTGATCTGGTCCTTAGGCTCATCAATTCTTCTCTCACTTTTATTTATTATGCCTGTCACAAGAGAGTGCTCCCTTATCCTTTAGGGAAAAGGAGGCTTTTCATATATAACTGCAGGCAAAATAGGGTCAGCAACATGAATATCAACAGGTAACTCTTTGAAAGGTTCATGATGCTGATCTCTCTTCTTTTTAAAAGAATCAACGTGAGAGGCAAAATCCTTACAGAAATCAATCATTAGATGGGAATCAAGACCAATCTTAGAGCAAAAGGTATTGAAGTAATCAGTTTACACATAGCTCTCAATATAATCATGCTCATAATTTATAGCGGGTTCAATACCTTTATCGATTTCCCAATCTTCGGTATTCCTCTGGATCCTTTCAATGAGATCCCACCTTTCTTCAACGCTCTTTGTCTGAAATACCCCACTAGAGGAGGCATCCAGCATCTCCTTATCCTGACGAGAAAGCCTGGCATAAAAATTTGTAAGTATAATTTTCTTGGGGAGCTCATGAATAGGACATTTGAGCATTAGGGACTTCAATCTTCCCCCAAGCTTGAGCAATGCTTTCTCCGTCACGAGACCTAAAGTTATAGATATAGTTCCTGTCTTGATGAATTTCATGAAGAGGATAAAACTTGGTATAAAAGAGAGACATAAGCTCTTGCCAATCAAGCAAGTGTGAGTTATCGAGAAGCTTATACCAATCTGAAGCTTTATCTATAAGCGATACGGAGAACAATTTCCTCATGACAAACTCCATTGATACACCTGCAAGCTTAAATAATGAACATAGTTGTGACAGATATAGCAAGTGTTCACCGGGATGTCTGTCTCCTGCATAACGATTAGCCAAAACATAATCGATAATACCAGCTGGTATTTTATAGGGCACAATTTCAGTAGGGGGAGGAGCAACCACCACAGATGTGGGGCGTCTTCCCACAAGCAACGATCCAATAGCAAGTTGTCCATAAGGACAAAGAGCAGCAACAGCAAAATAAAAACAGAAATATAAAAACTTCCTTACCAGCTTCACTTACCAATAGCGCTACACTCCCCGGCAACGGCGCCAGAAAACGGTACTTGATGACCCACAACTGTAAGGGATCTATTGCAGCGTTTTCGATAAGTAAGAGTGTCGAACCCAACGAGGAGCAGAAGGTATTGATAAGTGATTCTGAGCAAGGGATAACTGCAAGCACTGAAAGATAACTTTTTAGGGGTTTTCTTGATATAAGCAACAGGAAAGTAAAAGCGAGCAAAGTAAAAGGCACTGGAGAGTAACAAGTGGCCCAATCCTTTCTGAGCAAAGGAGAGGCCTAGCAACTGAACTTATAAAGGCTAAAGTGTTCTTGAGGACACACGGGAGAGGTAGTCATGTGCTTTCGCCATATTCCGTATCGGTACTATGTGATGTGTTGATAAGTGTTGAGTGGGTGGATCTTTGCTAGTATACCCTCTAGACTAAGATGAGTGCACTCTTATGATTAAACACCTTGCAAGCATCCGCAAATACAAGATAGTATTTAAGGCAAAAGCCTAACCATAGCAATACGATCGATGATCCATTGTTCCCTTGTGCAAAAGCGTGCGAACTGGGGTTCAGGTTTCTGTCACTCCGGCAACCCACCGTAAGCATTCTTTGTACACAATGTATTCCCCTAGGTCCTTAATAAGGCGAAGTGTTGAGTGTTCGACTCACACAACACCACTAGGAAAATAACAACACAACTTAAGTATCAAACAACACATATTACTTCAACATCATATGACTACTAACAACAAGACTTCTCCCATGTCCTCAAGAATTAAAGTAACTACTCACAAGACATAAAAGAGATCATGATTAGTGGAGATATATGGATGATAAACAATCTGGACACAATGATATTTCTCCAACAAAACTCAATAGCATTCACCACAAAGTAGTAATCAACACCGATAGAGTAGAGAGGATAGATAGTACGGATTACAACACAAGTTGCAATTGTGAGATGAGATTGGATGAAGATGGAGATGGTGCTGATGTTGATGATGATCTCGATGATGCCCGTGACGATGGTGATGACGATGGCGATGATCTCCCCTTCCGGGAGGTGATCTCCCCGGCGGAATCTGCCCGCCGGAGATGGCTTTTCTTCTCTGTAGGTTTCCGCCACGGAGCGGCGGCGGAACTCCGTAAACTCCCCTCCTTTTAGGGTTTGTGGATGACGAGGAGTATATAGGCCATAGGGGGGAGCCTGGAGTGGGCCAGGGGCTCCAGGCGCCCTCCCGACGCGGCCAGGGTGGGGGTCGCGCCAGGTGGCCGCCTGGGCACCCTGTGGCCCCCCTCTGGTTGCTCTTTTGCCTATCTTCGTGATCCTTCTGGAAAATACCCTCCGTCGATTTTCAGGTAATTTGGAGGTATTCTTCTTCAGCAACTCAGCGTCCACTTTTTACCGCTGAATCCTGCGTCTGCTGCTTCGGCACCGGAAAGTTGCAAACTGTGTAAAATAGGCCAAAACAACATAAGAACATCATCGTAATGTGAAATATATCAATGAATAAGGATGAATTATGATATAAAATAGTGATGCATTTTGGACGTATCAATGTTACAGCACTCAAACATGTTAACAAAAAGCATGGATGTGAAATAGACATGTTACTTAACAATCATGAACTTAGAACACACCCAAAATCCTGCTGGAACACATTTAAACAAGCATGGCAAGTTGCAATAAATTTATCCAAAATTAGTCAAAATCTGGGAAGGCAAAAACATCATCACGATGCTGCCTTCGGAGGCACAAAACAACAAGCATATCAACTCTACTAAGCATATAAAGATCATGGACATGTAGTAGACATATCATACATCAAACAACTCCGTTGGATCAACTCCATAGGAGGCATGGATCAATTACAACAAGCTTCACCGAATTGAACATGCTGATAAAAATCTGACAGGTAAAATTTATAGCAACTTGAGAGCAAGAAATAAATAAGCTACAGCAGGCCATATGTGCAAGCAAGGGCATGAATGAATAGAGAATAACATGGACAACAAGAAATGATCATTGGTCAGCCCAAAACAAGCATGGATTTGAGTGGGGCATCAAGCAAACATAGCATCAGGTTTATTAGATTCCAGACTTGGCAGTTTTTTTCACTAAGTATAAAACAGTAACATTGGCATGGCATGTTTACAAGCTTGTTTAAGTCACCTCAAGGCATATCATGAAAAGTGGATTGCACCACAGCAAAGACCATATGACTGTGCTTCTAGAACATATAGACATGTGGCATGAAGACAAACACATCAATAGCAATGAGCAAGTGAAAACATCATGTCATAACAAGTTTCGGCACTTAACAGCCATATGCACTTTTGCATCAGAGATTAACATGGCAATATGGCATCTAACATGAATGCTACAGCAACCATCATGTAGAGCACTTCACAATGAACATTTTGACATATCATATGCTCCATTTGGATAAACATGCACAAAGTTACAAGCATCACAAGTATGCAACAAAATTATAGTTAACATCAGTTTTAAACTTATAGCACTCTTGCAATAGGGATTAGAGCATCAAGATGAAGTCAAACAAGCATGCCACAATGGAACAAAGTGAAGAGCATATCACAACGATCATTTTGGCATATTACATGCATCATTTGGATAAACACACAAAAAGATACAGGTGGTCAAACATGCAACATTATTAACAGTTTTCAGGGACTTAGCCAAAATTACACAGAGAAAAAGTGAGCGACAAATAGAAAATGTCGCCCGGGGGGAGGAATAGGGGGGAGGCTCACCATGGGCTCGGGCCCAGGACGGAGGGAGAGGAGGCAACTGGGTCGGCGGCGGTCGGGCCGGGCCCACGTGGCCAGGGAGATGGGCCTTGGGGCGCCATGAGCCGCGGGAGTGGCCCAAAGAGCCGGCGGCGCTGGGCGGCCTCGACCGGATCCTCCCGATCTGATCGGGTCGGCAGCGGAGGCAGTGCCGAGGGGCGCCGGCTGCGCAGTTGCGGCGGCGGCCGGAGGGCTAGGAGGAGGCCGGCGGGACGGCTGTGGGCGACCGGAGGAGCCAGATCTGCCGCGGGCGGAGCTTGGGGACGGTCCAGGGCGACCAGCGGCGGCTAGCTGCAGGAGGGCTCCGGCGGCGCTCGTCGCCGGCGAGCGCGGGCGGCGAGGCTGGCCGACGGTGCTCCAGCGATGCCCCGGCGACCGGCGGCGGACGGGTCCGTGCGGGCCCGCGATGGGCTCCGCGGGCCGCGTGGTGGGAGGAGAGAGAGAGGGTGAGGTGGCAGCCTCTGAGTGGCTGGGAGCAGTGACGGGGCGACGTGGCGGCTTATGATTGGCCGGGGTGAGGTGGCCGGCTGGACATGTCCGGCGCGGGTGGACATGTCCGGCGGCGCGTGGTGGAAGAAGATTAGGGTTGCGCCACGAATTTCGGGATGAGGGGCAAATATATAGGTAGAGGGAGCTAGGAGTGTCCAAACGAGGAGCGGTTTTCGGCCACGCGATCCTGATCCGACGACTGAGAGCATGGAGGGGGTTAGGATGGGCTTGGGGGCTGTTGTGAAAGGGGTGCTGGGCCAAAAGAGAGAAGGCTTCCGGTGGTTAACGCGGTTAACCGTTGGGCTATCAAACGAACTCCGAACGCGACGAAAATTGACAGGCGGTTTACCTATGCTATAATAAGACCACACGCCAAGTTTCATCCCATTCCGAGAACATTTTTCGGCCACTCATAAAATAAATATTCGGAGGTGCCGCGGGCACGTGTGAGTGTGTGTGGGCTGAGAACGGACAACGGAAAGGACGGGCGAACTCAGACGGATGCAAGTTTTGAAAACATGATGATGCAATGCACATGATGACAAGGCAAAGATGCACACGCAAGAAGATGACATGGCAACGGCAACGAATAACTAGCTGACACCTGGCGCACCGGTCTTGGGGTGTCACAGGGACACATAAGATGCTACATGAAAGCTGCAGTTTTTCAGCTTTAAGAGCTACCCGTGCGTTCTTATGGGGAATAAAAATCATTTTAGACAAACGTGTTCTCATATAATTATCAACACAATACGGTTGACATTTCACCCATTTTTTGAGTGGTTGAATCTAAGACACAGAAAGCAATGCAAACCAAGCAAGATGGTAGATAAATTAAGGGAGGCCCAATTACCTTTGCTGAGTTTTTTACTAACTGAAAGAAGGTTATTCAGGTGAAGCTTGTGCTCTGAACAGACCCCTATGTCAGCAAATTGGCAAAGTCACTGGGATACGCAATATAGTAAAAATCCATGGAATTATGAAAAGGCAGAGATATGAATGTGAAATACTCCCTCCGTTCCCAAATATAAGTCCTTCTAGAGATTTCAACAAGTGACTACATACGGAGCAAAATAAGTGAATCTACACTCTAAAATATGTCTACATACATCCGTATGTTGTGGTTCATTTGAAATGTCTAAAAAGACTTATATTTAGGAACACAGAGAGTAAATGTTAAATGCATGCTATATTGGGCAGCTCGTAGACACTTGCCATATCAATCACCAACTATTATCTTTCATAACACAAGATATGTGTATTGTTGTCCAGTACATGAAACTTGTGGGTAGAAGAAGTAAACTAATATAGTCTGTCCACAGCTACCTTCATGTTTGTCTTTTTTTGGGAAATGATCCCATGATAAATGGATTGGAGAGAAAATGATAACCCTACCTCGAATCTGTACTTAGTGAGATACTCTTCTACGGCTTCTCAAATGCGGAACTTCTCTACGAATAAAAAATAACTGCAGATCAATCAACAACAAAATTTAAGTGAATTTCATATCAGTCAGAATTAATTCAAAAGCATGCCCTCTTCATGAGACCATGAAGCTTTTTTGCATTTTGTGTTGAAATAAATGTACCATCGGACAGCAGACCAATTTTTTTGTTTCTTTATAGTACATGATTTGCTCTCTGCTCATAGTAGAAAGCCAGTGCTGACCCAAAAAAGAATTATTTGAAGTTTTGTACTCCAGATGTAACATAGTGATACTGGTAAATCCAAAAGGAAGTGGGTACGTCATGTGTGTGTTTCTGGGATGATGCATGTATGTTTGTGAGATCACATTCCGGCATAATAATTCCAATTTCTTGAAAAAAATCCATGTGACTTTGGAGCACAAATCTAAAGTTAAAACATCCCAGTCTGCACAAATCTGAGGAAAAAAATTTGATTAGACTAAGACAAGGATTCTAGAAGATTACCCTCGCAAAGTTGAAGTTGGTTTCCCTTCCGCCTGCAACAAAAGAAATTATCGATAGAATCACTCTAATGCACATACTGAACATGCTTACCTAATATGTTATTATCTTGTTCTTTGGGATGGAATGCAAATCTTTTTCTTTGATGGCACAATGTAGTACTCCCTCCGTCCAGAAATACTTGCCATCAAAAATGAATAAAAGGGAATGTATCAAGATGTATCTTAGTTCTAGATACATCCCTTTTTGTCTATTTTGATGATAAGTTTTTTCGGACAGAGGGAGTAGCTCTGAGCAGAAACCTTTTTCTAATGCACGTACGTGAACATGTTTAACCAATTCTGGACTGATCGAAGTATAAAGTATTATAAACTACGAATAAGTGGATTGCCTTTAGAGAAGAAAACAAGAGGAACTCAAACGAACTGATCCAATCATGACCTTGCTATGGAGCACGGCCGCCTTCATCAGGGCAATGCACGAACCGATCATAGATGGCCGCTGCCACCGGCCTCCACGCTGACAAAGAGTTCCGATGGAGGGCACTCTGACTCGGAGGAGATAAACGGGCAGATGTAGACGTGGACGAGAGGGCATTCGGTTTGGAGGGCGCATGGAGGTCCGTCGCATCAGCCCCGTCGCCGATGCCCGTGAAGGAAATATGCCCTAGAGGCAATAATAAAGTTATTATTTATATTTCCTTATATCATGATAAATGTTTATTATTCATGCTAGAATTGTATTAACCGAAAACTTAGTAATGTGTGAATACATAGAGAAAACAGAGTGTCCCTAGTATGCCTCTACTAGACTAGCTCATTTATCAAAGATGGTTATGTTTCCTAGCCATAGACATGAGTTGTCCTTTGATCAACGGGACCCGTTAGCTTAGCATTATGATCGTTTAGTTTTACTGCTATTGCTTTCTTCATGACTTATACATGTTCCTATGACTATGAGATTATGCCACTCCCGAATACCAGAGGAACACCTTGTGTGATATCAAATGTCACAACGTAACTGGGTGATTATAAAGATGCTCTACATGTGTCTCCGAAGGTGTTTGTGGTGTTGGCATAGATCAAGAATAGGATTTGTCACTCCGAGTGTCAGAGAGGTATTTCTAGGCCCTCTCGGTAATACACATCATAATAAGCCTTGCAAGCAAATGACTAATGAGTTAGTCACGAGATGATGTATTACGGAATGAGTAAAGAGACTTGCCGGTAACGAGATTAAACTAGGTATTGAGATACCGATGATCGAATCTCGGGCAAGTAACATACCGATGACAAAGGGAACAACGTATGTTGTTATGCGGTTTGACCGATAAAGATTTTCGTAGAATATGTAGGAGCCAATATGAGCATCCAGGTTCCGCTATTGGTTATTGACCGGAGATGTGTCTCGGTCATGTCTACATAGTTCTCGAACCTGTAGGGTATGCACGCTTAACGTTTGATGACGATCGGTATTATGAGTTTATGAGTTTTGATGTATAGAAGGTAGGTCGGAGTCCCGGATGAGATCACGGACATGACGAGGAGTCTCGGAATGTCTGAGTCATAAAGATTAATATATTGGACGACTATATTCGAACACCGGAAGTGTTCCGGGTGTTATCGGGTAAAACCGGAGTGCTGGAGGGGGTTACCGGAACCTCCCCGAGGAAGTATGGGCCATAATGGGCCAATGAGGGAAAGAGAGGGGCAGCCCATAGGGCTGGCCGCACCCCCTAGGGTTCCTAGTTGGACTAGGAAAAGGGGGGAGGCGCCCCCTCTCCTTTCCTTCTCCTCTTCCCCTTTCCTTTCCTACTTCTAGTAGGAATAGGAAAAGGAGGTTCCTATTCCTACTAGGAGTAGGAATCCTACTCCCTGGCGCGCCCTCTTGGCCAGCCGCACCTCCCCACTTACTCCTTTATATACGGGGGCAGGGGGCACCCAAAGACATAGAAGAAACATTGTTCTAGCCATGTGCGGTGCCCCCCTCCACAGAAACACACCTCGGTCATACCGTTGTAGTGCTTAGGCGAAGCCCTGCGCCGGTAGCTTCATCATCTTCGTCACCACGCCGTCGTGCTGACGAAACTCTCCCGTGTAGCTCAACTGGATCAAGAGCTCGTGGGACGTAATCAAACTGAACGTGTGCTGAACGCGGAGGTGCCATACGTTCGGTGCTTGATCGGTTGGATCGCGAAGACGTCCGACTACATCAACCGTGTCACTAGATGCTTCCGCTTTCGGTATACGAGGGTACGTAGACACACTCTCCCCCCTCGTTGCTATGCATCTAGTAGATAGATCTTGCGTGATCGTAGGATTTTTTTTGAAATACTACGTTCCCCAACAGCCCCCGCCCCACGACTTGACTACGGCCTTTCCCTCGGCGTGGGCGTGAATGGCAGCCGGCGGCGACGGTGCCGCGGAAACCCTCACGGGCAGGTGGCCGGGCGGGCGAATGGGACGCGGTTAGGCCGCATAGAAGAAGAGGAGCGCATCGTAGGTGGATCGGTGAAGAGAGGGAGCGCCTGTGGCAGGGAAGCGGCGGTGGGTGGAACCCTAGCAGGGTCGAGAGAAAGAGAGCGGGGAGGCTGGGGAAGTGGGGATGTGTGTTGCGTCCGGTTTGGACATAGGGGAGACCGAGAGACAAAATCAGGGCATGTACAATGGTTTTATCTTAAGAGTGGCACGTATGATAAATGATGAGATGGAGAAAAGAGAAATTATAAAAGAAGGCTTGTCTTCTCTTATTTAAGAGAATACAATAAATGATCTCTTAGCACAATTTGTCTCACCATGTTTTTAGGAACAACTAATTATTGAAGATAAGGCTAAGAGATGATCCATTGTAGACTTTTTTTGTCATATCTAATTTACATGCAGAACTTAAGATAAGACTATCTTATCAATCATTGTACATGCCCTCAGTGAGATAAAACCGGAAATGAGAGGTGGGTTTTGTTTGCAAAAATCGGTGGGGGTGGAGGGCCTTCGATCGATGTTGGGGTGCGAACGAACGAACTAGGAACTGCTCCATTAGGAGTAGATAATAATAATAAAAAATGACATAGTGCGCGGAATTAGTGATTTCTTATGAAGAAATATCTCATTTTATTATGGAAGATTATCGAGAAAATTCTTATGTCTGTCTTTTAGGAAGGTGATCTCACATATATGGTGCAATTTTTGAATTCGTAATTACTTATTGTTTACGTAATCGAATTGAATCAGCATCTACCAAAAAAGCACGAAACAAGATCCCCCTAATGAGATTTGGTTTTTTAATGGAAGGAAGAAAAACCAGTGAGAGGAGGGGGTGGGAGGTGAGACGAAGAAAACCGGACGAAAATAAACCATACCACGCTACCAACTGCTTCATTAGAAGTAGAGATTTACGTAATTGAATTGAATCAGCACCTACCAAAAAAGCATGAAACAGGATCCCCCTAATGAGATTTGGTTTTTTAATGGGAGGAAGAAAAACCAGTGGGAGGAGGGGGTGGGAGATGGGAGGAAGAAAACCGGACGAAAATAAACCGTACCACGCTACCAACTGCTTCATTAGAAGTAGAGATGTACATGGAAATAATAAGGAGTATGTTAGACATGATTGTGTTAAATTAGGCTGGTCGTAGTGGTAGTATCATAGCTAGTATCATGCATGCCAACTAGGCAATTTTGATGAGGTGTCATAGCATTAAATGAAGAAAGAAAGGGTGTAGTATCATATCATGATACCGTATCATATTAAATGCTATGCTACTTTGTGTCATGCATGGCAATAAATAGAGTACTACCCCCTCCGTTCCGAAATATAAGACGTTTTAGAAAACGTCCCGACCAGGTGAAAAGGAAGGAAAGTACAGAAATGCCCCTAATTTGAATCGCTATTGTCGTCGTCTTCCTCCGCGAGCGGATCCTCTCCATCCTAGTCGCCGCTGTTGCCTGCCTCCTGACGCCAGGGTCGCCCCCCTCCCATCCCAGGGCCGCCCCCCTCCCAGGGCCGCGCCCTCCCAGGGTCATCCCGCTATCGCCTGCGCCAATCCAACGGACTCCAGGGCCTCGTCGGAGGGGGGTACTGCTGCAGATCGTTGCCCCCCTCCCAGGGCCTCGCCAGCTCAAGGGCTTCACCAACTCCAGGGCCTCGTCGGAGGGAATACTGCTTCAGATCGAGGTACTGCTCGCCCGAGGGGGTACTGCTCTAGGTGCCGCTTCAGATCGGCAGCCCCAGGTCCAGATCACAACGCCCTCCCATGCAGCTTCAGGTACTGTTGCATATAGCCTCCCCACTTGATCTAGATCGCCTCCTGGAGTAAAAGTTTGAAAAGGAAAAGCTCAAAATACCACAGACAAAGTTTGTTGGCAGACTATATCAATCAAGACAAAGTTTTTGAGTACAAGTACTGTAGACAGTAAGAAACTGACGGCAGAGTATCGATCAAGACAAAGTTTCTGAGTATAAGAACTCCAGCAGGCATAGAAGACAGTACAAGCTTCTCCAGCAGGCATACAAGACTGAAATTGTGCTCATATGAATATGGAACTGGAAGTGCAGAGTACCTGAAGGGCTTGAAGTAGGCAGTAACAGCAACAGCTCGAAGCACGCAACATCTCCAGCACGGCACGACACCCTGCAAGCGGGAAAGACAGTGATCAACATGGAATTTGATCTGAACTGTACCCCCCCCCCCGAAGAAGAGGACATACCTGGAGGAGTCGGTCCCGGTGAAGATGATATCGACATGCAAGAGGGCATTGATCCCGGTGAAGATGATATCGACATGCAAGAGGGCATTGATCCCGATGAAGATGCAGTCAGTGAGCTTCCTCATCTTCCCTATAAAAATGATGTCACTGTCAATTCAATACTCAATGTGAAACGATCAAAATACAGAATAAAATGGAGTAGGAGTAGAGTAAAACAATGATCATTTTAGTTTGTGCAGTACTCCATTTTGGTAACATGAGTCCTACTCTATTTCAAGACACCAGAAAGAGTACATAAAAAGCGATTCGGTCTCAGCATGTACCAAATTAAAGGGTCAAAAACATTCAGTGTGAAACACATTAACACCAAAAGACAGTAGACAGAAACAAGACATTAGTGGCTAAGCGCTGAAACAGAGCGCACTGAGCATTGACATCATGTAAAAATACAGTACAATGTTTGTTGACAAACAACAAAACAGCAGGAGCAGAGGCATGGATGGATCACACACAGTGAACAAGCTCATCCTTCACCGCCTTGTCGGTCCATCGAGCATGTCCGCTTTCCTCACCCACATCGTACACAACAGTACTGTTGCACTAGTACTGTTTACTTCCAGCTTGTGCAAGTTGACCGAGAGAAAGAGAGGGTTCACACCCAGTAGTGTACCATAGGATTTTTGTTTTGTTTGAAGTAGTACCATAGGTGTGGTCCAGGGTGGCAGTGCTATTGACAAATTTGTTGTTGGGGAAATTGTTGTTGCCAAGTGTGAACCACATGTCGATAAGGCCTTGGGCTTTGTGTGTTGGGCTGTAATGAATGGGACCCGGAGGATTCCCCTCCCAGTACTTGCTTCTTCTTCACCTCAAAGAAAAAAAGTCCTTGCTTCTTCTGTTCGGTGTCGCATTTCAAGGCCTTGGGCTTTGTGTGTTGGATTGTACTGAATGTTCTGTATTTCTTGTTGTACTTACTTCATTTGATCATTTGATCATGTGGTATCATTTCATCATTTGATATCATTTGGTCATTTCAGTAGGACTAATATTTTTTCATCACTGTGTTTTTTGTTGCAGTTGTTGAACCAGCAGTTAAAAAAAGGAAAACCCTCAAGGACGAGCAAAAATATGCTGCTTACGTTGCATTGCATGCAGTGTGCATGAGCAGAGGAGGCAAATTCAAAAGAAATGATAAGAAAGACCATGCAAAAAATTTTAAGGTAGGAGTGAGGAGTATACAAAGAGTTTGGCAGAAGGCGATGGAGCAAATCGCAGATGGTTTAGATGTGGATGTTTCCAATCAGAAAAAGAGAAGATGTGGAAGAAAGCCAAAGGACATCAATTTAGAGCAAATCCCTACAATACCACTGAACAAGAGGTCCACTATCAGATCGCTCGCTTGGCAACTGGGACGTAGCCCTACTACACTACACAGAAAGTTCAAGCTTAATTTGATAAAGAGGCATACAAACTGTGTGAAGCCAGCTCTGAAGGAAAAGAATAAGAAAGACAGGATAAATTTTTTTTTTGTCAATGCTTGATGAGAGAACAATAGAATCTTCAAGGCCTAAATTCAAGACAATGCATAATGTTGTCCACATTGATGAGAAATGGTTCAACATGACGAAGAAGAATAAGACATACTATCTGCTGGATGGGGAGGAAGAGCCCACGAGGCATATACATGGGAACTGTATTGGCAAGGTGATGTTCTTGACGGCCGTTGCTAGGCCAAGGTGGGACGGTGAAGGAAACGTGACCTTCTCTGGGAAAATCGGTATCTGGCCATTCGTGAAAGAAGTTCCTGCTCAGAGGAGAAGTGATAACAGGCCCAGAGGTACAATAGAGACAAAGTCAATAAAGGTCGACATAAAAGTGATGAGGGAGTTCCTAATAGAGAAGGTCTTGCCAGCGATACAAACTGTTTGGCCCGAAAGTAATGCTAGACAGACCATCTACATTCAGCAGGATAATGCTAAGCCTCATATCTTGCCAGATGACCCAGAATTTCTAGCAACTGTCGCAAAAACTGGACTTGACATCAGAATAATACAACAACCTCCCAACAGTCCCGATTTGAATGTGCTTGACCTTGTTTTTTTCAACTCGCTGCAATCCCTGACAGATTGTCTGAGTCCCAAAACACTACAAGACCTTATTAATGGTGTTTTGGAGGAATTTGAAGGCTACGAGGTTTACAAGCTCAACAGAATTTTCCTAACTCTGCAGACGTGCATGGTTGAGATCTTGAACCATGCGGGGGTCAACGGGTATAAAATACCACATGTGAACAAAGAAAGGCGTGAGGGTCTTGGGCAGCTACCTCCAAGAGTAACATGCCCTCAAGTGGTTTACGCAAATGCCCTACACAACCTACGGCTAATGGAGAGCGTTTAGTAATGGAAGAAGAGGCATGAGATGTTTGTTTGTCAAGAGACCTGAGATGCTTGTTGTCATGAGACCTGAGATGCTTGTTGCCAAGAGACCTGAGATGCTTGTTGTTTGTCAAGAAACCTGAGATGCTTGTTGTTTGTCAAGAGATCTGGAATGCTTGTTGTCAAGAGATCTGAGATGCTTGTTGTTTGTCAAGAGACCTGAGATGCTTGTTATTTGTCAAGAGACCTGAGATGCTTGTTGTTTGTCAAGAGACCTGAGATGCTTGTTGTCAAGAGATCTAAGATGCTTGTTGTTTGTCAAGAGA
>LR738710.1:214730643-214744417 GCA_902687465.1 Secale cereale | reverse complement strand
TGTCAAGAGACCTGAGATGCTTGTTGTTGTCAAGAGACCTGAGATGCTTGTTGTTTGTCAAGAGACCTGATGCTTGTTGTTGTCAAGAGACCTGAGATGCTTGTTGTCATGAGACCTGAGATGCTTGTTGTCATGAGACCTGAGATGCTTGTTGTCATGAGACCTTGTGATTCTGAGTGTGTGTGGAGTATGTGTAACTCCTTGTTGCATCCTTGTGATTATGAGTGTGTGTGGAGTATGTGTAACTCCTTGTTGCATCCTTGTGATTATGAGCGTGTGTGGAGTATGTGTAACTCTTTGTTATGATAAGTTTTTGAATTTTCTGATATGTATGATCACTGTTCAAGAAGGCACTATTAGGCGCTCGCCTAGGCGCGCTTAAGCGCTAGGCATTGGCATAACGCCTCGCTTTGGCCCTAGGCGCTCAAAAAAGCGGCCGGCGAGAAATCAGCCTCTCCGGCGAGAAATCGGTCTCCCCGACGAGGATTTGACCTCCCCTGTGAGGATTCATCCCCGCCGACAAGGGATTCAACTGCCCCGATGACATATCGAGCTTCTCTGGCAAGGGATTGAGATTCTCCAGCGAAGGATCGAGCTTCTCCGGCGAGGGACGGAGCAAGAGGGAGAGAGGCAGCCTCGTGCAGCAAGACGGACGAGAGCTTTAGTAGGAGGATATGAAGATGGGCATGTGGTTTAATGGACTAGGTCAGCCCATGTACTAACGCCTAATTTCTTCACGTTAGAGTACTAGAGCCTAATTTCGCCTAATCACTCCTAAGCTAGAAAAGCGCAAATATGTGCCCAAACGCATAATTAACGCCTAGCGTTTTTTTAAACTTTGTGCATGATCATTTTAATAACTCCTTGTTGTGATAAGTTTTTGAATTTTCTGTTTTGTGTGATCATTTGAACTCCTCATCATTTGTATGATCACTAATTAAGCATAGTGTCTCCATTCATAGTCTTGCAATTGGTTATTAGTGTCAGTGTGACAAAAAGTACAGCTAAGCTATTGGCTAGTAAAGCATTTATAAACAACTCCAGTAGTACTATTGGGGTAGTAGTACTGGGGGTGACAGGGTTGTGCGAGGAGCTATATAACTCCTCATCATTTGTATGATAAGTTAACTGAATTTTAATTAACTGAAAACTTGCTAAAACCTGAAGAAATTGTAAGCAATCAAGAATATGAACAACTACTGTATGAAATACTCCTATCTATTCTTAGCATTTCCTAGTAAGAAATTTCAAGAAGCAATACAAGCAGGAAATTTCAGACCGCCGCACGGACCACCGGCTATGGAACATTACTATGGGATGCTCCAAGTAAAATATGTTAAATTCAGTTAAATACTTATGGAGTACTTGCAGCAAGCAGTACTCCAAGTAACATATGTTAAGTTCAGTTAACATATCTCTCTGACCATCTAACATATGTTAAGTTCAGTTAAGTACTTGCAGCAAGCAGTACTCCAAGTAAAGCACCAACAAATTTGGGGTGCACAGAATTTATTGAACGGACTATAATTTTCGAATTAGAAATGCTAGCATTTCTTGTAGTTCTGCATATCAAATTGATATGCAGAATCCATGTTGTTGTACACATAACAACTACTCCTAACACACAGGTGTCTGTACAAATAAATCATAAATGGACGCACAAATATAACAAGTGTCGTGTGTTCTTCTTTCTACTCCAAGTCTCCAAATAAATGGAGTACTGTAAAATTCAGCTACTACTCCATGTGTCTGAAACTCCGTGTTGACTGAAAGAAATGGCAAGCTACAGGAGTACACTTCAGGTTTCTCGACTACTACTACTCCTAGGATATCAAATTTACTCATACACAGTTTACATATCAGCAAGGTCAACACATTTAGTTAACATATCAGCAAGGTTGGAGTACAAACTAAAGAACCATTCACAGGATCATACAGCCAATTTGATCTCAACAGCGACAACTCATAGCAAGCAAGCATCAGAGGAATGAAATCGAAACTGAAACGATTGGTAGAGGGAGGCGTGGAGGAGAAGGGACCTTCAGTTGTTGCTGTTGGTCCATGGCGTTGGAGCAAGTGTTGGTGAGTTGCTGCTGCTGGGCTTCGTCCTCCTCTCCCTGCATCGAGTGTGCGTGTGTGACAGCTTGAGCCTTAGGGAGTGGAAGGAAAGGGAGGAAGGGGGCCGGACCTTGATGGCGTCCCTAGCAAGGGGGGGGGGGATCTCCACGGACCTTCTCGTTACAGCGCATGACCGCGGGCACGCAAGAGAGGGAGGAGGTCGTCGCCGCTCGCCGGCTTCTTGGTCTCGATGAGGTCGCCGCATAGACGCGCAACCCCACCCAGGGCGCCCGCAGCCAGCTCCGTTGCTCCGCTCCGCTCGCCGCTCCGCTTTGTCCAGCGCCGCTCCTTCGCCCAGATCCAGCGTCGGCGCACGCGGATCCGACGTCGGCGCCCACACCCGCTCCGCCGCGCGGAAGCTCTTCGCCGGCGCATAAAAAAGCACTCTTTTGACCTCGGTGTGGGAAAGGAAGGAGAAGAAGCACACGGTAGGAAAGGAAGAAGAGGAAGCACGCGGTAGGCTGCAGGAGGAAGAGCACGATGAGCTGCGGGAGGAAGAAGGAGATGGGTTGTGGTGGCCGGCGACGACGCGGAGAGGCGGCGAGGGAGGGGAATGAGAGGGTGTGGGTGAGAGTGGGCAGCGAGTGGATGAGAGTGAGCGAGGGGAGGGCATTTTCGGAAACTCGGGAAGTTCGGTAACGTAGCGAGATTTACACTACGATCGCTAAAACGTCATATATTTCGGTACAGAGGGAGTACATGATACTAATATACTCCCTCCGTTCCGAAATATAAGTCTTTCTAAAGATTTCAACAAGTGACTATATACGAAGCAAAATGAGTGAATCTACACTCTAAAATATGTCTACATACATTCGTATGTTGTGGTCCATTTAAAATGTCTAAAAAGACTTATATTTAGGAACGGAGGGAGTATGATACTATGCATTAAGAAGGTAATATCATACACTAGTAGTATCATATGCATGATACTAATATATATGATACTCCCCGTTACAACAAGCCTTATTGGAGTTTACTTGCATCCGTTGCAATGCACGGGCAGTTAACTGGTCGACAATGAAAGTGTGGCACCGCACATCGAAGATGATGGCGTATTACCGGAGTAGATTTCATGCAGCAGCTTGTTGTCTGTCCCATTCAATAATTGAAAGCAGCGTGAGGAGTGAAGTAGTATGCGGTCTTGAACATAGCTGTCAGCTTGGAGGTAGGTAGGCGGCGGAGCCATGGCGGACCTTGTGGTGGGCATGGCCAAGTCGGTGGTGGATGGGGCGCTGACCAAGGCCCAGGCGGCGATCGAGGAGGAGTCGAAGCTGCGGCAGAGCGCGCAGCGCAACCTGGTGTTCATCACCGGCGAGTTCCAGATGATGCAGGCCTTCCTCAACAACGCCGACAGCGACCGCCTGGAGAATCCGGTGGTGCGGACCTGGGTGCGGCAGATCCGCGACCTGGCCTACGACGTGGAGGATTGCATCGAGTTCGTCGTCCACCTCGACAAGAACAACAGCTGGTGGCTCCGCCTTCTCAACCCCGTGAGCTGGCTCCTCGCGCCCTGCCTGGATCTCGCGCCGCTGCCGCTCGACGAGGCGGTCGACGAGCTGGACCGGCTCAAGGCCAGGGTGGAGGACGTGAGCAGCAGGAACACGCGCTACAGCCTCATCAGCGACTCCGGCTCCAAGCCCGCCGCCGCCGCCGCCGACAAGCACGACCCGACTTCTTCCCCCGATGCCGTCGGTGGCGCGACGGCATTCAACAGGCTCTTCGAGGCGGCGTTTAGAACCACCCAAAAAGGGGATCTCACCCAGCTACTCCCCAAGAAAGACCATGACCTCGGAGTCATCTCCATCTGGGGCACCGGCACCGGAGGCGGGGAAGATCTTGGGATGGCATCTATCGCCTGGAACGCCTACGTTGATAAAGGGACCTGTCAAAACTTCGTCTGTCGTGCCTGGGTGAAGCTGATGCATCCCTTCGATCCCCACCAGTTCGTCCGGTCTTTGATGGCTCAGTTCTACGCAGCCCCCTCCTCTCCCGGCGAGGAACACGCGACCTCCGTAGGTGGTGTGCGAGTCCTGATGAAGATGGAAGCCGCGGGAGGAGAACCCCTCAAGGATTTCGAGCAGCTTGTCATGAACAATAGGTACCTCGTTGTGCTGGAGGACGTGTCCTCCATGGCAGACTGGGATGCTATCTGGAGGTTCTTTCCAAACATGAAGAATGGCAGCTGCATCATCTTGCCCACCCACCAGTTCGAGGTAGCAAGTTTATCCGTTGGACATCCATACCAAGTGCTGCATCTCAACCAGCTATCAGCAGAGCACTCTGTTTACGCCTTCTTTACAAAGGTAATTAAGCCTAGACAGAACCTCATCAGTTTTTGTTTCTACTGGTTAATAGACTAATTACACATTTAGTGAAGTCCTCATTTTTTTATTAACTACAGTAATATATATAACTACATATGTTTAGGGATCTCGATATGATGTGGATCAAGGCAGGGAAATCAATAATGCACCCGCCAGCAAGAATGTATCAGTCGGCAACTGTAAGGAGGAAGCAGCCAAGAAGTGGATGATCAGGCATCCTCTTGTTGGACGTGAGTCGGAAATGAATGATCTTGCTCTGAAGGTAATTAATGCACGGTACAAGAGCTACCAAGTTATGTCCGTGTGGGGAATAGCTGGCGTTGGAAAATCAGCTCTCCTCAAGAACATGTTCTGCGACAGAATTTGTAAAGGCACCCTATTCCAGAAGTATGGTTGGGTGGATGTATCACATCCTTTCAATTTATGGAACTTCTCTCGGATCTTACTTTCCAATCTTGGTTCTGAATATCTTCAAGCCGGCGAGACTGATGACTTGTGTACGATGGGAAGCAGAAACCCCATTGCCGAGTGTCGTGAGATTCTGAAAAAGCATAGATGCCTGGTTGTCATTGATGGACTGCAGTCCACGGAAGAATGGGATCTCATAAAAGCTAACTTGGTATCAGGGTCTCATCGTCAGAATGTTATCATCGCTGTTACAATTGAACAAGAAATTGCCACTCATTGCCGCGGAGTTAAGGGAGAGCTCGTGTTTAATGTCAAAGGTTTGGAAGCTGACACAGCCTTTGAACTCTTCAAGAAGGTGCATTTTTCATAAAATAAACTTAGTTCTATTCATTTTACTTCCTTCTGTCCAGTTCCTTGTATGTATGTTTGTACGAAGTAACTTGACTCCCCTCATATTTTATTATGCATGCGCTATTATTTTGTTGAGTACACTACGTGTGCTACATTGTTTTTATTTTTCTTACTTGTTGATTTGCGTCATAGTATTTGTATTGTACTAATATGGAATGCACTCCTTTTAAAAATACAAAATGGTAATATATAAATCTACTTTGAATCCTAAATTTCTGTCATGTTAGGTATCTGACATATTAGAAACCTTAAAGTTCTCTTGTAATTTTATTGACTCCCGGAGATTGGAGAATACCTACGCCTATGGCAGATGATCGCCGACACTACCCTCAGCGACGCACCGGATTGCATTCGCTGGAAATGGACCGCGAACGGCGAATACTCCGCCAAGTCCGCATACCTTGCCACCTTCCACGGCTCCACCCAATGCCAGGCTTGGAAGCTTACCTGGAAGTGCTGGGCACCGCCTCGGGTGCGTTTCTTCCATTGGCTTGCCAACCTCGACCGTTGCTGGACGGCCGACCGCCTTGCGCGGCGCAACCTGCCGCACCCACAACACTGCCCTCTTTGCGATCAAGCTCCGGAGATGATTCATCATCTCCTCTTGGATTGCCCCTTCAGCCGCCAGATATGGCATGAGGTTCTCTCATGGCTGCGCCTCTCCTGCCGGCTGCCCAATGGTGAGGACTCACTACATGACTGGTGGCGCTCTGCTCGGCATGACACCCCTAAGCCTATGCACAAGGGTCTGGCTTCCGCTGCCTTGCTTGTCCCTTGGATGATCTGGAAACATCGCAATGGATGCGTGTTCGAGGGCGCCACCCTGTCGGCTGCCTCCCTGATTGTTAGGATTAAGGAAGAGGCTGCACTTTGGGCTAGAGCTGGAGCATTAGGGCTCCGTGCCATCTTGCCACAGACCTGGGATGTCCACTAGCGCGCTTGTAATCCCTGTGGAACCTGCCTCCTAGGAGGATTTGTACCAAACTCTCTCTTTTCAATGCAATGAAACGCAAAAGTCTTTTGCGTTTTCTCGAAAAAAAAAATTTTATTGACTCCCTGAATTCACTGGAATGTGTTATCCATGTGGCGTCGATGTTGTTGCGGTCCCAAGCTAAGGGAGCAGAGCACAGTTGAAAAAAAGTTTTTTTTAAAGAACAACGGATCATGTTGACGTTCCAGATACATATAACATGCCACATAATTCATATGTAATTTATATCTGCACTCGAGAAACAGTCATAATATATAAATCCTGGATAGTTCTTGAAAGTACTGTGTGTGCCAAGATTCACAGTATCATTTCTCTATTTTATTTTCCCATATGTCATTGATTTTCAAGGAAAAAGTGTACAACACTTTCTTTTTCTATCAGGTCACAGACCTTGTAATTTCTTTTAATTAGACTAATTTGAACTCTTTGTACATATCCTATATACCTAAATAGTTGATCCCCACTACTTCTATTTCTTTCAACATACACACATCCCACCCACCTCAACAAGCATGGAAAATGTTTTCCATTATATTATACTATTTATATTTAATTAATATTTTTTTCAACTATACAATAATCAAATACAATAGATAATATGTATTTTCAGTTTTAGTTTGTATATTATTAATCCAAATATTAATGTTCCATACTACAAAATCTCATTGAAATATAATGCAACTGATTCCCGCAGCAACACGTGGGATATCATCTAGCATATTAATGATGTAGTAAATGTTGTTACTGTTTCCGTAAACAATTGATTTTGGATACTATATTTGGTGAAATGCTTGATATCCTCCATTTCTATGATCCCCATTTTTCTATGATTTTCTCACCGCTCCTCGGATCTGCCACCATGTGTTTGTTTCAGGGAAGCCCGTGTAATACATGGGGTCACACCTGATATCCTCGGTGTCTCCAAACTGTCTTGTAGATAAGTTGAAGTATTTCCTTTTTCTAGTTTGGTTACAGTAGGATGCTTGTGCTACCTAAATAGTGACATTACTCTCCTTTGTCTTTCTTACTTCATGGCATCATAGCATTCAAAATTAAGATATACTCCTACAATGCATTATATCTAGCAATCAATATGGAAGTTCAGTGTATTTTACTTTGGCACTCGACTGATGTGAATATAAATTTGTTTGAATAACAGGTATCCAACAAGAGTGAAGTCGCAGAGCTACAAGAACTTACTTCACTATGTGGTGGACTTCCGAAAGTTATAGTTGAGATAGCCGGCTCATTCGCCAAAAATACAGATCGTTGGAAACATACACTTTCTACCAAAAATAAGTTTATGCTAGAGCTCGAGAACAATGGAGAGTTTGACAGTCTAAAGGGTATGTTTGGTTGGATGAATTCATACTTCCGCAAATGCCCAGATTCTCTCAAGCCATGTATCTTATATCTACCAATTTTCCCTCGAAACCACCACATTCGGCGGAGGCGACTAGTAAGGCGGTGGATTGCTGAGGGTTACTCCAGGGACAGCCATGAAGAATCTGCAGAGATGACTGGGGAGAGACAATTCTGTGACCTCATTAATCTGAGTATAATTCAGCAGGCATCTGCGTTGGGTTTGGGTGGCACAAGGATGGTCTTTTGCCAAGTCAATGGCTTCTTTCGTGAGTATATTGTCTCGCGCCAAATGGAAGAGAACCTTGTGTTTGAACTTAGGGGCAGTTGTGCCTTAACCACCCAACGCACAGGGCGTCACCTTGTGATATTAGAGAGCTGGGTCAGAGATAGAATTGTGTACAAGAGCATTGACTTTTCACGCCTCCGGTCACTCACGGTGTTTGGAAACTGGAAATCATTCTTCGTTTCTGAAAGTATGAGGCTTCTTCGGGTGCTTGATCTAGAGGGTGCATCAGAATTAGAGTATAGCGACCTCAAGAAGATTGTGAAGTTGATGTGTCGCCTCAAGTTCCTCTCACTGCGAGGATGCCATGAAATCTGCCATCTGCCGAGTTCAATAGGAGGTCTGAGGCAGCTTCAGACTCTTGATGTTAGACACACCTCCATAGTCACCCTGCCGGTGAACATCACCAAGTTAGAGAAGCTGCAGTACATCCGTGCGGGAACCACTGCTCCAGCAAATGAAGCACCAACACCACATCATTTAGTGCCCCAGCTGTCCAATTGCTGTGGTGGTCATCACCTGGTTGGTGTTGTGATGCCTCCAGGGATTGGTAAACTGACGGCATTGCACACACTTGGTGTTGTCAATGTCAGTGCTTCAGGGACAAAGGCCGTCCTAGAAGATCTCAAGAAGCTCACCCATTTGCACAAACTCGGAGTGTCTGGCATTAACAAGAATAACAGCAATGAGTTTTTCCGTGCAATCTCAGTTCTTGTCCATCTGGAATCACTGTCCGTGCGGCTCGAGGACAACAATCAAGGTTGTTTGAATGGTATACCGCTGCCTTTGGAGGGCTTGAGGAGCCTTAAAATGCATGGGCTTGGAGACCAGTTGCCAAAGTGGAGTGGGCAGCTCACTATGCTTGCAAAGATGGATTTGGAAATAGCCAAGTTGATGGAAGATAATGTCTCCCCGCACTCAGAAGGTGCGACGCCAGAAGGAAGAAGGAAACCAACTAGGGGTGTCATCAAGTTCCTAAGCGAGCTACCAGGATTATGTATTCTACGTCTTCGTGTCGATCACCTTCAAGATAATCAGCTCGACGTGTCTGTCATTACTAATGACCTAGAGGAAGACTCTTTCAAGAAAATGAAGATCTTCGAGATTGCTTGCAGCTCCAGCTTAGAAGTTAGTTTTGGAGAAAAAACAATGAAGAAACTTGAGCAGCTGAAGGTCGACTTCTCTAGTGGCTCATCGTTGTTAGGCCTGAAGCATTTACCTGAACTCAAGGAAGTCTTGCTCAAGGGTTCCAGTAATGAAGCACTCAAGGCTGATCTCATCGCTGTGCTTGAGAACCACCCAAAGCAAAAGAAACCTGTTGTGAAGTTTGAGGAACTACGAGAGCCTCTTCGTCCTGATAGTTTGGGAGGTCAAGGTGGTCATTAATCTTGTTGCTGGTTTAATCTGTAGCACTGCATCTTAGTTGCTCTGCTTTCAAACATCAAACCTGGGGCTATATACTTCCACAGCGGTCACATTAGGCACTTGGCAATTAGTTATCCTAAGATTAGCGGGTGTCTTAAACAGCTAACTAGAGACAACAAGGAAATGTTAAATGACGAGTAGAATCATGCAGTTGGATACATTTGCCATTTGGTCACCCCTGAACCGTCCACGAGTCTGGAGTGAAGGCCGCGAAAGGTAATGATGCTTTTCTCCTGTTTTGACCAGCTTTATATTTAAAGCGTGTTCTGAATGTTCAGAAGTTTCAGAGTCCTTTAATAGGCAACACTTAAAACAAATACAGTATTATTTTCTTTTTTCAGTTAAGTTTTCTTACCTTCGTATGTGGATCATGATTCGTACAATGGTGTGAGATGATGATGTTGGTTGTCAAGAAAGTACAGTGCGTGGTTGGATCTGATAGAACATATGTACAGTTTTATTAGAGATCTCCAGTACGTTTAGTTGAATGGTATACAATCATTCCTTAAAACAGTTTTTCCATGGCCACGTGACCACATCCATTTGACAGCCACAAAAAATAAATACAAGAAGAGTTACATTTACTTGTAAGAGTTGTCAAACAAAATTAGATTGGCACTCTTCTTCGCTTCCTCGCTGGGAAGGCACTACATTCATGTGTACTACCCTGAGCACACTTGTAACAAAATGAGGAGGTGTCTGTGATTCCCATGCAATTAGAATGGAGTCTTGTTTTGGTGTAACACTAGGATCTCTCATAAGTTCAGCAAGTGTTAGACTTGGCAATTCCTTCTTGATTGAGGCATTAGTTGTACAAGGTATCATGCTAAATGGATCAAAGCATAGTCCGTTATGTCGACTGGATGGTCTTGGTCTATAGGCATGCTTGAGTGCACACCACATGCGGAGAGGTTTCTTTTAACGTATCTTAGCCCCTTGTCCAATATCCAGCACCAAAACCAAAACTGAACATTAAGGTTCATTCTCAACACATCCGTGAGTGTATTTGTTGCAACGACTGTACCTGGCTCATTGTGTAACACCTTGTCAAAGTCATCTCCTAATTGTACCAGCCGTGGATGTTCTGGGGGTCTACACTCCCAAATGCCAGTGTCTTGAAAAGGTACAACCAATCACAAGATAGATCACTTAGAAAAATAGGTTTCACCGATCCAAATCAGGCTAGTGTTTGAAGTCTACTTAAGATGATGATCTTGAAAACAAGAATAGTCCAATCCTACAGTCAAGAGTGTAAATAATGAGTATACTCTTGTTTAAATGCCCTTTTGTCCTCCCAGATTGACCATGGTTGAATAGCAAGGGAACTTTTCAAAAATGGAAAGCAACTGTAGTAACACCTTCAATAGTTGTAGCTTTGAAGAACTTCTTAAACTTCTCAATGAAGCATCCAGTGATTGTGCAACTTACTCGGCTTGATGATGGCTGGCGGTGGTGAGGACCATGACAGGGCTCCTGCGGCCATGGGTGCCGGTGAGGGGTATGAGCCATGAATGTTCATCTTGGTTTGATTATGTGGTTTGTTCTTCGAGGTTTCGTTTTTTGTAGGTTTTGTGATTGCCATCAGAAGAGGGAGTTTAGTTCGGTCTCATTCTCTGGAGAGTTGGTAGAGAGCTGTTCCTGGTTTGATTATGTCGATTGCTTTGCTTATTTATTTTTAGTTAGGTCATAGGCGATGTTCTAAACCTCTGATCCATGTAGGCATCATAGAAAGCAACAACTGAATTCCCATTTTCTTTGTGAATGTATGATTCTTTCCTGCCATGGTGCCAAATTTTGGCAGGCATCTAATGTACTCATAGTGGTAAGTTGTATCAACTAGATGGATTACATCAATTCATAGTGTTCCCTTCATGTTTGATTTTCTTCATGAAATACTCGTAGATGGATTGATCTTTGATGGGTGCCAATGCTGGAGTGATACATCCTTATCCTTGATAGTGCTGCTAGCTACTACTCCCTCCGTTCGGAATTACTTGTCTCGGAAATGAATGTATCTAGAACTAAAATACGTCTAGATACATCTATTTCTATGACAAGTAATTCTGAACGGAGGGAGTAGCTGGTTGGAGGAGTGTTTGGTTGTTGGTAGTCTGAACCAGTTTGACCAACCTTTGCAAGGTTCTTCCAAACGGTCTTTGACATTTTGAAGGGTTAACTTTTGATTTCTTTTGTTAGTTCTTGGGAAACAAGATCCAACCAGATTCCACTTTTTTGCAAAAAAATAGTTTCTAAGACAAGAAGATATATTTATCTTCCTGAAAGGAAAAACTCAATTGTAAACTCAAAAAAATACGAACTGTTTCCATTGGCAATTTTGGTTATATTTTCATATGCTTTTCTTCCGCAATATACTCCATCCGTCCGAAAATACTTGTCATCAAAATGGATGAAAAGAGATGTATCTAGAACTAAAATACATCTAGATACATTCCCTTTTATCCATTTTGATGACAAGTATTTCCGGACGGAGGGAGTATATCTCTAATGTGCTTACCGAGTAAGGCACATCTTTATCACATTTTCAAAACTTTATGTGCTATCAAAATGCTTTGACAAGACTGCCTAATTTACCTTGATAACAGATCATTGCAGTAAAATCTGCACAAATTTATAGTACAACTTGGTCACTGAATCAGTGCTGCTATCTAGCATCTGAATGGCATTTTGTGTGAGTGAGAAAAAAATGGTTGCTGGAATGAAGACAGCAGCAAACAATTGATATACTGTATTCTCGAAGAAAACAAACTCCACAGAAACCCTCATCAATCAGCGGCTATTGCGTATCTTTTTTTCTGTTTTGAGAAGACGGCTATTGCGTATCTAGGTCGCCTGTGTCGTTGTCAGACGAAGTGGTCAGTATAGCACCGAGGCCCATGTTTTGGTGGGCTCAAGCGGGAACTTTTTTCAGTGCTGTAACGGGCTTTCGACTGAATCTAGCAACAGCCCACATGAATTAATAACATACAGGGATTTTAGCTCTTGTGCAATCTCTACGGCACTTTCATTGGCCATCAACTCTAGGAGTACACTGCGGTGGTCAATCGGCTGCAACATGGGAGTCCTCTATACAAGCCTCCACCTCCTCCTTAGCATTGAAATGATCCTTCTCCAGTTCAGCCAACTCACTGTATTCTCTGAAACACAATGCCATCCCAGTATTTCTATTTCCATACTGCCCCAAATTTGGAACAACGGAAATATGGTATCCAGAACTGCATTTTTTGTTCACTCAACCAAAATCCTGCTACTATATATTTCGTGATTAGCACCCATGCCTAGCACTACAAAGTGTAGCCACCATGCAACCAAATTATGGACGATGGACAATTTCATTTGGAAGCAAAATCTATAGTCAGCAACTTGACCAACTTCTTCTGTTCTTCACCATGTTTCTGCTTCAGCAAGCTATTTTCACTTTTTCAGTCGTCAGTTTGGTATGCGTTGCCTAGCCACCAAAGTAAGATATGTCCTCTCACTCTTAGGAGGTGTTTGTTTCGTGGATTTATGCCCGTTACCTGTTTACACCGTAAACGGAAGACATTGCAAGCGTTTGGTATGCATACACCGTAATGGGCTTCCTCCGTAAACAGGTCCGGTCCAATAATCCATCGATACCGCCCACCTCCCCCGGTATTGGTTGCGTTACCCCTTCTCCCCCCGCACGATCCTTTCCTCCCTGTTAAGCGCCGCCGCCTCACCGATCCCCTTCTCCTCTTTCAGCACCACGACGATCGACTCCCTCCTGCTCCCCGCGATCCCCTCTTCCTCTTCCAGCACCACCATGATCGACTCCCTCCTCCTCCTCGCCCAGCGGCACCACAGCCCCTCTTCGCCAGCCATTGAAGACGCCGACCTGCATCGGAGCTCTGTTGACGCCCGACGAGGATGGAACGTTGTAGCAGCCCACATGGAGCAGCAAGGCTCGTCTCCATATTTACATGCCTCCTCTTCCTCCTCCATCAAGCTTCTTCTGCAGATCCTGTGAGATTTAGGTTACTAGTCCACCTGCCCATCAATTCTATGGTGCTGATCTGTTTCTTGATCTATTTTATTGATCTATTTCCATTACAGTGGCCAACCAAACAAGTTTTGACTTTTTCATTACGAAGCTATTACAGCCTGTAAGTTGATTCCCTTTACGTTTACATTACCACTCCTCTAAACAAACACCTACTTAGTAGGACAACAATTTTCCAGATGTCCACCTGAGAGCTGAGGTTGATAGCAATCAGTGGCGTAGCCAGGATTTTCAGTTAGGGTGGTCCAATTGATATATACAGTATTTAGATATAAAAATATAACATACTAATATATTGAGGCAGAGCTATGTTAAGATGAGGGGGCCAATGCCCCCACCCCGCAGCTTTAAACCTATTTTTGAAAAAACAAATGGAAGGAGTTGGATGCGAAATTTTACAGCCTTTG